>VZSC01002207.1:195757-242326 GCA_013398225.1 Steatornis caripensis | reverse complement strand
GAGCTGGAGAGGGACTTTTTACAAGGACATGTAGTAATAGGATGAGGGGTAATGTGTTTTGAACTGAAAGAGGGTAGATTTAGATGAGCTATTAAGAAGAAATTCTTCCCGATGAGGGTGGTGAGACACCAGAACAGGTTTCCCAGAGAAGTCTTGGATACCCCCTTCCTNTGTGTTTTGAACTGAAAGAGGGTAGATTTAGATGAGCTATTAAGAAGAAATTCTTCCCGATGAGGGTGGTGAGACACCAGAACAGGTTTCCCAGAGAAGTCTTGGATACCCCCTTCCTAGCAGTGTTCAAGGCCAGGCTGGATGGGGCTTTGAGCAACCTGGTCTAGTGGAAGGTGCCCATGGCAGGGGGGTTGGAACTAGATAATCTTTAAGGTCCCTTCCAACCCAAACCATTCTATGATTCTAAAATTCTATAAAGAAAGTTAGATTTCAACATGTCTCACTGAACCAAAACCAAAGACAGTATCAAACATAACCAAAAATAAAACACCAGTTTGCATTCCTCTTCGTATCACGCTGTGCTACTTCATCAAACTACGTGCAATGCAACAAGTCTTTTTAGAATGGTGAACAGTGGAGGGCTTTATATTTATTTGTTATTTTATGGTTTTTTAACATTAAACATAATCTACTACCAAAGTAGTAAGATATGGTGTTGCATGGTAAGTCATGTGGATAGCTTTGGCATTAGTTTTCACCATCTCAGGGAGTCAGCATTTAAGCTACTATTACAAAGTTACTACATTTATCTTGGACAAATACTGCACTTCTTTTGATGGAACCTAATGAGGACTCTTATTAGCAAAATGAGACTGGTTTAGGTTTCTTTATCTGTTTGTTTGCGTGCAACAGTCTGGAGAGGGACAGAATTAATTAGTCTTGAATTACATCCTGTTCAGAGGCAGAAAACTGCAGCAGAGAGAAATTCAGCAAACAAGCAAAATCAGAAAAAATACAAAGCCTGAAGTCAACAACACTGGACCACATGTACCTTTTACTTCTAGGCCTCTTGTAAAGTCAAAGTGATAGATTAATAAAATCATTGGTTCCCTGTACATTCATGCTATAAACAGCAGGCAAAACCCACTGCTGAAACCACACAATGGTTTAGTGATGTGGGAAAGAGTGTTTGTGGGAGCTGAGGGGGACTGAAGGCAGGCTGAGTCTATTCTCTGTGTTATAGCCTTCACACCACCAAGACGACAATTTTTTTTTCCAAGAATTTCTAAAACCATTTGACTTAGCTCGTTTTTTGAGAACACAAAACAGCCACAGAAAAGAAAGGTGACTGTGTATCAACAGAAGCCATGCATGGCAACCTTCTGCCAGGACCAGAACAACTAACAGAGTCCAGAGTCAGAGCTACATACACCTCTGAACTTTCCAGCTCCTTCAANTTGACTTAGCTCGTTTTTTGAGAACACAAAACAGCCACAGAAAAGAAAGGTGACTGTGTATCAACAGAAGCCATGCATGGCAACCTTCTGCCAGGACCAGAACAACTAACAGAGTCCAGAGTCAGAGCTACATACACCCCTGAACTTTCCAGCTCCTTCAAACTAAGTAAAACTTCATTCTACCATAAAGTGGACATTCAGGTAAAAACATAATTTCACACACAGAAGCACAGCATTTGACCCATTATTTTCTCCTTTTTCCTCCTTTGGTGCCAGTAGTAACATAAAGTCAGAAATTCTTCAGTGGGTTAGTTTTAGGAAAATACTTGTTGAAAAATAATTTCTCTTTTTTTTAACCTCCAACTTTAATGTATAGCATCTGTTGTTTTGAGAAATTCTACACAAAGCAATATAATATTACATTTGTCACAAATGAAATTAATGGAAGGCCAACACAATGTGAAATGCATGATTACAAAGCATGCTAATTAAACATTGACAACTAATATTGATTTTCATGTAAACAGCAACAAGGCTGAAAACAGTCTAAGATCCTCAGTGGTGGCACAGCCATGGAGCTCAAGACAATCCATCAATTTTTTTTTTAAACAAGCGTGTACTTGTTCGTACAGTTCCATCCTTTTAGTCTAGCACATTTTAGCAAGCAGGCGGCAGAGGTTTAACAGATGTCATATTTATAATCTACAGATCTTCACATTTTTTGTTGTTAATAACTTTATTACAGGGAGAAAGCAAGCTATTCCTCTGAATGCATGATGCCTTCCCTGGTGTACTGGGTCTGCCTAGGATGGAGCTAATCCTGCACTGGCCACATGGTGCTGTATTTCGGACTTGTGATTAAATCAGTGTTGATAACGAACCAGTGTTCTGGCTTGCACAGCATCATGGCTTCCTTTTTGCCACTCTGCCCACCTCAGCAAGTAGGCCAGAGGTGTGCCAGAAGCTGGGAGGGGACATGGGTGGGACAGCAGGCCCAAACGGACCACAGGAACATTCCCTATATCACACTGTGCTCAGCAATAAAAGCTCAGGGAAAGGAGAAGGAAGGAGTTTGTGGCTATGGCTGTCATTTTCCCAAGTAACCATTATGCGTGCTGAGGCCTTGCTTTCCAGGAAGCGGCTGCCTGGCAATGACAAACAGTGAATAAATTCCTTATTTTGCTCTGCTTGTGCACGCAGCTTTGCTGCTTCATCTCGACCCAGGAGTTCTCAGGTTTTGCTCTTCTGATTCTCTCCCACATCCCACTGTGGGGGCAGTAAGCTAGTGGCTAGGTGGGTCTTCAGCTGCTGGCTAGCGTCAACCCGTTACACATGGTCACACTCAAATACACTGTTTTCACAATTGCACTCAAGGTGTTTCTTTTTACACTTGGGAATTTTGAATAAAGAAGACAGACTATGACATTTCTTTTTAATCTAACATACTCCTTGCAGTTTAAAGGGCATGGGCAAAGACACGATTTAGAATCTGAAAAAATTAGATAAATATCTCAAGAAACAATCAAACATTCATACCGCCTACTCTCAGCTACTTAACAAGTAGTCAGCTGTAAAGTCATCGTACCCAACAACTGATTAATATAGCTAGTGGAAATCAGCTAGTGCAGATAGTATGAATAACACTGAAGTGTAATAGCCCTTTATACACTATGAAACCTTTAGAATTTAACAGAATTAGTAACGAACAACTGAGAGCAAATCAATGCAGATATGTGAAAAGTTACAAAACTGGGCTTAAGACTGTGAAGCTGCAATCTAAAGCTTCCCTCTTGTGGTTGATGAATACTGCAGAAAACACTAAAATAAAAGTAATTACATATGAAAAATGCTATGGGATCTATATTTACTGGCCATAACAACTTAATCTCTTTATATTCCTTTCACACAAGTTACTCTTGAAAGCCAGATTCTTGTCCAGGGTATATATATTCGCACAAATTGTAGCACAACAACATAAATTTGCTTCATACTGTTTTACAAGATTATGAATTAAATTCAGGTGTACTTTGAAGAGTTTTACATTTCCAAATAAATCAATACAGCCAGAGGCATGATTTGGCAAAAAGAGTTCATTTTGCCCATTTGCTTGGCAACAAGAGAGACTGAAGTTTTGGGAAACAACAAGCTCTCAGTTAAGTATCCACAAAATAATATTTTATAATATGCAACCTAATGAAAATGGTATGGATTACTGACAGTTCAGAAAAAAGGACACAGAATTTTAAGAGTATTTCAGTCCTAGATATATAAACAAACTGCCTTCCCAAGTTCAAGCAGGAGTTATCAGTTAGCTACACAGACACATAATCAGGCACACAGGCAGCAACCTGGACCAAGTAAGTATAAAATATGCTATTCGTGAAAACTCACAAGCAAACAAACAAATAGAACGGGGGTGGAATCACCACATGGACACACACTTCATATAAATCAACTGTACTGCTCTCTGAACAGCTTAAGATCAAGAGTTCTCCCTTAATTACAATAGCTTCTCTTTTCCTGTCAACACAAACAAGAACAAAAGGAATATAGTATTCGTATTCATCCTGGTTATAAGACAAATTGTTCATTACATCAGATGACACTGTGATAACCTGTTCACTAACACAGGTTTAATTACTTTGCTATGGTAAGTTAATGAATTTTGTCCCTTTTCTCATTTAGTTTTCTTCATCTTTATAAGATTTCCCATCACAAGTACAAATGATGCAGAGATCACTGTCATCTCTGTGATGAATACCCCTATCTTCAACTCTCTTCAGAAAATTACATAAGCAAATAATTAGAAAAAAAATAAAGAAACAGTCATCTTCCTTTTAGCTATTCTCTACCCTGATTTTAACTGGTATGAAAAAAAAAAGTTACTGAAATATAAGATTGCATTTGAATGGGGAATAAACCATTCAGAGGATTTAACCTCTGTAGCTTTAAACAACAATTTAAATAAGCTTGTTATTGTCAAAATGTACTATTATTATTCAGATGAGCATTAGAAAGTATTAAGTGGATTTTGTATGCAAGAAATTCATCACTTTGTAACACAGAAATCTGGTAAGTTTTTCCCTGAGACTGGAGTCTTCACCAAGAAAGGTACCAGCACAAAAGTTCTCCTGTCCTGTGAGAAGAGGCAGCAAACACAGAGAGTGAAGCTTCTGATGAGCTCAAGCACAGCAGCAAGTTACATGACAGTTTTCACCATCAGCCTACTTGTGCTACGCATCTCTCAGTCCACTATTGAATAAATTCACAAGAAGTGTCATTTACTTCTGTCCTTGCCAGTCTGAAAAGGACAAATAACCCACATATTCTGATTCAAACCTCATGTTTTAATCCACAAAATGAAGAAAGCTTTAAAGAACTCTATGAATTTCTTAAGTGCTATTAATACCTTATTACCTCAAAAAACCCGCTAACAACAGAACATTTTGTTTGATAGAAGAGACTATCACAAATTTTAATGCAAAACATAGTAATAAACTCCAATAGGTCTGTTGTACTACCAAAAAATAAGTTGAATTAAACACTATCGATGTATGACCCTAGTTTGGGGGCAAAAAAACCTTAGTTTCTTATACAGCTACGTGGCAGGAGCTCTGGAGAGTCACTGCTAGTGAGAGCAAGTATGTTATCACATTCGTAGTCAGGTACTGACAACAGAGAAGAATAGATCTTCTATTATTCCAACGAAGGGCAAGACTTCCTGTCTGCATGCTACAGTAACATGAAAATCACATTTTGTGTGTGCCACAACACATAACATTTTAATTGGAGATCACATATATGAAATACAGAACTCATACCACATATGTGAAATGTCAGTGCATACATAACCTGAATGCTGTAAAAGAAAATGAGAAATGAGAAATGCTTCAAAAATATAAGTGTACGGTTTCCAGTTCATCTGGAAACTGCATATATATTTGCCACGTCAAAGGTAGTATCACAAGGGCTAGCGAACCCACTTTCTGGTGGAAGCTGAAGAAGTTTGCATGGATACACTGAGATGTACAGCAGTCCTCTTGAATATATCCAATGTTAGATAGTAATTTTCTCTCTCATGGCTATCTGGAAAGAAATGGAACTATTGGCTCAGATAACACTGACTGAACATTTTTTTCATTCTAGCACGCTCTGATTGATAAATAAAGGCTACATTTAAAAGAGGTAGGAATGAGCTTCTACAGTCACTACCTCAGGCCAGTTTGAAATATCCCCTTCAATGCAAACCTCTCGCAAATAGTATCTTTGAGTAAAAATTTCTACCGCTTCTGGTAGACTAGAAAATTAGACTTACAGATTAATACAGATTGAAAAGCTCTCAGGTGATCACTGAGTTTAAGCCATGTATGATTAGCCGAGGTTCAAGTTTTGAATATCTTCAAAGATGGAGATGACACAACCTCTCTGGGTAGCCAGTTCTAATGTCTGACCACTCTCAATGTAAAATTGTTTTCCTACAGCTTAATTTGATTTAGCTCATTGCAACTTCTCTTTGATGCTTCTTGTTCTATCACTGTGCACCCACCAGAAGAGTTTGGCTTCATCTTCCCTGTAACTACCCATTAGACAGTTTAGGACAGCAATAGGATCTTCCCTTGGACTTGTCTTCAGACTAAACAAATCCAGCCCTCTCAGCTTCTCCTTGTATATAGTATGTTCTAGCATTCCAACGGCCTTTCTCTGGATTCACTCCAATACATCAATGTATTTCTTGTACTGGAGAGCCCAAAACTGAACACAGTGTTTCAGACGCAGTCTCACAAGTGCCAAGTAGAGGGGAATAATCACTTCCCTGAGCCTGCTCTCTATGTCCTTGCTATTACAGCCTAGCAGGTAGTTGGCCTTCTTTACTCAGAGGATACACCACTTTCACATACTCAGCTTGTCTACAGGGATACTTAGATAATTTTCTGCAAAGTTTCAAGCCTCCAGACTACACTGTTGTAGTTTTAAGTCCTGTAGATAACAAACTCTTCGTTACATATGTTTTTAAGAGCATCTGGGCTACAGCAGTATCTTATACTTGAGCACTTCACACTGTCACACCTCTTCACAGCAAACCAGGCTAGTTCTGTTTATTGCTCTACTCCAGCATAAAATGGAAGCACAAAAGGCCAACTGAATCTTTTAATTAGCCAAGGAAGAACCTGGATTTTCAACCAAGGGCAAGACAGTGCGAGCAGAAAGCAAGGTTACCGTGTATCACCTCATAAATCCTGGATTCTGTTCACGCTGGTAGGAAGCTAGGGGAAGACTGCTACGGGTGAACTCTCAAATGCTGTAAGGTTACACCAACCTGAGAAACCTTGTACTATCATCTTATAGCCAGAAGAAAAAATAAGCAATTGGGACTTTTTTTGAACATACTATAATTTACTTGCTCTTTTCATTCTTCTGGTCCTTTGATATGTGATGTACTGAAAGTAGTATTTCTTACTCTTCATTTGGCTCAGAAAAATAATTTCTTTCATGCTATTAAGTGTCTGACTACTAAATTAAGTCACATTTTTCTGTGGAGGAAAGGGCTGGAAGTAGTACTTCATTATCAGCAGACCTCAAATTTCTGTTTCATTCACTTTGCACCGCTTATCTCAATATAAACATCATTCTATCTGTAGGCAGAGGTGGGAATGATATATGATATATAAAACACTGGATTAATTTTTTTTTTTTTAGAAAATAACTATAAGCTGCAAAGTATTTGATACTGTAATTTCCTGATGTAGCTAAACAGGAGTGGAATGATCATATTAGCCTTGTATCAAAACTGAATGCATAATTCTCTTCTCCTTCACAGTCTGTGTGTTCCCATACATCTGTAAACAATGGGAGTGAAACACTACTATTTTATGTAGTTTGTATATTACTGTGTAATATGTAGTTTATTATATTTACTTTTACGCGTAGTTTACATATATTACTACGTTTCCTACCCTCAGCAGAGACAGAAATCTGTCAAATGTTCAAAGGAGAGTTTCCTGAGATCGTGATCTCTATTCGTTCCAGCCATTAGTCTTGAAACTGATTTTTGGTGCCAAAACATAAATTTTTTGTGACTGTAACTGAGCTTCCATGAAGACTCAGTAAAATGATCCTAAGACAGCACTGTGGAATAATCACAAGAATAAGCTATGGACACATCAACTACTGAAAGACAGCAGAATGGTCACATGGTGCCACCCCCTACCTCTTACCTCCTCTTCTACTAACGCATTCAAAAAGAAAAAACACATCGCTCATGTATAAAATGGCAATTGAGTGTGTAAGTTAATATAATGTCTGCATTAACTACGATATGTTACAGAATCACAAATAGGACAGCAGAAAATCCCTGCACTGAATATCCTGAAATGTATTACAGACTGGTGAGTTCCAGGAGAAAATTCAACAGTATGCACATATAGAATCACAGAATATCCTGAGTTGGAAGGGACCCAGAAGGATCGAATCCAACTCCTGAATCCACACAGAGCGACCTAAAAGTTAAACCATACATCTAAGAGCATTGTCCAGACATTTTAACACCAACAGGCTTGGGACCATGACCGCTGCCCTAGGGAGCTTATTCCAGTGCTTGACCACCCTCTCACTGAAGACCTTTTTCCTAATAGCCAATCTGAACTTCCCCGATGTAGCTTTAAGCCAATTCTTCGCCTGTCATTTTTACAAACAGACACACTACATCCATTTTATATATTATAAAGTACCTACTTAATGCCAGTTGTTTCTGCTTCAATACCTGCTTTAGCTAACAGGGTTCTACAGATAATCACATTTCAAGGAAGTTAAATACTAATAATTTCTATGGCTTTCTTGTTACTTTCACTTTCTGTTAACTTGCTTATCTATTTCAGAACATAAATTTATACTTCTATTCCAATGGCAAGAAAAGTTAATGAGATTACAGCAGTAGTTAAGGCACTCATTTCTATGGTGTTGATTTTAATAAAAATAATCCATTTTAAGAACTGCAGCACTGAAAAGATAATGCAAAACATTTATTTGTGCTGACACTACAATACTGTCAGCCTGACTCAGACAGTTGCTGTTATGGAGGAAGGCATAGACTTAGGAACCTTATTCACAGCCTCATTAGAACAACAGCAGAACAAGATTGAGTGAAGCAGCAGAATATGGAAGGGGATAACAGGGCAGCATCTGAGATGTGACACTCCAGACTGCTGAGTCAGGAAAGTCTTCAGAGTCCTAAGCCACACAGAAGTCTGTGGGTCAGCAGACGGCACAGGGAATAACAAAAGTATAAGAATAACAAAAGTCACAATCGAGAACTGTTGGGGCATGGCAGGTTAAGAAGTTACACAGTCAGATAAATCTCTCCAATAATCATACCCACCTGTGAGACTGAGGAAGTTCAACTGGAAAGAACGCTTTCTGTCAGTTCTAAGTCTATACATATTTGTAGGTGTCAGTCACCAGTCTCTTTCAAATCTATTCCCACTTCGCAGGGAGGAAACTTGAAGATGAAAGTTTGAGTTGCCACTCTAAACTTCAGATTTTTCTTCTTGAAATAGGTACAATATAGACCTAGAATAAGAAAGAACAAGTTAATTTTAGTTAAATCTGAAATTCAGATATTAAGCTTGACACAATATAAGAAACACAAAGTTCACTTGCTGATCACAGAAACTGGATAAAATCAACTTTTGTAGGACTCTGGGCAGAGGGGGAACCCCACAAGATCAGAATCAAAAATAAAAAGTTTTGGCTGTTTAGTTTGGTGGTTGGGATTTTTTTCTGGTTGATCAAGCAAGGCTTTTAAAACAGAGAAATCTGTGAAAAAGTAAGTTTTTGCTCCATAGAGGTAGAGTACTGAAAAGCAATCAAACCAAAGTTGCTGATTGCCAGTGCGAGCATTTTTTAATCTTTTCTGTAAAATTCCTATAAACAAAGTACAAGTCATATCAGTCAGAAAGGGTTAAAGATTTCATTCTCAGTCTTACTTAAGCAGCTAGAGTACAACAAATCCTCCACAAACCAGGTGCTTCCATCATTTAACTACTCCTAGTCTGAAAATGCATTCTAGTTTGAACACGAACATTGAGTTAAACGTGGAAAAAGTATTCTGTAACACACAAGCGCCCTGCCTGCTTTAGCTCTCCAGTTAGGTAACTCTTTTCAGGAAAACTAGCATGTAACAGCACAAGAATAATAAAACCATTTTGTTCACATTTCCACAGCTAACCATTGGAACCTCCCTTTAAACTACTGCATTCTTAAGTGGTGCAGCAGATTATAATTGAAAAAAAAATAATGGAAAATAAGATTAAGATACTATACCATTATTCCCTGATATGAAGTTATATTTGAATGCAACTGATTTACTGGCAGAACAGTTGCACAGAAATCTATTTAATGAGCACCTCTATCGTATTCTGCAACAGCAGAATACCATTTTCATCCCTGCTGCTACATGAGTGGGGCATACCTCACACTAGACAGAGTTTTAAAAAGTAATATGGTGTAAGATTAAGGCTTAAATTAACCCTTGAAAATTTAAGGACAAATACATGCCACTCTTGCGCAGCTTATTTGGCTCAGTACTTTCTATTGATGTATTTTGTGTCCAGCTTCCTGTTGTGTTCAAAGACCTTGCTTGGCTCTTGCTGTGAAGTACCCTTAAAGATAGTTTCCAGAACCAGATCTGGAAAAGTTCAGATCACCTCTACACGGACTGATTTTGGTGAAGTTAATTGTGATTTCATATTCTAGCTACAAATTTCTGCAGTAAAACTTTTGCTCACATTAAGCGCATTGCTTGACTATTCTGCACTGAGAGATTTCTAAGCCTTGATTATCCCCCCTACAGACCTACAGGGTTTGACAGATTAAAATGATGCAAGAAAAAGCAATGCACTCTCACGTATACTTTTACATTGAGTGGTTCTTCTGGTATTAAAATAGTAGGTACTGAGTAAAGTCTGAGTATGCCCTCCTCTATCTTTGTAACTGCAACCTGGAAAATGTAGGTATTCCACTCACCCTGAATCTCTTAGGAAAAAAAATCAAAACTGTTGAAATACAGTCTGAATAAATTTTAACTAAACTATTTTCTCTCACAAATAACTGTGAAAGAATTTGTAAAATACTGCTTAAAAACATTTTAATTGCTGTATTTCAAGTCCATGAAATGTCTTTTTTTATAATTAATATGCACCTCAGAGGAAGGTACTGTAATTCAAACTTACAACTTTAGGCAATTACAGTTATGTATATCAAGAAGGTATATTCTATATATATATCAAGAAGGTTATATTCTATAACCAAAATTTATCATTTGTGTTTAAGACAGTACTGTGTTAATTACATAAATATATATATGCCACTCCTGTATCGTTAAGCTTTTTTTCACCCAAAACACACTTTTCTTCTATGACTATAAATTATTTTATTAGTACTAAGTCCTCTATCACTAGTTTACTTTTTAGAATCAGAAACGAATATCATGTGGCCAGTATGAGCTGGCATGGATCAGTCAGAAGCAAGAAGATGCCCGAGGAACGACAGCATCTCTGCACTGCCCTCTCCTGTGACGCTGGCTTTCCTGGAGGACTTCTCTCCTTGCTCACAGCAGGAATACACCTGAATGTCTCCATAATACCCAAGATACTATGTTATTAGCTAGGGCACCTCAGGCCTCCTTTAGCTACTGGTTAATCAGAATTAGCTGACAGTTGATGAAATCATATACTTATCAAGTCCTCTTGTAAGAATCTTAACTTTTGATCCTTCTTGGTTTATAGTTCAATTAATCCATAGTAAATCAATTCTACAGTAAACCATTAGTTAGTCTTCGTGTTCAGAAAAGATGCAAAAGTCCTCAGGACTCAAAATTGCTGATAAGAGATAGAGGCTCTGCACAGGCTTTAAACCATTATTTCCAAAAGTGTCACCCAAACAGCTACGTATGGAGACTCTTTAAGGTCAAATTTTGTTATTCAGTCCTCACTCTATTGTCCTACTCAAATGATCCTCCGTGAACAAAATTTTGTGAATTTCTCCTGTAAATTAGCTCTTTAACACAATTAAGCTATTATAATACTTCATATCCCTCCATGGGATTTTAGCACACCACATGACTACTGCTAAGTACATACAGTGCAGAAAAGTAAAACTGCTCATAGCACTTTCAAAGGTGGTAACTGAAATATTATAAAAGTTCATTAAATAGCTTTTAATCAGATTAAAACTATTCAGCAAAGGAATGTCTTTTGTCCATAACTCACTGACTCATATATTAATTGTTCTCTTTCCTGAAATAATATCAGGTAAAAGTTGCACTTAATTCTCGGACAAAACCCTCAAAGAGTGAGGTGAAGATAAATCACTTACAAACACCGTTTATAAAACCAGTCCCAGTGAGGCTTCTTTGTTTATTGAAAGACTGTTAGAAAATGTATTACTAACTTTAATTTGACAGACTGTACTTACCCAAAATAAATCGAAGCCATTTCTAGACCACTACAATTCATCAAGTTAACTTATTACATGAGAAGAATTTCTTAATTGCCTTCACAGTAATTTCTTTAAAATGAAAGTGAAAAGAAATCACAAATTAATCATCCTTTTCAATTATTTCTTTCCCAGCTTAGTGGGACTGCTTATCTCCAAGATTTTGTTCCTACTAGTACAACGTAAGACTGTTCAGTGAAGTCCACCAAGCATCCAGTTTAGTACCACATTTTGGTTAGTGATACAGCTGCTGCCCTGACATTTTCAGTCTTCAGGATGGTTACAAGAATCAAATTGAACTGGCAAGGACTAAGTTGTGAAGTCAAAATTTGAGTCATCACTGATGACTAATCAGTATTCAAGTGCTAAGCTTGTACTCAAACCACTTTATCTTTCTTGTTTACAATTACTGAAACCTACTTCAACAATCCGTAGTTTGATGCTTCAATGAACAAAATGCATTTGTTAAGGATATTTTACTTGGCAAGCAATGGAGACATTTTCAGATTTTTATCATCTTGTTAGACTCTCCTCCTAGTCCCCAAAGGTCATAATTCAGTAACCGCAGGATTAATCCAGAAAAAAAGTAGTCAGAGGCTAAAACCCACTCGAGAGTTTTTTAATGAATTTAAGGAAGGCTAACGAGGCAAGCCAGAGGGGTGTGCAACTTACCAAGTTTTTATGGTGCTGCAGTTCTTGCTATTTTAGTTAGGCACTATAGCCATATTTTAGGAAAGAGCTATGCTTGGATTTATAGCAAACAGACCAGATGCTGGTCTTTCTCTTCATATTTTGATTTGCAACAGAATTTTGAAAAAAAAAATCTTCCCTTTCCAAAATGATTAGGAAAAAAGGTGATCAAAACACTACACACTGATGGGATATTCTTCTAATTAGCAAGGAAAACATAGCACACTGCATACTTGGCTTTCAAGCGAGATGGCATTAAGCTTAAGTCTTAACTTTGCAGCCCTTAAAAGAGTCAACACTGATAAAAAGGAAAATGAAAAAGTATCAGCCATTTGTCCCAACATCCAAATAAAACTATGAATGACTCCATTTTTGCCTGCATGTCACCTATTATCTCTTGAGCATGGAATGGCTGCACCAGCTCCTCACCAGGGACACAGGTGGCTGACAAGTCTGCAGTCAGCCCTGGCTGCTGTGGGATATAACTGGGACTCTGGGCAAGCAGAAATCTCTCTCCCTTCAATGCATTTGGCTCCATCAAGAAAGTATTTTTTAATGCATATAAAGGGATAAATTCACCCCACCCGTTCACTTCCTTTACTGCAATGCACTGGAGAAACAGCCAGGCCAGACTGGCCTGCAAATAATGGTTTTGTGGCTATTTTCCTGGCCATGCTTCCCTGCATGCCTCCCTGCCCAGCTGGCTACCTCTGTTGCTTCTCACCTGCTGCATGACCAAGAAAATTCCTTTGACTATGCAGAACCACACTCAGAACAGAAGAATGAGAATTATTAAATTTCCTTTAATAAAGTTCAACCAAAGGAGCAAAATTAACCCAAGTCTAGAGAGATTCAAAACCAATGATCTCTGAATAAAGTTCTCCCACAGCTACGACACAAGCCTATTATTTCTGCTTCATAACCCGCCTACCATGTGGCAAAGAGGAGTTCACAGGGTATAGCTAAGGCACTGTGGCTGCAGACTCCAACCTAATGTACCTCTCTTTATAAAGAAAGAGAAAGTACTCCGATAACTCAAGCTCAGCACTGAACCCTACCCAGCACTGTTTAAGGCAGACTACCTGTACAATTAGCAAGGGCAGAATACAATCTGGCAGGCCTGCTGAGTTCCCAAAAGCTCTCAAAGCTGGGCTGAGGTAAGCCCCTCTTGCCACAGCAGATTGTTCCCCATTTTAATTGCACGCACTACACCATAACATTGGCTCCAGATTACAATAAATTGTTAGGGCAAATAACATCTCAGTTATTTAATTGCTAGGGCCAGCCAGTCTGCACTTTAGATATGGACCACATTTCAGGTAATGCATATTCTTCCCAATACCAGACCACAAAGGTACGTAATAACAAACTACTAAGCACTAATTAGTGCTCATTTTCTTCTACAGTCTACAAATGTGAGATCTAATTCAGTAGCACTTTATGCTCTCTTTGCATTCATTTTGGCTGGGAATAAATGGTGGTGTTAACTGAAAAAATCTTCTCTTATCATCAAAATGAAGTACATTGGCTTAAGAAACATACTCCAAACACATCCACGATTCTCCTCAGCTCAAACTATACATCATTTAATTTCACTAGATTTTCAGTCATCTCAAAATACTTAAGCATTAATAACTTGATGAGACAAACTGTCTATGTTGCAAGTGTAAGAGTTGCTCCGAAGGACAGTATTGTCTCAACATCATCATCAGAAACTTGGAGATGGAATGCAATCTCTATTGATACCGAGACATAGACACCCTGAGAGAGAGAACTGCATGGCACGAGGAGTACTATGCCGCTCTCTGTTATCTGGGACACGAAGGAACAGACCGGGACAAGGCCGCATTGCTGCCGTCAAGAAGATGGATCACAATTGCTGTCTCAGCAACAAGCAAGAAAACTTCAACTTTGGGTAAACTTTCTTTATTATAATACGAAAACACACCTCCTGGTCCAAAGCTACCCGCCTCTAAGGCAAACCACGCCTCGGACATTCCTCCTTGAGACAGAGGAGGAGCAAGGTGTATCGCTTAGCATAAAAGATGGCTCCTTAGCAACTGAACTTTGGAGGTCTTCCCCACCAAGGATCATGACAATCGTAAGAACCAGCGGGACGCTGCCTGGATCTGGGACCACAGGGACACCTTGGGCCCACAGTGGTAGCTATAATTCTCTTTCCTGTCTTTACTTTACCTTTTCTTCCTTTCCTGTCACTCTTTCTATTGCACGCCACTTTACGGGCAAAACATTAAAGCTGAAGCATAACCCCTTGGTGTGGCCGCCTTGATTTTTTGCACTTAAGATCGTAGTAAACGAACCATCACACGTCCACAGAGTGGACTGTGACAGCAAGCACAGAAATATCAAGATTTTTGTTGTACGTTCATCATCAACCAAATAAAGAAGCACGTCTGGTGTTGGCTACAGCCTGGCAGCAAGGTTACTACAACTTCTTTAACCACCCCCAAGAGAAATTCTGTTCAAGTTAAAAGGAAAGATAAGCCATCAACCTCAGAATAAAAATACTATGTATTGTACATAGTAACCTATCAATAAAGAGCAGTGCTCTACCCCAGAGCAAATGGCAGCACACCATGAGCAACTAGCAGAACTAGTTGCTTCTCTTAGTTAGAGAAGCCAGAGCAGGTACAAATCTCAGCCACACATTCACATCTGTCCATGAATATCATGCCTATCTTTCCCAGAAATGGCCACACAAAGACCAAAAACCATAGTTAAGATGCTACATTTCACCAGCAGTATTACAACCCAGTGACACAGTGGTAGCTTAACACACACATCTAGATAAGGCTGACAGACTCAAAGTATAAAAAGCTACGATGTAGTTTTCACACAGTTTTAGCTTGAACATCTTCTACATACATATTTATTCCTTCAGGCAATATGTTCCCTGAGGAATTACCTCTATCTATTTAACAAAAGTTGTTTAAAAAAATTACAGTAATGTTGTTTATTTTAACCGAGACTTAAATCCTTCCTATCTAATGTAAAATGTTAAGACGTTAAATGTAAGATGCTAAATCCTTTATGTCTAATAAGAAGTAAGGATTACTTCTCCTCAAATTCTACTACATTGTGGTTTTATACTCTTTGGATACTCAGCTATGGCAACAAATGCACTATAGGTGCTGTGTATGTGGCTAGTCTGGTAATTAGAATGCATTAAAAAAACATATGTGAAAAACCAAAATGCAAATGCTTTTTGTAAAAGCAGAATGTACTTTGAGTCCTTTTTAAAGAATGACCTTTTCAATGATCTCTAGGATGAAGGGCTTCAAATTGCATAAACTCTCAACCTCCCAAGGAAAAGCTGAGAGAGAAGAAAGTTTTACTCTTTAGAAGGCAACGTGTAACACTTGCCACAATGGCGATTTTCAAAAGAAATTGCATCTCCCGTTCTCCTTTGCGCTCAGCTACGTCTGAGAAGCTATGAGGTATAGAACAGGGAATACTAACTGCATCATTAAGAAAATGCTTTATAAAAATATGACCTATTAAGTTCCCACTTCCTGGGAAAATGAGAAGAGCAGTGCAGTATCCTCATGAACCAAAACAAGCCAGACCTTAAGACCCAAAGACTTGGCGTCTCTTAAAACCCTTTTAAAACTAGGATTAAGTTTTGCTAACAGAGAAAAGGTGAAGTAAGCTGTCATTATGTTTTAAATTACCTCCGATAGAATAAATATTTGAGTAATTAATGGAACTTTGTTTCTTTGTGCAACAGTTCCTGACATCATCTAAATTTTTCAAAACAATGTAATTTAATCATCTGGGAAACTCTACTTGCACTGCCATGTATGGTCTTACACAGAAGGCTGACAGGATTGGTAAGAAGAAAACTAGAAGCTGTAATAGGATTTCTCCCTTCCCCCTGACAAGCTATAGACACAAGTTCAAGGTCCATAACTGACGTAAGTGTACAAGGCTCAGCAGTGCTCACCATGGCATTAATTTTGCATCAGTATAATTCCACACTCACTTAAACAGAACTCCTCGTGGTTTGCACCATCTAAAACCACAACTAGGACCACAGAGTAACAGTGGAATTATACTTTTGTTTAGTATTTAAAAAAACATCAGCTTAATAGAACAGTCAACATTTACTTCAAATTATGTTAAAATCACATTCTAAGCCCAAAAATCATGTAAAGTATAAAGAACTACAAGCCCTGCATTGATCTGCTTGATGGACACTTAATTCACATATGCATAATTCATTTTCCTACGAACCCTAACTTCCAAATATGCTCAAATTCTGATTCATAAAATGATTACATTAATTTCAGTGAAAGAAAACCTATATGAATCCTAAAGTATTTTGCCTTTCTGCATAACAAAAGCATTTTTGCCTTTTCCTTGGCTCCATTCTTAATCAGCAAAATAACTAGATATTATGCATTCCTACTGCACTTTTTTCTTTCTAAACAGCAAATCAGTTCTTATAACTGAACAGTAAATAGCCCAGAATAAGAAAGGGATTCCAGTGAAAAAAACACCATTGAATCACAGACATAAAAGCCAAGGATCCTTATCTGTCAGCCAGTTAATTTCCTTGCCCTTCAGCAAGTGAACTTTTCCAGCATATCATTTATAAGTACCCAGCAGGTATCTTCTTTAGCAGCTCCATGCTTTAAGTGCATTCTATTTTAACTTAAAATACTTGTAAAGTCTTCAATATTGATTAATACTTACGGACTGATCTGAACATGTTTATATACACAAATGCACATACACATTCTAACCAAAGCATGTAGAAGGTTTCATAATCAAGAAAAAAAGCCAGCAAACAAACAGATACTGGAATACACAGTAAAGGTTAAAATGGACAGAAGTAAAATGGATTAAAATGTAATAGCTCAGGCATTGCTCTTCCAGTTAGACACTGCGTACATAAGCAAACTGGAGTGGGACAAAGATGGAAATTCCCTGGGTGTGTATGCACCACAACTCAGGATCAGAGAACTAAAATACTGTGACAAGGACACAGCAGCGATATATTGGCTGTAGATTCTGACTGAGGAAGACGACCACCATGCCAGGGTCTGTGCTCCCCATAGTAACAAAAGAGGAAACGAAGGACACTGTTCTACTTCTCACTTTTTCCCTGAATCTATTTTCCTACATACTAATCGTCCCATTCACAACAGGCAGCTGAGTCCTACGCTCCTTGCTTATAAAAGCTGCAAGACTTCAGAAAAGCTCAGCACCTTCAGCAGCCTGTATGGCAACAGTAACAGCGCACGGGTGAATTTTGCACCAGCAGCAGCGGGGAAGACAGGACAGTCACTCCTCTTGCATAAAGGCCTGCTGTTAGAACAAAGCTTAGAGCAACCAAAAAAAAGTTAATCTTTCACTAAAACTTTACACAACAAAAATAGTATGACTTCCTGCAAGGGTTTTACTTTCTGCCAGAGCTTAACAGCATGTGGCACATAAACAACAACATCAGAGCAAGACTGAAGTCAGCCACTGATGCAAAAGACTCGCTGTTTCTGTGCACACGTTAGTAATAGACACAGACCTCATGCTTGAGGTGCAAATTTGACACTGGTTTTACACTGCTGACCTTCCCGCAAAGAGCGCTGGAAATCTATGGATATAAAGCACTACGGGGACAAGGTGTAATTTCAATAGTATTATAATCATAGCAGTAGTAGAAACAACTGATCCACATCAATGTGATCCGGCAACCACTCCTTTTAAGTTCCACAGTAAAACAACAGTGCAAGGCATCACATATGGAGCATAAACAATATAAGGTTGGGATAATTCAACAGCATTTTTTTAGTTTTAATCACCAGTGCAGAAAGTCAGTAACCAGACCCTACAGAAATGAGCGCAAAAATCCATGTGCAATAGGAGTATCTGAATTCCCAAATGGCACTTTTTTCTTTAATTTTGTTTCTCTTTTTATTTGAATTTGGCAAGTCCTCCTATCCTCTTCCTAGATTGCTCTACTAACAGTCACTGATTAATTCTTGAAGGATTTATAAACAAATTAACCAGAGAATTACAGAAATTTCCAAAGGAGATTCTGCAAAACAGCATTACTTCTACATACTAGCATTCTGGCCACTTCCCATAATCAAAGTCTAATGGAAGAAATAAGAACAATTAAAGTGAATAAATGTTTATCAGTGCTTGTGCCCTTAAGCCAGGTTGAACTCAATATTGCTGGAATTTCTTCCTGAAAATGTGACCACTTAGTCCACTTTCTGGGGATAATTAAATATTAAAAAGAAAAAAAAAAAGCCAGCAGGAAAACAAGATGTGAGTAACCTAGATCCGAGAAGTTCTCTCAGCTGAGAATACTCAATGCTAAGCTATTATACACACTGTCAGGTGGGACTGGCAATGAGGACAGAGAAAGTAAGAAATGGCACGGTCACAATCTTAAAAGCCAGTTCTGAGCTCCCTAAAACTGTCAAGACTTTCAGTCTCACTCAGAACAGGTGTTGCTCCTTTTGTGACCGTGTAACGCCTAACTACATCTTTCTGCATTGTCAAATTTTGGTTCACCATTTGATTTATTAGCTCCGTTGCCAGCCTTCTTCAATCATAATTCACCCCCTACTGACAAGATTGAAGAAAAAAAATTTTAAGAGAGCTAGAGACTTAGTGGTGTGTAGGATATTCAGCTGGGATACAGAAGGGTCAGGTTTGAGAAGCAGTTCCTACAGCTATTTCATTATTTGCAAAGGAAGACAAATCTACCAGGAGGGACTTCATGGTCAATACAGTTATTTATCACAATCTAGCTAAGGCAACTCGTTGCACAGCTCGGTTATTCCTGCAAACCCAACTATTACCATGTGTAATTTTCTCTGCTTCTCACAAACTTCAAAGTCTACCTTGGGGCTCAAAAAAGATGACTTCTGAATGTTAGCTGCAGCAAAGCTGCTTATTTGCCCTCGCATTGGCTTAAACAGGACCAGATTTCATCGCAAAACTGCAATTCTCACTTGCTTTGCTTACATTTAATAATTGTTACCAGTGCAGCTGTATTAGCAAACACAACCATTACAAGGTCTTAAACAAATCCTTCGACTTATCCCGAAATAATTGTTCCCAATAAGTTTTTTTAAGAAAAGATGCTCAGCTCCATCTGCTGCCAGATGTAGATTATTTCTCTTTGATGCTGAGGACTGCACAATGCAAAGGGATTTATTTTCCATTTGTTAAACATCTTACATGCCTGCAGAAGTCCAAAATGCTGCTGTGTAGATACCTGTGGAAGTGCAAGGCATACCTCCTCCCCACAGGTCCACTAACACATCTCATTACTGCCCTCAGCAGCAGCAGCACCCATCCTTGAAAGACCTGTCTTCAACTCAGAAGCAATTAATTGTATTTTGCCCATGTTTGCTATAAATTTATAAGCACAAAGGCCAAAGGGCACTGAAGCCAGACTATCTAAAAAGACTCAACTGTTTCAAACAGCTATGCAAAAATCACTGGGACAAAAAAAAAAAAGCCAGTCTATTAAATTTTAACATGCTTTCTTACTCTGACCCTGTAATACTTTGAAAATCCACCCGCTAATTACATCGTTATAAGTAATTTTAGAAATGGGTGTTTTGCACCTTATGAGAAACAAATTCTCTTAATAAAGGAATATCTTAGTTTAAAGAAAACATCTTACAATGAGTTTAGAGGTTCCCAAATATATATTCATTATTGCTTCTTCCTTTAGTATGCATTGTTTGGGCTCATGAAACACTTCTAAGGAACAGCCAGAACAGTAACGAGATAGGTAAAATGCCATTAAAATATATCTTAAAATAAGCATATACAATGATAAAATTCTAAATCAGACTTTCTGAAAAAAAAATCTCGCAACATAAACAAAGCATACACTTGCATAAAAAGATTTTAATCATCTGCCTGGGGTGACCTGTGTAACTATGGCTTACCTGTGTCAATGAAGCACTAAGGATTAGTATCAACAAAACCTTTAAAAAACCCCAAACAAACAAATAAAAACCCCATACAAACTTTATACCCTGCTCCTTTTATAGGCCTGGTTCCGATATTATTTTTACAAGTGTATTTTCTTTTATCTTAATGAAGCAAAGCTAGATTTACACTGGAGTAATTCAAAACAGAGGAGAGACTGCATGCCTATAGACAGAGCTCTCTGTGTACTTTGGTGGGGTTTTGTTCACCTAAACAGTGCAAAATGCTTTAATAGCGTGGTAGTTTCGTGGAAAAATCAAGCATTCTGAAACACTTTGGCTGTCATTCACCTACCTTTTGCTGTTTGTTACACTTCTATTCTCCGAGGAGACAGAGGAGACACTGACTTTTCCAACACTCTCTCCTCTTGACAAGATAAATTGACACATCTACTTAGCACACAGAGAGGGCAAATCCAGGAGAAACACACTTTTTCCTGTTGATATGCTGTACAGAATTTTTAATTTTAATTGATTTTTAATCAATCTGGGATATATCTGTTTTCTCAAAATAGGAGGGGATTTTTTTCTGTTTGTTTGCACATTTGTTTACTTACTTTAATTAAAATTAAAATTGCATGGTTTGCAACCACCTTTCCCAAAGTCCTTTGCTGCCCTCATGTGTTTCACAGGAAAAGTAACTCTTGACGTCTACACACAAAATAATTTCTCCAAGGAAGGCAACAGTTTCTCCTGTTATGAACAAGACATAGTCCGTGGAAATAATAACTGGAAAATAACTGAAAGTTTACCTGTTTCTTCTAGTAAAGCTACATTGACTGGTTCAGAATTTAATTATTATATATTAAAAATAAGAAAATGTATTCAGTTTGAGACAATAATCATTTCAAAGCAACGTATTTCAAAGCTAGCAGGCCAATTTATTGAAAGTTGATGATGTTAGCCTGGTGGAAAATCTGAAACGCTTTATTTCAAAATGTATTTTTCATTAAAAATAATTTCAGCATCTTTCTGCTGCTTACACCAACTGGCAAAGTAACTTCTTTCCTGTTCCTTTATACTATACCATACAGAATAAAATCATGTGACTGTTGCATTAAGGCTTCTGTTACTCTCGCAATCTGTACATCCAAAGCTACAGTTCCTATATCAAGCTTTTCTTTCACACTCCTGCCGGTCACTGCCCTGCGCTCCTCCCAGGGGTCATGTCCTGACACAGACACTGTTAGTAGATACCCACAGTCACAGTCTGATGGATTCTGCACCCAGAGTTTGGCTGCTGAGATTCAGACCACCCTTAAAAAGGTTTCACAGTTCACCTCTCATGCTACTGTCTTCATCCTATGCAATCCCTATTCTGATTCCAGGCCTTATTACATCAATACAAGTTTGTAATAAGATGAAATAACATCTCTTATACCAATCCTAGGCTTACAATGATAAAACATACCAGAATACCCAATGAAATCTGCTCTGTTAACAAGCTCTTTCACACTCTGGCTATAAGCTATAAACAGCCCTCCTTTAGCAAAACTGGTGACAGTCCAGGCCGATCCCCCAACAGCCATTCCACGGCAGGAGGAAGGTGAAGGCAGAGTTGGATCATGATCCCCACAGGTTTGATCAACCCTGAACAGGAACTATTTGGTGGGATCAGATCATAAACTTTTATTTATACTGACAGGCTGCTCCTGAACTGCCGTGATTGTTTTATCATTAAAACTGCCACCATACCAGTGCCTTTAAACCACCTCGACTTCTCAGTACTGACAGTACGTTAACTTCTCTCTTCACTACAGAAGTAAATAGAATCCCAGACTATAAAGGACAACAAAGAATTTTTCTTTCCATCATTAAGAAAAGCTACCTGCATAAGTGTTCTGCAAATGAACACAAGTGCTCCGTTATCAGTGGGGNCTGACAGTACGTTAACTTCTCTCTTCACTACAGAAGTAAATAGAATCCCAGACTATAAAGGACAACAAAGAATTTTTCTTTCCATCATTAAGAAAAGCTACCTGCATAAGTGTTCTGCAAATGAACACAAGTGCTCCTTTATCAGTGGGGTGGACAGGAGAGAACTGTTGTCATCTCATGAATAAAGTACTGGTTTTGTTCTCTCTTCTGCTGACAGGTAACAACTCTGGTACTGTAGTCTCACTCTAGGAAAGCTTTTTGCTATTGCTGTTTAGTTGCTTATTAAAAAAAAAAACACAGCAAATCCAGCATAAGTACTGCCAACATCGAAATACTTTTGCCATTCTAGTCACAGAAAATAGCAAAAGGCCATTTTATGTGAAGGGGGAGAGAGGGTTAAACACTTACGTAACGCAGACAACTCTGTAGTGCTGCTGATCAAAGTTATTTAAACCCTTCTCCAGTCACTAGTGGGGAGATGCCCGACATCAGTCAAGCACTCAAACTGCTGAAGCTACCTAGCCCTGCACACCCCCATAGAGGAATTACTTTCCCATAGAGGAACACTACAAAAAAGCCCGTTCTCAGAACTCAGCAAGCTAAGGCATTTGAACCGAGGCTGACAAGACAGAGTCACAGCTCACCAAGTCACAGCCCACCAGCAGGGCCCTCCAACCCACCCTCCATCCTCCTCAGCTGTTAGTTTAATCCTTTCTCTTTTACTTGCCAAGTCTGTACATACCTACTAATGTAGAAATTAAGAATACACATATCTGTTGCATTTCATACAGTATAATTTCTCTTTCAAACTTGCATTATTGGATAAAATGTTGCAAAAAAATATGCACTAGCACAATTCTGCACGTCACCCTTTACAAAGCACACACTCTGACACAGGTTTGCTGTTACACAACATAGCAATGGTAGTAAAACTTTGCACCCTGTAACTTAAAATTTCAGCATCAGGAAAGCCTTGTGTTTCTCAAACATAGCACTGCGAGGTTTGCTACTGGCACCACAGGACAGGACACCTGTGCTTTCACATTGGGGTAACAAGACCACAGAATCATAGAACTGTTTTGGTTGGAAAAGACCTTTAAGATCATCACGTCCAACCATTAACCTAACACTGCCAAGGCCACCACTAAACCACATACCTAAGTGCCATGTCTACACATCTTTTAAATGGTCCCCGGGATGATGGCTTGACCACTTCCACGAGCAACCTGTTGGCAACCCTTCTGGTGAAGACATTTTTCCTAATATCCAATCTAAACCTCCCCTGAAACAACCTGAGACCATTTCCTCTCGTCCTGTCGCTTGTTACCTACCTTGCCACAGCCTCCTTTCCAGTAGTAGTAGGGAGTGATAATGTCTCCCCTCGGCCTCCTTTTCTCCAGGCTACACAACTCCAGTTCCCTCAGCCGCCCGTCACAAGACTCGTGCTCTAGACCCTTCACCAGCTTCATTGCCCTTCCTTGGACAAGCTCCAGCACCTCAATGTCTTTCTCATAGTGACGGGCCCCAAACTGAACACAGTATTCGAGGTGCGGCGTCACCAGTGCTGAGTACGGGGGGGACCACTTCCCTGGCCCTGCTGGCCACACCATTTCTGATACAAGCCAGGATGCTGTTGGTCTTCTTGGCCACCCGAGCACACTGCTGGCTCATATTCAGTCAGCTATTGACCAACACCCCGAGGTCCTTTTCCACCGGGCAGCTTTCCAGCCACTCTTCCCCAAGCCTGTAGCGTTGCGTGGGGTTGCTGGGACCCAAGTGAAGGACCCAACACCTTGTTGAACCTTACCAGATGGAGCAGGGGGAGCAACAGAGACAACTGAAACATAGAGCAGGTTTAAATATACAAATATTCTACTAAAAAAACACTGTGTAAAAACACCTGATGATGGAAATTAACAAAAAGGACTATGTTAACTTGTACTGCCCTAATTAAGTTTTGAACACCAGACAGTAACGTGCTTGCTCGAGTACCAGCACGTGAGTAGTCTCTAAGGAAACCAGTGAGCCACCAGAAGGACACGCAGGCTTCTCCCCAGTATTTTCCTCTCGCATAACCCAATCGCACTGGACACCAGCGGCTGCGGACACTAGCTGTGCAGCACAGGGTTGCTCTTCTCTCCTCACCAGTGCCTTCCCTTGCTGAAGCCTAAAAACTACACTTCTGCTGCCCCGAGGATGCAACTACACTTTCTCTTTCCTACCGGCAGCCCGGTTTCCAGGTCCCAACTAACCTTCCTCTCAGCGAACGCCTGACATTAAGCTTTAACCTAGCAGTTAACGCTCAGCACCTCGTCTCCCCTCGTCTGCAGCCCTCTGAGCCTCGCTGTGCCATCTCCCACTCGGGAAAACACCGCCTGAAACACGAGCTCTTTCCAGGCGCTGACGGGCACCCCGACACACGGCAAAACCGGCGGTGGGCCCCGCCGGCAGGAGCACGCCCGGCCCCTGAGGGGCGGTGCGGAAGGCGCTGCTGCCGGGCGGCCACCATTTCATGCCCCGCCCGGCAGGGCAGCCCCGCGGGGTGCCGGCCGGCCCTCAGACCCGCTGTAGGAAGAAGCGGAGAGCTGCCTCCGTGCAGACGCTGGGAAGAAAGGAGCTTTCAGCTCCTTCTCCCCGACGGAAGCAGGGCCGGCCCGCAAACTCCGCGGGAGGTGGAGGGGGATGCGCCCCTCAGGCCCCACCCCGCTATGATATGGCGGCGGGCGGGGACCCGGCAAGGAGCGGCCCCTGCTGCCCGGTGCGGCGTGGCGCGGCGCGACCCGTCGCTCACCCCGGCCGGTCGATGAGGGCGCCGGTGCTGGCGCTTCTCTGCTGCCTGCTGCGGGCGGGCAGCGCCGCCCTCCCGACAGCTGCAGGCGCCCGGCTTGGGGAGGAGGGCGGCGGCAGCGGTCCGAGCCGCCCTCCGTGGGACGGCGGCGGCCGGGAGAAAGAAGCGGCAGCGGCCCTCCGGGTAGGTGTCCCTGCCCGCACTTACACTTGCGATCCGCACTACACAGCGGGCCCCGCTGCCGCTGCGCTGCCTGCGGTCTCCGCTGAGGAGCAGGACCGGCGAGGTGCCGCTGTGCCGCTGCTAGCCGGGTGACGGGCGGGCGAGCGGTGGAGGAAGGTGGCACGGCAGAGCTCTTCAGCCCGCGGTGCCGGAGCCCGTTCCGGCCTCCTTTGCCGTCTCGTTTTCTCCGGCCCTGCTCGCTCGGCTTCCCCTCAAGTCGCTAGCGTCGGGGTGTCGCGGCTTTTCGCCCCTTCCCCGCTTCTGACACCAGGTGTCAGCCTCGGACCGAGGAGCCGCGGGCTCCGTGCTGCCCGCCCGGCGCGGTGGGAGCCGGCTCCCTCTCGTCCCGCGCCTCAGGCCCCCGGCTGCGCAGGGGCTCCCGGCAGAGCGCTGCCCCAGGGAACGGCGCGGCCGGGAAAGGCGGGCCGGGCGGCGCCGCCCTGCCCGCTGTGGTGCTCTGCCCGCTGTGGTGCCCTGCTCGTTGTGGTGCCCCGCTATCCGCATCGTGCCTGACGCGGGGCGGGGGCCGGGCAGGTGTCAGCCTAACGGGGCAGCGGGGCGGTTACCGGGGCCGAGGTGGCTGCCGCGGGTGATGCCGCGCTGTGCTCCTCCCCCGCGGTGACAGCGCAGGCGGCGTGTGCCGAGGGGTGGTAAAAGTCTTCAGAAACGCAGGTGGTGGCGTTGAGTTTCTGATCTTTCGCGTCGAACTTTGTGAGCAGAAGAGGTTGGAGAGGGGGATATTGGATTGTCCTGCTTTTATAGGTCAAAACCTATAAAATTCCTGATAATTATCAGATTCCTGATAATTTAAAGTTCAGGGTTTTTTAATGTCTTTAGGCCATTACACTGTTCTTTTGCGTTATAAGGACATAAAGCAAGACAGGGTTAACTCCAAAGACGTTTTTACACATCTCTGAACCACAAGGTTTGTTGCGCTGTCAAAGAAGGGCGCCAGATGAGTTTGACACAATTTGTGCTCAGCTTCCCTATTTTGCCTGTCTCATATCAAATTTTTACCCCCTATGCACTTAACAAATGCTTTTTTGGTATCCGTCTTGGAGTTGAAATTAATCTAATGGCTTTCATATTGGTTTGATGGGAATCCACAATGAATCTGAGGTGAGCAGCTGTCTTGTTATATAAGTTCATGTTTACTGCTGCTAACCTTTTCTTTTTCTGCGTTTACGGTTTTGTCACTGCTGCCAACTTAATAATGTCCACACTATATTTTTTTTCCTTCAGGAAAGTGCTAAAAGAATTAGATTACTGAATTCATCATCAAAAGATAATACAACTGCTTTCTATGGAATAAATCAGTTCTCTCACCTGTTTCCTGAAGAATTCAAAGGTATGTTGTCTGGCTGCTGCTAATGCCTTTTGTATTATTTTTCTTATTCTTTCCCAGAACCTTTTATCTTTCATATTTACAGATTCTTCCAGTGCTGATAGTCAGCTAGTTTACAGTATCTGGTACCAAACTGTAAGTACTTGTGAAGGATACAACAATCCTCTTCATGTTTCTCTAGTCTTGCAAGGTTGAATTGCTCAGAGCCTGAATTTGATTTTTATACAGACTCTTCCTCGTGTCCTTCCTCATGTCCTTCCTCTTCTCACAACTTCTTCAGTTGCAATGGTTGTAAAATTGGAGAATAGACAAGGTTGTTGAATACTTGCAAGTTTCTTTTCCCTACTGCAAGACAAAATTGACTACAATCCAAACAGTGCTCAGAGGTCCAAGGCTATAGGACGGTAGCTATGACTTTCAGGAGAAATATATGACACACTGTTGTGGGTTTTTTACTAAGAAAATTTGTCTGATACCTAACCTAGTCTTCCATTCTTGCTCTTAGTGTCTGTTGTTATGTGTTCTATTCATTGGAAGATTTCACACCTTCTTGAATTTTAAATAATTAAGCAGCTTTTTTTAGTGAAAAACTAGCAATTTGAGTGTGTTGCAGAAGCTTTGCATTATTCTCCTTTTAACTTTTCTCTTTTTGCCGGACTAAAATAAAGTAATATTTTTCCAGTAAGTAAAATGTTGTACAAATTTTCAAACAAAACATGTTTTATGAAATGGTTATTGATCATCTTTAATAAATCTTTAGGTCTTGTAACCACATTCTCTACCTGGAATATTTGTGTGCTTTCTAGGACTGTAGGAATATTTACATTCATTCTGGACTATAATGATTATTTTAAAATACATTAATTTTCTGTGGATTTGAGAATGAGATGTAATCTTGTGATTGTAACTGCAGATCAAAGTTACCTCTATTGCTTCTAGTAAAACAGGTATTTGTGATTATTTTTTTAGTTAGTAGATTTATAGATGTTTGTATTCTGTGTTTAGCTATTTACTTAAGAAGCATACCTCACAAACTTCCCAGATACATAAAAGTGCCAAAGGGAAATGAAGAACCTTTGCCAAAGAAGTTTGACTGGAGGGACAAGAAAGTCATTGCAGAAGTGAGAAATCAGCAAACAGTAAGTCCTGGTGTTTTCCTTTCCCAGTTCTCAAGCACTGCTCAGAAACATTCCAGCAGGTACATCATAGAGCATGGTGCAGGTTTTGGAAGGGACCAGCACTTCCTCAAGCCTCCTTGGAGTGCTGGCACAAGTGTTGCTGGTTGAACATACATATACAGAGTCACGTAGCGTTTTATGCAAAGTGGGATTAAACTTACAAGCATGAGACATAAAAGTTGTGCGTTTAGAAATTGTGCAATTATAAACTGTGTGTAACACTTTTTTATCTGGTTAACTGAATCTGCAAATATTTTGCACCATGTGTGTTTTGTGTTTTTCTGAAGAGACTGAGGTAAGCTCAGTACCTGACCTCATCTCCCCGCTTCACCTGCATGGGTATAGATCCTTTGCTGCTGTTTTTTCTCATGATTGAATGCCCTTGGCTGGACGACACCCATATCTTTAGCATCAAGCACCTCAGGGGATACATTCATGATAAGAAGATAACCAGACCCCACATGATTAGAGTTTATCCCAAAGTGGTTATGGTCACTGGTAAGAAATAAACAAGCTGTTAAATCTCCAATGTCTGTCTTTTCTGTGCTTCACATAGTGTAACCTGGACCTCGCTTGGGAATAAATTCTGCTTCCTATTTAAAATGCCACAGTTCAAAGAGCCTAGAACTGCAGTGTAGATTCTGTTACTAAGAATTTTTCTATTCTGTTTAATTTCAGTTTACTGTTTCTTAAACTGTAATGTAATGTATTTCTATAAAAGTCTTCAGACTGTAGAAAGTTGTAGAGTGTCTCCTTAAGTGCATCTTTTTCCAAAACTTACTAGCTAATACGGTTAAAAAATAATTTCATCCTGAGCCCAAATCCTTCTTTAAGAAAATAGGTATCTGTCATGGTTTAATGCTGGGCTTGCTGTTAAATGGACAACAGATGCTCAAACCAGGGCAGTATCTCACAGTAAAAAGCATCCTCAGACCTATTTTAAAGGGCAAAAATTAAGACAACCACAATGCAGGAATCCTTTAAAGACACCCATAATGCATTTCTAGGTTTCAGAGAGCAGTACAGGGGGAAAAAACAGTTCAGTATTTTAAATGGCTGATTAAATTTCTTTATTATTGCCTTAAAAAAGAAGTTCAAGGATGATGTAGTAAATGAAGAGCATTAGAAAACCCATTTGACTTTTTTTTTTTTTTCTTTTCATATCAGGCTTCAAAAACAAAGCTGACTTTTTCTTTCTCCCCTGTTTCCCTTCTTTTTGAGCCAGTGTGGAGGCTGCTGGGCTTTCAGCGTTGTGGGTGGCATAGAGTCTGCCTATGCAATTAAAGGAAATAACCTGGAAGAACTTAGCGTACAGCAGGTTATTGACTGTTCATACAATAATTATGGCTGCAGCGGCGGATCCACTGTTAGTGCTTTGAGCTGGCTGAACCAGGTTTGAAAATTTTCATGAGTCTTGAACCCTTCTTTAGCTTTCATATTAACATTCTTTTTTTACTGGGAAAAAGTGATGGGGAAGGTGGAATGTACAAGTATGTGTATATGCATATACATATATGTGTGTGTGTGTGTGTGTATATATATATGCATATTTATTTAGTCCGGAATCAAGAGAAAGTTTGTTCAAGCAGAATTGAAACTCCATTGGAATTTTGTAGTCTATATATATTCTTGTGAATGTAACAGTGAAAGCTCCAGTACTTCTACGGAGTTCAGTCGGAACTGCAGACACACAGAACCAGTGTAGAAGGAGCCATTTATCTGTGTGTCGTTTTGTGGATTTGAGTGTCCAGTTTAGGCACCAGCATCTGGTGAGAAGGAGGGATGTTGAGATCTTCTGGTTTTTAGATTTCTGTGGTTTCTGTTGCAAACGCTGTAAAAACACAGAGAGAGTGGAGAACCTCAGAGTAAAATTGACTGCATTTACCTGTTTCACTTACAACCCAAAACAATGAAAATGCAGACATAGTTTCTACTTTAGCTGTAGCTAACACGTTTCATTCATGAAAAATGCAAAATGTGTGTTAGTAATATATGTAAGCAGAAACATTTTAATATCTTTGAAATAAAAAGTACTGTCTAGGATGCCAGTTTGAGTTATAAGAATAAAAATAATTCCTTTGGTTTTTTTAAGNAATGCAGACATAGTTTCTACTTTAGCTGTAGCTAACACGTTTCATTCATGAAAAATGCAAAATGTGTGTTAGTAATATATGTAAGCAGAAACATTTTAATATCTTTGAAATAAAAAGTACTGTCTAGGATGCCAGTTTGAGTTATAAGAATAAAAATAATTCCTTTGTTTTTTTTAAGTTTTAAGAAAAAGCTGATTATCCTTTTTAAGAAACTCTGTAACCCATTAAGGTTCTTATAACCCGGCTAATAACAGCCTAGATAACTTGTTCAAGTTTGCATTTCGAGAAAGATAGAGGATATTCATCTGGATTCCTCTAAAGCAAAATTCCCTCGTGCTCGGCAACAGAGGGACTACAAATGAATTGAACTTGACAAGACACTGTCATAAACATACTGTGCTGCAGAAAACAAGTACAACAGGTAGATGTGATAGCTTTGTAGCTGGACTTTGAACTGTGACAGCCTTTATAATACATTATATACTGGCATGAGGATTGATGCTAATAGCATCAAATTTGGACTTAATTTCAATGTTTTATGTAACTGTTCTTGGGATGTTTGTGGTTCTTGAACTGTCCCATGGAGAGGATAATTTTGTGTGTGGATGTAATTTGAAGAGAATCAATAGTTATTCGTTAAATGAGTGCATACTCTCTGTGCCATGAAACTGATGAGATTGCTCGTGAGGGTAGTTTAAACCAGAGATACCTTTTAAATTTTGTTCGTTATTTAAAGATTTCAGAATCCCTTCTGAAGCTTTCTCTGTGAACAAGGAAACTAGAGTTAGTAAATACCGTATTTCCCAACATGACATTATTATTTCTAATCTCACCAAGAACACAGTGAATTTTGAGTGAATTCTGTGGTCATTTTCAGTGTCTTTTGATCTGCATAGTGTTAAAGTCAAATGCATTAAATTCTTGTTAATTTATCTTCTTGCAGACAAAAGTAAAACTCGTGAGAGATTCAGAATACACTTTTAAGGCTCGGACAGGACTGTGCCATTATTTTGATCGCTCAGATTTTGGAGTTTCAATAACAGGATTTGCTGCATATGACTTCAGGTGGCTACTATCGNAAAGTAAAACTCGTGAGAGATTCAGAATACACTTTTAAGGCTCGGACAGGACTGTGCCATTATTTTGATCGCTCAGATTTTGGAGTTTCAATAACAGGATTTGCTGCATATGACTTCAGGTAGCTACTATCGATTCTTTTTATTTGCTGTTCTTTTCCTTCTGTGTTCACTAACTGTGGAGTAAGCTAGAGCCAATAGTGCGTTGACCAGCTGAAGGTTATGAGGTTGATTGCATCAGTTCTGTAGCTGTGTACTGGATAAGAATTAATACATAACATTTTTTAGGGTTATGGCTTGCCACAATGAATCCACTCAACCCTGCCATCACTAAGCTTGTTCAAATTAGAAAGCTTTAGTCAATGTCTTGAAAGTAGGTCTTTTCATTTGGTTGTGTTTACATTGGACCATTGAGCCAGTTACAATTTTAAATACATGCTAAGTGAACGTTGCATTGCTTAAGTATCAGAAACATTAAACCCTACCAATAGTAGCTGGAATTTATTGAAAAAATTAGGAAGTGTTCAATTATTTCAGTATTAATCCATTTACATGCCCACCTGCATCCTCCTCCAGTCCATGACCTAGCAAACAGTGTTCTGAACAGAAATTTGTGAAGACAACTGGTAATTTTTAAGGTTTCTGTACCAAGAAAGTTTGTTTCTAATTTTTATCAGTACAATACAGCTGCATACTGAACTTCAAGACAAGAAATATAATCTTGACTAGGAATTAAATTACTGCCAGATATAAGTAACTAAAATCAATTACAGCTTTGCCATTTTGTATTTGCCAAATTTAGTTATTTCATACATCGTGCAGTGATAAAGATTTCCTGTCCCAGTATATTACATAAGTAAAACTGTATGAGGATGCTAATGGTCATGTCTGATAGTGGCGATGACCTGTGTTTTTGTATGTTTGAGATACATAATAATATACTAAAATATGTATGATATAAGAGGTACTTCTGCATGTTTGAAAAATCAGTGGGAAATGATAACATGGACTAGCGGTTTGTCCAAAGCTGGTCTTTAATTGAGAAGAGTGATGTCTAAAAGGTCCATAGTGCTCACCGTTGTCCACTGACTTGACCCAGAAACCTGATTCTTTTTAATAGCATCACATCTTTGGATCTACACCTTCCCCATAGTCTATGTGCCCTACATTTGTATTACTGTGTTGTAGTATATGAAATACGTATTTATTGATGTATGTTATGTGGTGTGTAGAACTCATAAGAAACAGTTGAATTATTTAATTTTTAGATTGTGATTAACAAGTAGATTACCACCTCTCCAAATGCTTTAGTGTGCTAACTTAAGTCGCTTGTCATTATCATTCACTTCTTTCACAGCGGTCAGGAAGAAGAAATGATGAGGATGCTTGTTAGCTGGGGCCCTTTGGCAGTAACGGTAGATGCGGTTAGCTGGCAGGATTATCTTGGTGGGATCATACAATATCACTGCTCCAGTGGAAGAGCAAATCATGCTGTTCTTATCACTGGTTTTGACAGAACAGGTACGTTTCCATCAACTGAACTTCAACCCAGTAGGTTTTGTGTTTTTTCTCTTCTTTGCAACTTGTCTCCTGTAGAGCGGGTGATCAAAATCCAGAACACCCAGAGGTGTTCTGTGGAGAGCTGTTTGTTTTGGTGTCCCATCAGTTCTGCAAGTGCAGCCTGATCCCAGGAGAAAAACTGTTCTTGTCTGGGCTCCTTCAGCTCTGTGGGACTTCATGTCCTTGTAGAGTCACGAACATGGCTGTATGTGTCTTTACGCTGGCAGAGGATACATCCAGTCTGTTCAACACTGGGCTATTAGCTCTGTCCTCTATGTGAACAGCAGTAGGTTTCACTGTACTCTTTTCATCAAACCATCAGAAATGATGAAATATTAAAATGGTAATTAACTCTGTAGCAGTGTTAGAAGTTTTTTATGCTTCCTATATCTCATGTTGTCTCTTGTTTATGAAAATGTCTCTTCCAGGTAGCATCCCTTACTGGATTGTACAGAACTCTTGGGGGCCTACATGGGGAATAGATGGCTATGTTCGTGTTAAGATAGGCGGCAATGTCTGTGGTAAGTCTGACAAAAAGTAATTAAAAGTGGTGAAGGCCGCGTGCTGGGATATGTTTCTCCATGTAAGTAAAGCTATGTAATGGGATCCTCAGAGAGGAAATACGAATCATTGCTATGTTTTAAAGGAGGTTAGATGAGTCCAGATGGAAAAGTAAATAAGGCAGTTGCTAGTTCAACCAAGCCATATAGTTGAATGATTGAAAAACACCACATAAAAGTAAAGCTATATAAGGCATAACAAATAAAATGCTGTATTGTACCTTACCGCGTAGAGGTAATGGCACTGTAAAGGGGTATACAGTCGTGTATCATGGTTCTAGGTTAGTGCCGTCGCTGTACTTGGTGTACATAAAACAGCTGCTGCCCTTGTCTAGTGGATGCAATTGCCTCTGGGCTCAATTTAGCAGACAGATATGGAAAGTGGATCTGCTTGTGCTTGGGAATTGTATGCCCTGCTTGTGGATTGTCTCATGGGATAGAGGTATACACTTCTATCACTAGTTCCATCTCCTGCCTTATTACCACCTGCATGAGATTTTTCTTGGCGTTTGAGGGGGTTGTGTAGTGTTAAATACCCAGGTTCTTCTGAGTTGCTGGTTATGGAGGTAAGGCAGATGAAGCTCTTGTTTACCAGCAAAGATTGCTGAGCCAAATTGCTGGGACTGGACTACTAAATACTACGTAAGTGTTGTGTGTCCATTGAATTTTTGTCTGTTAGATTAACACTGTAGGTCTTCCACTGGTTTTTCCCTTCCATGGGTGTTTCAAAGTAGCTCTCACAGTCATTGTAAAAGGCATTAGGTGATGTAAATTATCTGCAAATAAGGATAGATAATACTCAGTTTCCCTGCACTCAGTGAAGATCAGGACAATATATCCAATCATAGCTTTTCCATGTTGCTGAAATTTTTGGTGTTGTCACATAAACAAATTATTTGGAAAGGGAAATTTAGAAGTAGTCATAGTTAAAGTAAGTCAATCATAGAAGTGGTCAGGAAGAACAGCTGTGTTTGTTAGTTTGTTATTTTCAAAATCCATTCTCTGAAAAAGCAGGATCTTTCACCTTTTTCTGTGGTATGTCACACAAGAACAATCCAGCAAAAGCCAGTGGTGGCTGTTTCCCCCACAGATAATGTCTTCTGATTTAGAGGTGCTGTAACACTGCTTTTGTGGGTGTAAGAGCCATGACCCTTTGATACCTTCACAGGCTCTAGCCAGACTTTGCTTTTCATGCTGGAAGGAGTACAACAATGCAGAAAGAACTGAGTGTGAATAAAAGCCTAGTTTGCTCTGTGTGTGTATGATTGTTCAAGAATGTGTCTTGTAATGCAATTTGTGATCTCCAGTGTTTTGGTGAGCTTTCAAAGCTACATAGATTTATATTGTCTATCCACTGCTAATGAATATGATATAAAGGGAAGAGGATAGCAAGGTTTAGATTGCTTTTCACCACCTCAATTGGACCAGTGCTGAATCCTTAAAAAGGATCTAAAGTTTTGAACATGAAAGCAGAGGAGGGAGGAAGCTATATATAGTGTCAAGCAGTGAAGAAAAAGGGGTACAGCTGCTTCCCTGCCCTCCCTCCAGCAGTTCACCTACTGTCATGGCATGGGGGAGAGGGCCATATATGAATGTGAGTTCTGGGAACTTATTTCTGGCAAGTCTCCACTGGCAGTATCTTTATTTTTTTGTTTGTTTCACTTTTAGGTATAGCAGATACAGTTTCATCAGTATTTGTTTGACACTTACTGGCCAAAGACCACAATTATCAGTTGGATAACAGTTTGGCACACTGAAGATTAACTTCAAAGCAACGTTTTTCTAAAACAAGAAATGACTGCAAGGGCAATTTGCTTTAAGCAGTACAGAAATGGGGTTTTAGAAGTGTTTTTATTTGGAATGTGTTGCGTATCAAATCTCTCATGGAATAAGAAGAGTCAGAATCAACTGCAGAATATGCAAAAAGAAGTTACAAAGATGGACTGAAACTGTGAATGTGTATTCCATCCAGGTGTTGAATACTACTCCACAGAAAAAATCTTACAAGGAAAGAAGTGATGAAAAGTGCTAAGGAATTTGGATCATCAAATAGTATGACAGAATGTAATCAAAATGGTTTGAATGTAAGAGGAACCATGATTAGGTCTGCTTTTATTACAGGGGAGGAAGGGCAGTTAGGAGAAAATATTCTTGCTGTTTTGCTTTGATACCTGTCCTGGCTTTTCTAGCACCTCTGACAGACACACAGTTTGTCTTCCTCTTTTTTGTGAAATCCTACCTTTTCATGAATAACAGGAAAGCTAGTTGCAAAGCAGAAATTAAAAACCTTACTTACTATAGAAAAAATTGTCAGGGCAGGGGTTGTTAGTATGTATTTGCTACCTTTAGAAAGTCCTCAATTACAGAATACTCCGAATAAAGTGGATGTTAAATTTCCCTACATTAATTAGATTCATAGGTGGGACTTGCTGGGAACCAGAAGGTGGTTCCAGTCCTGCTGACCTGTAAAACTGCACTTGCAGGCAAATGTAACTAGAATTCACAACCAAACATGTAATTCAGAGCATTTTAGAATCTTTCATTTGGAATGCTTTGCGTGTATCCTTTCTGAAGCACTAGTCCAAAAATTATTGAAGCAATTCTCTAATTTTTGCACTCAATTACTGTACTGTGTTAACAGATCAGTGTATTATTATCTTTTTATGACAAATGCAATCATAATTGTCTATTGTAGTTATTGCCATTTTAGTCCTTCTACTTCTAAGTGTTAATAATTTAAATGAGAGGAAGACCAAGTGCTCTGTTTCACTTCTTCGCGTTCTGCTACTTATGAATTTACTGGCTGAAAACTTCAGATTAACAAAAGGGGAAGTATTCTGTCATATGGCCTTCCCTTAGCAGTTTACAAATAACAAATAGCACACTTCCATTACTGGAAAACTATAGCCAAAGTTCCGGCATTGATAAGCGTAATGTTATCACAGCAGTAGCAAACAGATGTTGCAGCAGTGTTTTTGAGGTGGTACTACCAGGCATAAGTACCTAAAGCGCTAAGACACAGAGCAACTCACCAGAAATTAAGGCCTACAGTGTATTTTCAAGGGAAGTGTTTAAACAGACAAGAGTCCCATCTAGTGAGATGACACAGCTTTATCAATATTCTGTGGCCAAATTTGCCTCGCTTTTATTATATATCAATTTTATACTTATTTCAGTGATATTTGGAATAAAACCAGCCTGTCATACTGTTGTTTGAATTTTATCCTTGCTTTAGAAGGCTTAACAAAAGATGAGCTTTAATACTGCTTTATTTGAAGGGCAAAGTGAGTACTTATTATCTGCTGTTCTTAACAGAAAGTATTTCTGTGGAAAGGTTTTACATTCATATGTAACAACGCAGATAGCAACACAATTCTTGATATATGGAAAAGTTCAAGACAGTTGGTTTTCTATAGATTCAGGACAGACTTTTTAAAATCTAGCTTTTGAAACTCTTAACCCAAAATTCCTTTTGAAATTCCACTAGAGCTCAGAAACTAATATTCTTCTGAAGGTGATGAGACTAGTTACATCCTCAGCTAGAAGTAAATTAACGACAGCCATTTGGCAAAGAAGCAAATACAAAAATATGTACAAATGAGACACGATCATGATAATTCTGCATAATTTGGTCCCTCTCTTCAAGTGTAGGTTTTAAGAAACCAACTAAGAGTTAAATTGGTCATTGAGTTGTATTGGGCTATCATTTTAGTCTTAACTAAAACTTAACTAGGCTAACTCAATACAGATTATTTTTTCTATAAACCATTAAGTTTCTTCCATAAGCCAATCATACTATTCACAGAGCTGTCATACATAAATATATATTTACACACCCACACTGCGTGAGAACAGCTGTTATATTTGCAGGAGAGCACCACTTGAGGTGAAAGTCCTCAAGTTCTTTACAGCAACCTGTCTAGAAAGGCAGGCTAGTCAGAGTCGTCGCTGCTAAAATAGGAGCTGTCGCAGTATTCTGCCGTGTAAAGGAATTTGTGAATGGTTGGGTTCATCTTTGGGATCCAGTGTCTTGGCACTAGAAACGTTGAAAGATTGAACAAATCCACAAACACCTTGTATCTGTCACTGAAAAAGACAATTGGAACAATTAATAGTGCTGTATGGGCATAGAGGGCCATAGGTTCAAAATCCTCAGGAATCAATGCATCTCTTTTATTTATTGAATAATGTTTCTGCACTAACCCTCTTCCTGAATGTTCCAGAGTAAAAATCCAATCCTAACTGTTTCTAGGGCATTGCAGATCAGGCTTATGAAGGAAATACGGTTGCTATAGTCATATCTTTCTTCTGAAAATGCAGAGTATGGAGGCTATGATCTCCAGCCCTCCACTCTTGTGGTAGATAAGTAGAATTTATCTAGGGAGAATGTTAACCTGAAATTAAGGAAGAGGGAGAAGGCTTGCTGAAAAAGACAGCGAACCTTTAATCTTTGAATTCAACCTAACTGTCTGTTTTCTATTCTACCCTCTGTTACGATGGTTGTGATGGGAATCGTTGCTCACAGCCATACATGGCAGTCACCAGCTACATATGATTTCTCTTTGAAAACAAACCTCAGAGAAGGTCCTCTTAGAAGAAGGTGTTTTAAATATCTTTGTGCTTTTTGATGTAATGTTGTTCAGGACTGCCAGGATATAGTAGCAGTTAAAAGACTTTAGTTCTTTAACTAGCTGAATCCTCAAAGTTTGTGTAAAAAAACAGTTCCACCCATTCAGAGAGTTCTGTGCTCAGGCCCCAACCATCCCTTTTAAGTTCCTTTTCTGCTTCATCCAACAGAGGAAAACGGGTTTCTGATTGTTGCCTGCACAGCTTGAGAGTATTGATTACTATCAGCCTTAAGAATACAGTCAATCCAAAATCGAAGTACATTAGGTTGTACAATTAGAGGTCATGCTGAGAAATGAAGAAACTCATCAGTTGCACAGTAGATGGGACTCACTTCTAGCCTGATTAACTGCATCACCTCATTAACTTGGGCTAACGTGCACCCAAACTAAACATGGAAGGATTAGTATTACTGCTATTACAGTAACACCCAGATCCCTTGACTGAGAATTATAAATGGCACTTTGCATGAGTGATCAAAAGGAGTTCTTTTTGCCCCAAAAGGCTTGGAATTTATCTATGTCAACCTGATAAGTAAATGTGCAACAACCAGGAGGAAATGCTTGAGTCCTGAAAGAGAAACAACAGTCCTCTGGCCTCCAATGAGCCACCTGAAATCTGTCTCCTGTCATTAGAGTATCTACAAACAGTATTATTGCAGGTAATGGGGGAACACATTATTCTCACCTCACTGTTGAGCGCAAATACTGGTAGCCTGATGAGCCTCCGGTGCCAGCCTTGCTGCCAATCATTCTGTGTACCATGCAGACATGGTTGTCTAAGTAATACAAAAGAAGGATACGATATGTGTTCAGTGTCGGGATATAACGATAGGGTCACATCAAAGTGCATCACTGAAATACTGAAGCTCGTACAGAGATTTTTACAGAGATACAGAACTACTAGGTCTTCAGCAACGCAGGAGTTAATTATGCCTCTTTTCAGTCAACTAATGTAAAATTATTGTTAATACAGAATAAATACACTGATTATTATACAACAGTATGGTCTTACTACAGAATTAATACATTTGTTTATGGATGTCTAGATAAAGAGCAGAAGGAATGCTTGCATATGAAGCGTTCTTGTCATAACATTTCGGCAGACATTAGAAAAATATATGCCTGTCCCTTAAGTAAAATTGTTCAGCTAACTTAAATCATGTCATAGAAGTGATAGCTATACCTAGGTATCTAATGGTCACGGAAGCAGCTGTTCATCTTTCCTCTTGGCAGAAGTACGAGGAAAAAAAAAAGTCATTCCTGAAGGATGAACACAGAAGCACAATTCTAAAACTCTGGGTATATCTTGTCTAAAGGAGGGTGAAACAGAACAGTTTACTTGTATCTAAAAGAGGGAGTGTCACCATCAAAAAATGAAACTCACATCTCCATTTGGTCATGAGCACATCGATATCCATAAGGGAGGTAAGAAGCTGAAAGGGAACCTGAAAACGAGGCTCCTCCCTTGAAAAATGAAAGAGAAGACAGTGAGACCTCGTATGATATGCTGTGTTTTTCAAAGTATCACTTCACCAATGTGTAACAGTGACTTAATGTATATTTTTCCTAAATCGGTACTGAAATGTCGGTAGATACTCTAACAGATGCTTCTGCCATGTAAGTCTTTATCTGTGCCTTTTCCGTCATACTTGGAAAAAATACTCCAGATCTTTCTAGGACACTTCATAGAACAGTTTGAACAAGACATTTGCTAGGTTCCATCTGAGGAGCAGCACCTGGTCGGACACAAACCGGCTGCCTGGAGAAGCTGTGTAACCTCCCTCCATCTTTGAAGATACTCAAAACTCAACTGGACGCAACCCAATCTGACCTTCAAGTTGGATCTAACTAATCTGGGTTGTTGTCAAGGGTTGGACTAGCTTGCTTTCCAAGGCCCATTCCAACCTAAATAAACCTGTGCCACTGTTCTTAACCTTTACCTCTCCTCCTGCCAGTAAGCATTACAGATTCTAATATTACCTGTAAAAGTAGATCATCAAGGCACCCTTCAGTGCTTTGTAAGACAGTCGTCTTTCTCCTGCAAAATACACATATCCTTAGTTTGTCACTGATTCCCCTGCAAATTTAATGCTATTATGTGATTATACATATCACGTACAAATAATTAAAAGTGCATATTGAAATATATTAATAAAATCTACCTTTACTAAGCAGGTGCTCGTGGCGTTTTTCATCAAATAATGAAAGTAATAAATCTTTCTGGTTTTGGAATTCAGATAAGTCGTCATCTTTCTCTTCCGACTCTGGTTTGGCCTTTGATATTTAAAGCAAAAACAGGTTTTAGAACTCAATAGAGAAAATTAAGCATTTGAATGACCCATGATGTAACTTCTATTTTCATCATAAGCACATTTAAGATGTAAACTTACAGAGTAAGAACTTTATTTTCAAACAGGGTAGATGAGTCACTGAGACACTGTCCTTTAAAAAACACAGTAACCACAAAATGTGTAATTAAATAGCTGTCAACACAATTCAGATGAATGAATGTTCAAAGAAACTGGCAGCTTATCACTTTTCTTTGGGTCTAGAGGCCTTAAAGACACTTAATTTTCATTTGTTTGACGTCTGATTTTTTTTTTCCCCAAGGCAAAGAGAAGACATCCTTACACAGCTATGGTAAGAAAATTGTAAATAAAGAAGTGTAGATAAGTTAGAAAGCTAGAAACAGATATTCTCGGGAAATCGATTAATTCTTATATTATGATGGTTTTTCCATTAAAAAATGTACTTAAAGCTACAGGTCTTACAATATTCAGGAGTTTTCTTGTGCTTATTTGCCAGTGTCATTCAAATGATCACAAAGCAGCAAATTGCCACATACTGTTAAATAGTAATGGGCTGTTCCAAGTGACACTCCATACTCACAGCTCACGGGCCCAAGCTTTGTGGAGTTTTACTCTGAAGTGAGATGAAAGTACTAACTAAAGGTGAAGTTGTAGTTTCAGTAAAATCCATTTCAACCTTTCCATTGATACTTGTCCTTTCCTTTTGCAATCAAAATCATCCATGTATCACATGCTTTAAACTATCTGGGATGTCAAACTACAAACTTAGATTTCCTGGGAAAGTTTGCAATCTTTTTCTGCTCCTTGCAGACAGAGGCTGCTGAAGATTAAGTGAGGTGAGTGAGAAACTGAGTGGGCCAAAAGTCAAATTTATGTCACGATGTCATTTTGCCAGCTGTCTTTGCTTATAGGAAGAGTACATTATATACCTGCACCAAGGCAAATTCCTCTTCTAGCCCTTTTAAAACGTTCACTTCAAATTGTCCCCAGAAATCAAATCCTTCTGCTTCGAGTCCTGGAGTTCTTTCCAGCCATGCCTTTAATAATAATAATAATAATAATAATAATAATGTGTTCAAACATTAACAATGCAAGTGCATTACCCTAGAATTACAAGTTATAGCAACATGAGTTATACTGCTACAGTTGTTCTGATTTAATATCCCATAGAGGTGCTCATTGCTGGAGTAAGCATGTCCACGTAGATAATTTATCCTGCATAATGGTGCCATGCAAACACACCCACAGGTTCCAGGTTAAATGACCCATGTTGGAAGACAAAAGCTGTCTCATTCTTAGAGTAAGTTTTAAACCAACTCCCCTGTAGGTACAGGAAAACAATCTTATTCCACATATATAGGAAAATTGTGAAGATAGAAGAAAGATACAGAACCATCTATACAACCAGTTTTTATCGTATCAGACAGACTGAACAGCGATCAAGCAGTCTGTCATTAACTTATACCACAATACATGATGATACAAGACCCAAATGTACTTAGCAGTTAGCAAAGCTTTCTCTTCAGTTTCCTTTTAATAACAGGAATGCAATTAGGAGGTGGGGGGAAATTAGGAATCGTTATGGTCAAACTCCCTTTAGAGATCACTTAATTTAGCTCCTTCTCATCTAAAAGATACAAGAGCACAATGTCTTAACAAACAAAAGAAAGCTAGAGGAATTACTTTTATATTCTGTATCAGGTGTCATTAGACAAATGGATAGGGCTAATAAGAGTGGATGCTTTCATTAAGGATTATACTACATTATTCTTTAGACAGTTATGTGAAATTTGTGTATGAACATGACAAGGGAGTTAGAGAAACTACTGTGAGTCATTCATAATTTTGAGACAAAGTCATTAAGTCAAAGTAACTGATAATGAAACATCTGTTAAATATCTTTTCTCCTTTTCATTTTGGGTTGTCATTTTTCCTTGTCTTTTTTTAACCTCTTTATTAGCCATCACTAACAGTGAAAATATCTGTAAAGTTTTCTTCTAAAAATGGCTTATGGCCATGAAAAACAAGGACAGTACATTTACATTTGTAGCTCATACTTCCACAATGCAATTCACTAGTTTAGAAGTCAGACTTTTCAGACCAGAGGAAATGCTGTGAAAAATCAGTTGGTTTACTAATGACTAACACTCTTTCACACAAAATTTGGTAAGAATCCAAAACACAGCTGACTGGGAAATTGCCAGCGTGCTTGCCTCTCTCAAGGAAGAAGAATTTGTCACTGACACCAATGAAGGACATTCTTGGGACACGGGGGAAAAATAAAGCAAGGTCTAAGACAGACGTTGTTACCTCCACAAGTTGCAGTAGCGTTGGTTCTTGCTCTGATTTAAGCAGTAGTTCATAATCCTGTCCCTTGAAATTATCACGATAATGCCTTCTGTTATAGGGGACTCTCAGACTTTGGGGAACACCAATTTTGTTCTCTAGCAAGCGAAACTGCAGGCTCTGAAAACCTGAGGCTGGGCTTAGGTAGTATCTTTGCAAACAGAATAAAAGATACAAAAATACAGGATATTATTTTACAACGATGGGTTTTGCTGGTTCTCAGCAAAATGAAAAAATACATATTTCACATTTGAAGAATATCAAATAGATGTCTCGGCATTTTTTATATGACTTCAGTTAAGAAAAGAAAAACGAAGCTATTTTAATGCAACTACATTATGTGTATAACATACTCTATTTTTTGGCTATATATTGTTTGTGCTTACACAGATCTATACGCACACTTACATTTGTACTGTCTTTTAAAATGGCATCTTTGCATGTGTGATGCACAAGAGGAAATGTTACTTAATATCATTTCCTTTCCAGACAGAATAAGCAGCTTCACCTCAAATAGCTATTACAAAAATTTCCATGTCATTAAAGTGCAAACGAATGCATGTTAAATAGTATAACAATACAGAATAATTGCTATGTACATAATAGAGTAATGTTCAGAAAAACATTTAGTGGCTTTCATTTGAGAGATTCATTAATGGGATTCTTTCAGAGTTAAATCGTGTGACCATGATTAATGAAAGTGATTAATAAAAGTAACCTGGAATCCCACATTGTAGATAGTTGTAATGCACTTTGAATTGCAAATGTAAGATTTGCCAAAAACAGATAATTGATTTGATCTTGTGTTTCCTTATCAAATGACAGTATGTTGTTGAAAAGCAGAATTAAGAATGCATCAAAGCAGATGGAATTAGCCATGGATTTCCCCTGCGGTAGTGTAATGCCATTCAGCAGCACCACACATAAACATCAATAATTAACTTGTACTTTGCAGAGCATGCTGGACTCACACTCGCGCTCAACTTCTCAATTGACCCTTGCACTCTAATGTCATGGTTGCCTCTCTGAGGTGTGCTCTCACCTTGCTGAATGATGCATGTACTGACAGGGCACGTGCAAAACTCAGGATCAGTTCTAAGGATGGGAACTGGCAGCTCATGGATTACTGTGGAGGAATAGTAAGTGTTTACCTGAAATCAAAGAAGTCCAATGCAGTCATAGTTTCCAAAATGGAGAACTGTTCCACAAGTAATTTTAGAATCATTGAAATCCTGTTAATTCGAGTAATAACTTTCAGCATGTTCCTCTCATCTCTTACCTGTAGAAAAAATAAATATCATAAGCAGACAGAATGGTGGTCTCTCTATAACCTATCTATTTCAGGTCTTTTCAGTGTTGTACCTCACTACAGTTCCCAATTCCTTCCCATGTGAAATCCACAGCAGCAGAATTTCATATCGAATAGAGAGCCCTGTTCTTAACTGAAAACTGAAACTATAATTTTCAAAGATTGAAATCTTTTTGGCTGACTGATTATACATTACAACTAAGCCAAACATATAGGATTGTTTCTTCTTTCTATGTTTTTGACTGAAATAGAAGTCACCACAAGAAATAAGATTCTAGAACAAAACTATTTATATCATGATTATTTCCAATGGTTAGAATGCTATTTTAATGATATGATAATTATATTATGCTTTCTATTCTAATAACTTTTATACTAATTTCTACTATTGTGAAGGAACAAGCCATAAGGCAGGTGTGTGAAGAATAATCTGAGAAGTACATCAGGAGAGCACATCTAAACAGATGTTCATCAGAGATGTGCATTAGTAAGCAGAGGAAAACAGAGAACACTGCATCTGGTGGGAAACAGAAAATATTAAATGGAAAATATGGAATCTCTCTTCTGGCTAAGTTGAACGCTTTGCCTGCAGCGGAGTCTGCTAAAATTCCTGTTAGCCTAAATGGGATCAAATTTCTCTCTAAGACCAGGGCACACAACCAGAAAATATCAAACTACAAAAATGAAATATGGTAAGCATTTCCTTAATCATCTTGCTGTCTACTTAACCTTAACATTGACATTTCAAATTCTGATTATAAGCAAAATTTCATTTTTCACGAAAATAAATAATGAAAAATTACTCCACTTAAGAACTGATTTTTGATCGGTTATAATTTGATATAACATTCAACTAAAAAGCCAACAAAATTAAGACTGTGGAGGACAACAAAGAATGTTTTCATTGGACATTATGATAAAATGGTTCCTTCTTTCAGTGCGGTCTACTTTCAAATTTTCCTCATATACTTATGATGTTATTCAAGGTATTTCTCAAATTACATGTAGTCAACCTTTTTCTGTGGATGTAGTATCAGGTCAGGAGTTTTCCTTTGTTATCTATTGTTATGAGGCGTGTTTAGCTTTGGACAAATAATAATTCGTAATTTTGAGAAATTCTCATACAATTGTACACTGTGATTTTGATTATTGCTTTTCTGTTTGGATTTAATAATACACAACTACCAAAAAGAGTTTGCCTTTCATATAGCAGGCACTGGATGGAAGGATGTAGTATGTAGACTTCAAGAAATTGAACAAAGGCAGAAGTGACTTTTCAACATAAAAATACCTGTTAGCCCTCTGGTTCTCAGTTTTGCCACTGAGTATGCTTTGAGTATAATATGCACTGAGTAGTGTAGTATGCACTGAGTATAATATTTCCAAGTTAAGCTTCTGCAGTTATCCAGTACTAGTAGGAGACTATGACAACATTTTGGCCAATGAACTGGTCTTGGAGAGTGATCTATGCAAAAGGCAGACTTCAGGAGGAAGTAGTATTTTGCAGATCAAATGTCTGTACTATCACGATATNAGTATAATATTTCCAAGTTAAGCTTCTGCAGTTATCCAGTACTAGTAGGAGACTATGACAACATTTTGGCCAATGAACTGGTCTTGGAGAGTGATCTATGCAAAAGGCAGACTTCAGGAGGAAGTAGTATTTTGCAGATCAAATGTCTGTGCTATCACGATATAAGAGCCACTCAGCCAAATTTCATTGGGGGTTTTTGATGCTGCTTTTAGAAAAGAGCACATGTTGCTTTAGTAAACCCAAATATATCAGGCTGGAAGACAGAAGGCATGAGAAAGAGGGCTGCATTTTCCCAAAATTAATATTTGCTTTTAACTTACGTGGCCGTTTTGAAAGATCACCCGCACAGAGTCCATTTCCCACAGAATCTGCTTAAACCAAAGTTCATAAGCTACAAGAAAGGCAGTGGTAGGATTAACTTCAACATCACTTTGTTTTTTCTTCATAGCATTGAAGTGGTAAAACTCTTACATTTTTATTTGAAATGAGTAGCCTACGTTTACGCTGCTGGCATATAAAAAGATGCCGATACTCAAATGAGTTACCTGTTCCAGTATGCTGTCTTTTACCTAATCTGTTACATTAAATAATCCAGTGTCGAGAATGTTAACAGATTTTTTTTTTTAAGTATGTTTTACACATCAGATATTGGATGTACAGAATGTTCTTTACAAAAGGGGGAAAGAGAAAATCTAGATCTGGTACTCCAATGAAAGGTATCCCTGGAGCTGGTTACAACATTTATGTCATCTGCATGTTTCCGGTCAATAACAGGAAAATATCATCAGGCCAGTGCCTGCAAAACACGTGGATATTAGCAGTTATGGAGTGCCTAACCAGTATGCCGGCTTCTAGACAGCCTCTAGAGGGTTAAAATTGGATTTAAGTTTCAGAAAAGGCACAAGCCAACACACAAAATCTGCCTACGATAAACTGCATAGCAGCCCATTAGTCAGATGGGGAATGAATTTCACCACCTTAATTTATCTGGAAACAGAACCATCCAAATTTTAGTTTACCAAATTCAAAGGTTATACTTCTGGTTTCTTAAGCATAGAGTTGATTACAGCCTTGCAAGAGATATAGGGATATATACAAATTTAAATGCAGATAAAAGACAGAGCAATCGTAGTGATTGTGTCTAAAATGACAACAACTGTGTATTGCATGTTTC
>VZSC01002207.1:106093-195619 GCA_013398225.1 Steatornis caripensis | reverse complement strand
AACATTATATATAAATATAATATAAATATAAATATAATATAAATATATATAAATAACTCTCTGTGCGGAAAATACCGCTCAGCCACCACCGAACTCCTCCCAACCACTCACCTTGATGCGTCACAATGAAAAGGTGCTCATCATGGATTTTGTTTCCTTTCTTTTCACTCTGAAGCTCTTGAGCATTCAATATTTTGTTCAGCTTAAAAATAAAGATAAGACTGTTTTGTAAAGCTCTCAATTCTATTAGCAATGGCAGTCCAACTGTGTAGAGCTAATATTTAAGGACAATATGTAAAAAAAAAAAAAGTCCCCATATTCCAAGTTGTATGAGAAGTTAGTCTAAATGGTGTCAGGTGGCACTTCCAATTTTTTAAAAAAATCTTGCCTAAAATGGAATGTTTAAGTACCTCAACTAGTAAAGTTTGGAAAAACAGTGTTTTTAATTATAAAAACAAGAGAAAACAAAATACCCAGGACATTTTCCAGATCTTGTATCAATACAAGTAAAATTTCTGTTTAATCACACAATAACACAGCTTCACAGAGTTCTGATTTGAGGCTGTACTAGTTATTTCAGTTCTGGCATTACTAACTTTTTTACTGAGTCAAATTCACAATATCATCATAGTCGCTTTAAAAGAAATCTTTGCAAGATTACATATAGTATGTCAACAAATCAGTCTTCTGCTCACAAGCACAGAGTAGTTGCACTGACTTCAGTTCCTACTGTTAGGAAAAAAAAAAGAAAATTATGGATTCTTTTATTACTTATGGCAGTTTATATTTACTTATTTCTTAATTACTTCTAGTTGTTAAAGGTTTTTTGGTTTCATTTTAAATTGTGCCACCCCCAATTTCTGCAATATGTTTTTCCAGCCAAATATTCTGGGTTTTCCTGCAATAATTCAGGGAAGTTGCACACGGCAGCTGATGTGGAGAAACTGCCAAGTGGTGATTGTCAGACCAAAGAAAACCTTTTGTAGTTGACCAGTTTACAGTTTAGGTTTACCAACATAATAACTCCCTACCAACCCCCCCTGAAATATCCACCTTCCCCGCAGTTTGAGAAGCCATCCCAGAGTCCACCAGCACCATCCTAGCTGAGATGAGCACCTGTGCCCACAAATACACGCGAAGAGCTCAGGTAGGCAAAGGGCACTTGGAGACCTGCCTTAGTGACTGGCTGACTGCTGTCAGCGCGGAATGGGGAGAAGCATCAACCACAGGTCCTGGCTCAAGTCTTAAGAGTGACCAGGGCAGTAAAAATCAAATCCTGAAACTTACTTGTAGGTAGTCTCCATAGACAAGTCCACCTTTGCTGGCTTTATTTCTTCCTTCTTGGGATTTATCATCTTTTTCATCTTCTAAAGATAGCTTGTTGAAATTAAATCTAAGAAGAAAATTAAGTAAATACATAAACTACTTAATTAAAAGAACTATGAATATTCCTGCTTTTTACTAACAGATGCATCTACACTTGAGAAAATTAAACACTAATTCAGGCTTATGAGAAAAACAGTACACCTGAGATACGGTCACAGTAACAGCTGGTAGCACTACATCTAGTTCAGCAAATAACAAGTGCTCAGACGAGTCCTTGCATGATCTCTCTTCCTTTGGTGATAGCTACAGCTGTCTATTTGCCGATAATCACTAAATCCTCTCTGAACTTCTACACTTTACATTAACATTATATCTTTTGAGCTGACGTTATGAAGCAAAACACAGGGACAAGGGACTCACAGGTAGTTGTTCCCCGCGAAGGGGCACCCGCTCATGGTTCCAGGATCCAAACTCGCTGAGCTGCGCGCCAGGGAATATACTCCAGTAGTGTTCCCAAATCCGGTGCAGCCACCTTATATGTAACCTTACCTCACCGCCTAGGCCAACCCCCAAACTCTCCTCCTTAGCCCTAAGCCCATCCCCGCTATTCAACAATTACAGAAATTATCAAGGCACAAAGGTCAGTAAGTTCATGCGTTGTTGGCTCTCCAGCTTTTTTTTTTTCCCTTTTCAATCAGTCAAAACAGGAATGGCTGGCATACTTGTTTTGTCCTATGGCACACACTTTTTGTGCTTTGTACTGCAACCTTTCCACCACTTGCTTCTTTGGGGACCAAGCCTGACGAAAGGGGTAAGTCAGTAAGAGGTCTGCGTGTGAGAAAAATAATTTAATAAATGCAGGAATTGTTGAAGTAGGTTTGTAACTTGCAGCCCCTTGTATCAAAATATCGAGATACTTTGAAGTTTAAAAAGTGAAATGTATGGAAGAGGAAAGGGGAGGGGAAGGAAGGAGAACATATTTCTATGGCAGACTGAGTAACGCTTGTAAGGGATCTCAAGTAACACACATACTTTCAGAAAATGCACACAGATTAAGCAAAAGAGCTAAAAATAATCATGTACATCTAATGCTGTTTTTTCCAGTGGTTTTATTCATGACAGTTTCTTAATTTTATTTCATCGCGCAAAAGTTTCACTCTTGTTTGTTGACAAACGTTACCCAATTCTGTTTAATCTTCAGCTTAACACACAATGAAGTAACGTGTAACTAGCGCGCACTTCTTTCCCACCTGCCAGCCTTTTCTGAAAAAAAGTTAATGCTCAGTTTTACTGCAAACAAAGCTACAGGGCCCCTGTGACCCCAGACCATTTGCTCTCTGCAAGACTTGCACTGCTCAGTGGTGGCTGTGTGGTGGTTTCAGCTGTTCCAGTCACTTAAGAGTAGTTGCCTCATCAAAAAGTACATGGGTGATGGGGTGTCTGCTCTGCTAAGCCAGATGCTGTAGATGTCAGGCTATACAAATACTAGCTTAAAACTAAGCTGAGCCACAAAACGCCTCTACTGAGGCAACCCATTAGCAAGGTTAAGGTGTTCTTCCTTCACGATGCAAAACCTGACAGAGTAAAATAATCCTCTCACCACACACATCTATACATCTGCTTGGGATGCAGCTGAGTAGAGATGAAGGTGAAGACTGCGCACTGGCACATACACATTGAAAACTGTGCTTTTCACCACTCCATTTGCATTCAAACAGCTTGATTACAAATGTACTAATATAATCTCTCACATCCACAGATCTCAAAGGCAGGGACAAGGAAGGTTTACCTTGTCATTTCTATAGACCTTCACCTGGAACATCCAGACTGAGAGAATCCACAGTGAAATCAAACTTTCTGTTACCTTTTCTTACAGCACAAGCAAAGAAAGAGTGCAAACCTAGTAAAAATAAGGACAGCTGAAAAATATTGAACTCTTAACCTCACCAAAGAGGTTACTGTATGTTTTCTTGTGCAGTTTTAGTTTCTTCTGTGGGACAAAGAATAATATCCTTCCAGAGCAATGATCTCTGACATGCAGCCTTTGTATTGCCTACTCAGTAGGCAACAGACTGGTAGTCTCAGAGCCCTTTTAAACTCTGTGCTTAACAAAACACTAACACCCTATCTGGGAAGTAATACTACCCTTATTGGTTCAGGGTTACAAAACTCTTTCAAATTTTAGCTGAGGATATTATCTGAACTCCCCTTCTGATTCAGCAACAGGTGAGCTTCAGCCCAATCAGCCAGACTGCAACGATTTAGAAAGTTATTTCCAGTATTTCCAACATATTCAAACTCTGTTTAACGACCTCATAGCTGATTGGTCCCAAAGCACCTCCATCCTAAAAAACACCAGCCTAATAACACTTGCGAAACTTGACAATCCAAATGAAACGCACCCACTACTCATTGCTCTTGCTTCATGACCATGTACACCGCCTCCTCTTAAGCCCTCTTGCACTGGTGCATTTAGAAAGCTTGGCTAACCCCAGGACCCTCCTGCTGAGAGGACATTCCCAGGCGTCCCCGAGTCCTTTATCGCCAATATCTGCCTTTCCATCAGTTCCTTTTGTATCGCACTTCACAGCAATCAAGAACCTTATGGTATACATGAGAGGATTCAAAAATATGACTCTCCAAATAATCAGAAAACTGCAAAGATATTGGAAAAAAGAATCATGAGCAGTTTCTTTCAAGCGCACACTTGGGCCGCAAATACATTCCTCTAACCATGTTTGGACAACATCATGCTTTAATTTATTTTTCTTTGTTACTTTATTTTTTGCAGGGCTGTTGATATATGAAACACTACTATCAAAATATTCAATCCGTTCCTAGAAAAGCCCCAACGACTTTGCAATTCCTTTCCGTAGCTCAGATAATTAGAAATTAGTAAGCTGTTACTTTTATGCACAATGCAGAATGAAGATGGCAAGCTCAAGTTCTGTATTTTTATGAGAAGCAAAAAACAAATATGTGTTTAGGAAAAAATACTACCTTGTAAATTTGTTTAAAAATGTTTTTAGCATCTAAAAAATAATCTATACTGTGGATATTCTTTGTAGAGTGAATACTACAGGCTATATTCTTCACATTAAATGCAAATATATGTTTACCAGGCAAAGTACATGAACTCTGATTTTGCACACAAGCCAGAAATCATTTGCTCTCTCTTTTCTATACCTGCTAGGTAATCTCAACTCACATAAATGTTCAGTCTAAACTGTGCGTAAGTTCAATCAGCCTGAACTGATGCTGCAGTAATTTAGCAGTCCACATTTCACTTTGAAAGCTAGAAATGTTGGAAAAGGCTTCATGTTAACTTCTTGAGCAAAAGCCTTACCTCTCCCCTGCCCTGCCTCAAAAACAGGCAAACAAAATGAGATCACTGTATTCTTATTTTATTGAGAGAAGCAAAACCATGTATGGGACTCCTACCAGCATTGTGCATCTAGCCAGGGCAAGCTCTGTAGGTCTACCATTTCCTAAAAAGCTGGGTAATACTATCCTTGCAACCATTCATTTAAGCAATTTAATCTCACGCTAGCTGTGTTATGCTTTCTAGCCATTCTAACTACAACAGACTCAAACTATCCAAGATCAGTGGAAAAAGAGGTCTTGATGAGGACTTGAAAGCCCCTGACATAAAACAATAGACAACACGGAACTATCATTCATTCATCTTACTGGTTACCTTCATCTGATATCAGTAAGGCCTCGCAAGTGTGTAATGGACTTGGTACTAAAACAAAAAAAGTTGGCTTGTACTACCTGACTATGAAATTGTCTGTTGGCAGTGTAGATGATAGCACAGATTAAAAAAGCCCTCAGGTCTGGCTCAACTCAGAGCCTTCTACTCTGGGTCATCTCCAGACACCCTTAGAAGTAAATGTGATTCTGCCATGCTGCTCAAATTTGGGGCTTACCGTAGCGACCTAATTTTATTGTGAGCGGTTTGAGTGGCTTTCATGCCCCGACAGAGATTTTACAGCTACTTTGCCATCTCTTTATACTAGCATAATCCTAAACAAGTCTTGATGAAAAAGCTCTTCCTTGTGAATATATCTGAAAGCAAAATGTAACATTAATTTTAATTGATGGTATTACTTTCTTTTTTCCTCAAAATGCACCATCATTTCCCTTTTTCATGCTGAACACTCAGAACGACGTGGGAGCAGATGTAACCACACACACAACTTGCTGTTGATGACTGAGCAAGGCTATGGAAACCAAGAGAGTGTGTGTGTTCCTCTGCGCTTCTATTATTTATTTACTTTTAACATATGAAAACCAGGCAGAGAGACTTCTATTCATCCCAGAAACGTATCAGAGGACTCTAACCTTCAGCAGAGAGTAAGAATGTTCTGTTTCATGACTGGTCTGAAAACAAGACAAACAGTGAAACACAGCAGAAACCACCCCCCCCCACACAGCTTCCCAGAACTGCACTTTGTGGCCTTCAAACAACTATCGTGGCCTTCATGACCAAGCATGGCAATCGTTAAGCACCCTTTTAAATCCACCCTCATCCCCTTATTTTGTTTACCTCCCCTTCCCCAGTTGTTGACATAGGGTGGCTGGACTAGCTTTGCTCATCTCAGCTGCAACGTGGGTGCGGAGCAGAGACAAACTGAACTTTCTCGGACAGAAAGAAGTGAGTTGCAAGGACAAAAAGGGAGTATCCCTCTAGCCTGGCCAAGGAGAGATTTGATGTAAGGCAGGGGTGTCTTGCAGCATATTTAGTAGATACAGCTAGAGCCAAGAGCCTGCATGATCTTATTGTGTGGGGCTCTGTCTAAAACATTAGTCTGATGAGAACAGGTAAGTAAGAACAACCTACTAGGTACTGTCACAAAGCCAATGAGAGTCTTTTGTCCTACTAAATTACAAGTGACCTGTTCACCCAAGACAAATCTCAAGCCATCCTACATGAAATCACTTATGGAGAAGAAAAAATGCACACACAATTGGTTTGGACAGCATCACCCATTCTTCTGCTCAGACTCTCATTCTGATTACAAAAATCATCACAGGTCAATTTGTTTTTCCAGCATTCATTAACTTGAAAAAATTGCTTGGAGATCTTCTAGCTATGAACAAGTGACACTTGAAGCTTCCCAACACTACTGTCCCAGAATTACAGGCTAGGAGTTAGCCAGCACAGATGGCTTCTATCTACATAACAGTGGCGGCAGTGACTTGGATAAAAGATCCAAGTAGGTCCTTTCTAGTAGAAAGCAGCAGACATCTTGGGAACAGCTATGAGAACAAAACAATCAAACATTTTTAAAAAAACCCAAACAACAAAGCCACCCTGAAAAGGAAGCTTACAATGAGATAATATCCCCAGTATATCCATCTAACTTTCCAATGTTGATAGTCCAGGACTTCCTACCTGTGTCCTTGCATTTAATAACCCTTCTTCTGTGAATCCACAGCCTGCAGCAATGAGTTCCATAACTGAAATGCATATCATGTGAAAGATTATTTCCCTGTGCCAGTTTCAAACTTGCTGCCAGGTAATCAAGTGATTTTAATTTCCGTTTGGTACTAAGTCATGGCATATGAGCTTATGAGAAATAACTGTAGTATACCGTTATAGTCCCAGTCACCCTTTTCTGCACTTGTGCAGATTCTGTTGTGACCTTTTTGAGATGAAGCATTCAAAAGGCAAATATCTTTTCGATGTATAGATGTGAGCATTGTTAGTTCCATAAAATTATAGTAATGAAAGTATTTGTCTCTTGGACAACAAATGCAGAACTACAATAGTGCAATGTAGTACAGCAGCTATGGTACGTTTTGATTGACAAGGTGCAACTCAAATTGCACAGGCGAAGCACCTAGGCCTAAGCCAGAATTTCACTGTTGCTGGCTGATATACAAGCACTGAATAAAAATCACTTCCCCCACCAATTTAATGATATAACAAAAGATAGATAGGTAAATAAAGACACATAAAAGGAAGGTGAAGAGAAGATAAATTTGGCACCAAAACATGTCCTCTGCTCAAATGCGTGCTCTGTGGTTTTCAAAACTGGACTTGCTATTTAACTAGCATTTGAAATTAACAGTCAGTTTGAAGAAAAATAAAATTTAGTGACTCAAGGCTAAAACAAACAAGCTTAAAGTTGATGCAATATTAATAATCCAATCAGACATTTGTACCCGGGGGAGGAACAGAGCTCAAGGTCTTGCAAACTACAAACAGAGAGATAGATAGTGCTGCAAGAATTTTTTTTTTTTAAATATTGTACTTGTTCTACTACTTAAACAAAGAACCATGTCGTCACTTCTCAGCACACCTTTAACTTCCACTTACATTTCACACATCCCAGCACAATTCTCCCCCTGCTATCTATCGTTTGTGGCTCAGCAGAACACAGCAGAATTTTTTAATATTGCATAGTATCTGACCCTGTTAATGCTGGTACCAAATCTCCTGCCCCAAGCTGTGCTTAAAAAGGAACTCTTCTTAGATTACCACCTCTACACCTGTATTTTCTAAATATACAGCACTCAGTGCTGATTGTGCTTTCACTGGTTGTCCGAGAGCTGTACTCCAACAGTGAAGCAGCCTGCTCTCTGAATTGTCCCAGAGGAACAGTGTATCTTCCTCATGTTCTGACTGACAATCATTTCCCAAGGATGGAGAAAATGTTCTTTCAGTGTCATTGCCAAAATTGCCTCCTTTCATCAATGAAATGTATCAATATCAGTCCAAACCATAAACTTACCAAAACCAACAAGTCTTGAATACACGCCACAGAGTTGTCCCAAGGCAAACCCATCCTCTTTTAATGCCTTGCAGCCCCACGTTGTGAGGTGCAATCCTTTAGTACAGGAAGGCTGTCATTTTCCCCTCCTAAGCACCTGAATCCTGGTTACCAGTCAGGTACAGCGAAGTCAAAATCTGGAGTCATAAACTACTCCCATGCCTCCACATGGCTCAGGTCGTGCTGCTGTTTGCTCCATGGTACAGCTGGCGAGCAAGTGCAAAGGGCTGGGTCAGGACAAATGCTGATAATTTGCTAATCTGATGCTATTCAGTGTTATCATTAATGGCTTGGATAATGGAATAGGTTGTACGCTTCTTAAATTGACAAATGAGAACAACCTGGAAGGTATAATAGCATGCTGGCAGATGGGGGCTAGGGTTCAAAATTATCTTAATGCACTGAAATAGATAATATGCAGCTTCAGTGATGCAGAGAGTACCGCTTTTGAACTTCATCTGTGATAACCAAACTAGCAAATAAGAAATTCTTTAGAAATTATCTGGATGTTTCAGTTATTCAAAAATAACATGTTAAGCAACAAAAAGCAAGGCTGTGAAAAGAGCAAATTTTATACTGGTAATTTTAAATGGAAAATTTCTACATGGCATGGAAACTCTCCTTTCCATCCAGCATCAGAAAGGATTTGGCTGTTGTATTATGTCCTGGGCACCACTCCTCAAGAAAGGTGAAGACTACTCGGAAAGGGCTCAGAAAATAATGGCAAGAACAACAAATGTTTGATGTAGAAAATACGGCCCATTAAGAGAAATGGGAAGAATTATACTTGACCTGTATAACTAAGACCAGACTGTGGGGGGAACGTGATAAATAGCGTTCCTTCAAGGTGAGAAGTAATAAACGATTTTCCATATACAAGGGGATGGGAAAAGGAATAACCAGTTTAAATTATGGCAAGATAACACAGACATCAGAAAACAAAAAATAAAGAAATTTTTAGTATCTGTAGAGCACTAGAAAACATTGCCAAGAGCTTATAATTTCTCCAGTCATAGCTGATTCTGCCTCAATGCAGAGACAGACAAAATGAGTCCTGAAACTCCTTGAGCCTCTTCTTCTGCAGCAACCCCCCTGCCCTGCACCATTGCTGAATCCACTGGCAAACCTGCTTTGAAAGAAGGAGCAAGACACATGCTTGCATTTGCAGTTAGCTACCGTTTTCCACACATCCCAGTATTTGCCATGAAATGGCAATGACAATGTATCATAACAGTCCAGATGGTGATACTTTCCTTTTTTTCTGCCCTGTCATTCCTTTTTTTTGCTAGTATTTTTTGTATGAACAGAGTATAGGTATTTGCAGTCTGCTGTATTAGCAAATGCATCACTTGCTCTGTCTTAAAAGGAGATAATATTTGATGCTTCTATTAAAAAAGAGAGCTAAGCAAAACATAAGTACTGATGTCAAAGCACTTACAGAGCGTCATGCAATGAAACAGAAGTTGAAACACTTTGACATTTTATAGAAAGAAAAAATTGTCCAATGAAAGCTAAATATGCACCGAATACATATGTGTGTGTATATCTATGTATTTTCTCTCAGTAGCCCGTAAGAATTTCTACAAGACATTTTGCTGCACCTAGACTGTAAAGAAGTAACTATAAGAAACGCATTCTCTACTTGTCTCCGCAAATGCTATGTATTTATGCTGGCTGCAGGAATGTTTTTAGATTTAGCACCACAAGAGAAGAACTAAACAGCAGTTAGGACTGACTTCAAATAACATTTTGAGTAAAAAATTTACAATACGTATGAATACAAAAATTCATAACCGTCGGTTGGTTTTCCTAACCTTTACTGCATTAAGTATCAGGGAATGCACTGTTTAGATAACCGGATACACACTGCAAGGAATGAGTGGACAACCCAAGCTCCCTGTGACCAATTTATAATCGGAAAGCTGTTTGTGCTAGCCATTTGGGAAGGATCAACAAATACAAGATGGGTGGTCTTCGCCCCCTAGTGTTTGCATAAGAATTAACGTAAAGCAACCGTAAAAGAAAGAAAATTTCGAAAATTAAATTATTTTGTAAAACACAACCAGAAAATACAAGATATGTAATACTTTAGACCAACATAAGTATGAAGACTGTAAGACATCCACTCACAGAATCCTTTTTTTAAAAAAAAAAAAAAAAACCAAACAGTAAGACGAATCATATTTGCTATGTAGAGAGCAACTTACAGTTTGTACTTCTTGTACGCCCATAGTGGCATAAAAGACTGACATAATTTGTTTTAAGTACTCAAGCAACTCAAGCAAGAGACGTTGTCTGGATACTCTGAATCAGAGTGGTTTGCGTTAATAGGACTCAATGGATCCGCAAATAACTGCTTGGCAGTGCATTAGGTGTGGCTGAGTTACATACAGATGTTGAAAAACAGTTTACTGTTAAGCACTTTGCTGCTTGAGTGCATGCAAATGCCACGCAGAGCTTGCCCCAGCAGAGAACCTCACTTGTGAGGCAAAGTGACAATCGGAGCAGGGATTTCCAAGAAGCTGAGTACAGAAATCTTCTGCTTGTCACACAGGAACGACTAAATGGAGCTCAGTGCTTTACCTTACAGCTCGTAGCTTGAACAACGCGGCCAGAAAACAGTCAGAAAGCAACTTGACAGTGAGGCACTGAGGGGCCAAGCTAACACACCTAATAACCCGAGAACACCATGGGCAATCAACTGGACCATTACTAAGAGAGAACGAAAGCAGCAGCAGCCATTCTCATCCTCTGCAGATCAGAGAGGGAATGTGAAGAGAGTTTTTTTATCATTATTTCCCAAAGCATTAATCAAGCACATCCCAGGTCTGAATTTTGTAGTATTTTTTATTGCCTTTTATTAGATGCTCAGTTCTTTCCTTGAAACAAATTTCAGACAAGACCGTATTGCACATCTAATGCAAAAGCAATCTCTGTCTTCCTTCATAAGGAGTTACTGGAATGATTGACTCTGCGTGCATTTTCATTCTCGCCCACAGGGTTAGTTCTCAGGAGTAACAGGTCGTTTTTGTTACAGCCTACAAGAACAAGAAATCTGGAGCTTGTCATGACAACAGCTAGTCAAAGTGAGGATGAACTACATCCTGCTGCTGGTGGGAACCTAGTGGCAGACTTTTATTGCCCTCTCGAGCAGGAACGGCTCCTTATCTACTTACAGGGAATCTACACAGTTCTGAACAGCACAGTATTTTAGTGAAGATGACTGGTCTTTCCAGAAGAAAAGGAAAAATTATGACAGAAATTCACAAAGTGATGCAATGCACAAGACGAGCCTGCACTTGTACTGTTATTAGTATAATATGTACTTGAAATATATAAAAATATATATTCATATATATATATATTTAATTTTTATATATAAAAATTAAAAACATTTGCTTCAAAGTTATGGAATCAGACTAGTATGATCCTGCCATAAACCTAATCTTCTCTTTTATGTTGCAGACTATGTTATTTAATGGTGAAACATAGCAACCCTGGCAGGTAAATTGCCCAGTGTTATGTGTCATTGAGTATCACCTCCCATTTAGTTTTCTATAAAAGCCATTACCTAGCAATGATCACAGCGACAAGGCAGCTTATTACCCATTCCTTCCTTACTGAAATAAGCACAGCCTCATGGACCAGCTTGGGAGATTCATTCAATTGGATGCTAAAGGTATGTGACTAGACATATTAGAGTGCTTTACCAAGAGTTTTAGTTACATTTTGGCAGGCTTTTTCAGTATCGACAATGAAAATGAGAAAACTTGCCTCCTTTCTCTTGCAGCGTTGTCCAAAAATAGCAGTAGTGTACATTTTCAAGATACAAAGAAAGGAGATATGAGAAAAAGCTTGTAGGAAAAAATCTTACACTTAAGTAGCAAGGGAAAGTCTCTAGCTATTGCTCCTTTACGCATTTAGAGTAAAGCTAACACAGTTTTTACTAGGCAACGATTTCTTTGAACAATACCATACTTTAATGATTTTTAGATTAAAGCAGAAGGGAAATTACAAATCTATCTAGGCTAACTAACCCTTGCACAGAGGCCACGTATAACCTCCCTGAAATAACTCCTTCCAGTAAAGAGCTCTGGCTGAAGCTGAGCTATCTTTTAAAAAGCCAATCTTTTTTAATCTGTTTATTAATGAAAACTAAATCACAACTAAACACTGGGAATTTCAGAATAAAAATGCTGTACCTTATTTCTGCTATGCAAAAGCTTAGCTTCCAGTTCTTCCCACTGGGTCTTATTACATCTTTTCCCCACTAGATCAAAGAGCCTATTACTATTACCTGTCAGTTCTTTATAGAGGTAGTTATAAATTGTGATCGATTACCTGCTGGTAGAAGTTTAAAAAAAACCTATAAATTTAGATTACAGTGTTAACGTTGAAGATACTGTGAATTTCTGAGGGGTTTTTATGTAAGTTCGTAATAGTATGTCCCTGACCATGAATCTCTGGTTATATATGCAGGGAATTAATTTCTACTTTAACAACATTGACTGGGAAATCAGGTTTATCTCACTGACCATGATGGTTCTCGGGGCTTCTTTGTTAATCACTGGGCAAAGCATCTGCAGCCCATCCTGAACATATGAGCTACCTTACTAGTTCTTAGATGCCTGTTACATTTTTGGCTCCAAACATGTGGTTTGCTCCTGGACCTGAATTCCTCTCATTTAGTTACCTCCTTGCTTTTTTACTTATCCACCCTTTAATCTTTGGATCTTCTATAAATATTATTTTAATTCACATATTTGACAAAAATATTTTTTAGTGTATTGCCTACATTAAATGTATTCTGTATCGCAACTAAAAGAATATAGCTTATTGTCTAGTATGTCTAAGATTTAATATCTGTCTAAAGTCTTGCAAGACCTTACTGTCTATCTAGCAGCAGCTTGGATATTCTAGCTCACAGCTAGTTCAGCTGTGTTGGTTATACAGCCTTAGCCCAGATACACACAGCCTGTTTTACCCAGCATAGGATAAAGGGTTGATCACTTATATTCTCATACTCACTGTCATTATTTTGGTGTGTTATTTCAGTATTCATTAACAGAGACCCCAAATAACCATTCTGTTATTAATTATATATCATTGGAACGTACCTATTCCTCACAACCAGACCAAATCTCAAAATTAATGGCTAGCCCTGGCTTACACATTTCATACTGTTTTCCAAGCCACCATGTGTGAGAAATTTCACATTAGAGATTTACCACTTGACCCTATGTAAAGTAGTTGACCTCCCCCCCACCTTTTTTTTTTTTGTATTAGAGCATTTTCTCATGAAATTTGGAAGCAGACTAGGGATTCTTAAAGACACTCACTTAGTAGCGCTAATTTGATAATTCCTCTTGTGAAAGACAGTAATGAACGCAGCAGTGTGATACTAGATAATCTTATGCATTAACAGCAAAACTTTCACAATGAGATAAAACATCAGGAATACTTATCGTAGTAGCTACGCACAAGAGTTGACATACAGATTAGTTACATATTTGCATAGATTCTAATTTACACTTCTGCTGATTAAGCTAATCAGTGGGTTTTGATAGCAATAGACTTTTATGTAGGGATATGCTATCATTCTCTTACCTAGCACTGTGTGTCTAGGAGGAATAAACACACACAGCACATTCCCTGGTGAAAAGTGTCTGACCTGCTTACGGTCTCTTGTTGGAATCAACGAGCAGCAGATACAGACACATGCTGGGACTATGCTTTGCTCTCCTGCTATTCGGGGAGCACGGAAAGTGCTTGTCTTAGCGCACACGCTCCGAGAGAAGTCTACAAATGCCACCTATCTATCTCAAATGCAGCAAAACCGGAAATCCACAGCATTCCAGTGAGATGTACAAAAGCACACGTGGGTGAACAGTTTTCTAAAGGGATCCAATAGTCACTGGAGCTAGGACAGAAACTTTTGAACAGTTTTCCAACAGAAAACTGTTTAATGATAAAAAGGGGTCACAGTAAATTACCCCAGTGTTGATCTGGTGTAAGATCTTTAAAGAACAACATAAGGAAAATTCTTTCCCTTCAGAAACATTTTAAAATCCAGTACCATCTGGGATTTCATTATCACAGTCCAGAGACTGTGCAGAGACCAAAGCAACATCGCAGAACGCTGATGTGGTCACATTAGCTTTGGCAACTCTTGCTCCCTTTGTTCCTTAGCGCAACTGTAATAGCCTCAAGAAAATCAGTTTTATGAAGGGTATATTCTTTTCCTACGACAACATGCCACACTATTAAATCTATTCTTTGGTTAAAAAGTGGAATTAGGGAAACATTTAATTGCTGTTAAACACTGATCTAAATAATGTATTTTCACATCCTAATTATTATTGTCTCACAAACTTTCTTTGATTTACCATTCTTACGGACTTTCTCAATGATAGAATAAAGTAGCGGATAACAACCTGTAAGTGAAGCACTTTGCAAAGAGACTGGTCCAATTATGACTAGATATAGAAAAGGTCTTACCAACTTTCCCTCATTTGGATGTTTTGAGAGAGAACATTCTGTTCAAGTCATGTTCAAAAGATCATTCAGCAACTACCATAAGAAAACTACTACATTTCTAGGTATTGATTACGTTCATTAGTGTTACAGCTCTTAAATTTAGATTTTTAAAATGTTTTGGGTTTGTTTTTTTTTTTAACACTAGTTTGTAGAAACCATGGGGTAAATAAAAATTAAAAACATTTGCTTCAAAGTAATGGAATCAGACTAGCATGAACCTAAAGAAAAGAGAGTAGATTTCCTTTTGAACACTTAACCTTTGAAGTTTTATCCAGAAACTTTTAATAAGGAAAGAATGACGTTCCNGGTTTTTTTTTTTTTTTTTAACACTAGTTTGTAGAAAACATGGGGTAAATAAAAATTTAAAACATTTGCTTCAAAGTTACGGAATCAGACTAGCATGAACCTAAAGAAAAGAGAGTAGATTTCCTTTTGAACACTTAACCTTTGAAGTTTTATCCAGAAACTTTTAATAAGGAAAGAATGACGTTCCTTTCCATATCATTCTCTTTTTGCCTTGTTTCTCAGAGTAAGTATAAATGACGAGGCCTTTAATGGGATGTTACTGTAAAAATCAGATGCTTAGCATTTTACAGTGAGTTCACAGCAATGGTTTTAGATGATTGAGGTATGTCAAAACCCAATCTTTCTCACAGAAGCAGAACTACTCTTTTATACTAATGTGCTTAAAAATTCGTGTGCTTAGAATATCACAAGCCATAGTCCGTTCTCAGGCAACACTGAGATAATCTCCTAGCACACAACTCTTACCAGGCTCTAGACCATCTTTAGAAGCAAGTTCAGAGAGAATTTACAGCTAAAGAGAAATTTTACAACTGCTTTCCAGTATCAGAATTACATGGTTTCCTTTCTTAAGTGCCATTTAAATTCTAATTTTAAAAATGAATTTTAACTTTGTTCAATATTAAGGAGTATTGGAAAAAACACGACTGTACTTAATAAAGAAACTGCTGCCACGTTTGGAAGACAGAAGGAAGTATCATCAGGAGTTCGCTTCAAGCACTTCGTTTCATGGAGTGCATAACATTGTTCAAACGCAGAGCAAGACTCGCAAAGGGCTGTGGTTGTTAATAGTCATGGGCTGTCTTGCCGTTGTTATTTGGCAAATCTGCAGTCGCTTCATCTACTACTTCAGCTGGCCAACCACAACTACTATGGTAGTTCAGTACGTGGAAAACGTCAAATTCCCTGCTGTCACTTTTTGCAACTTGAACAGGTAAGTTACATTTGTTGTTTGCTCTTGAGGGGCAACATATCTTTATCTGAAAGCAGTCAGGTTCCACAACTGGCACGAACAAATCACATAAAATAAGGAAAATCCTCCAAGGAGCATGTCTTGCACACCACCAAGAGATTTAAATGAAGAGGAAAAAAAGAGACTCAAGGAAGGGTTTTGTTTTGGTTTTTTTTTTTAATCTTCTTCCTCCTTCACATCAACAATTGCATTACAGATTTTTAAGTTTCAAAACATAAGTTGCAGTGGAAAAACCTCTCTGGTGGTGGTGTTTTATGTATAAGTGTTGCTCCTGCAGTGTAACTAAGGGGCAGTCATCAGTCACATCCAATTTAAAAATAAAAGACAAGATTTGCAAATGGAAACCTCATACAAATGCAGAAATCTCAGGCAAAGCAGGTACTACTGTTTTTTTTTCAGAGGTGCTCAGCCTTTACAGTTCCAGCTGAGATTAGTGGGCTTTGCAGGAGAGAAGCGTTTGGTTTGTTTCGGAGTCATGTATCTAAGCAGGAACTTCACTATAGATGTCTAAATTTGAAGGTAATGGGCAAGATTCAGGTGCAGCCACTTTGAAAGCACTGTAAGAAACCTACAGCCTGATTTTTAGAGCAAATATGTAGTTTAGGAACAGTTTTAGAAATACAGAAAGTTCAGTCACATTGTTTCCTCAAGTTTTCTTATCTTCTACCTTTTGCTGGCAGAATCGGCCAGAAGTCCAAGTCTCAAATATCTGGAGCCACTTCGCCTCTTTCCCACTGCCCTGCATAAAGGCATCCTGGGTTATACTGTACAATGTGCACTGTGGATGGAAGTCTCTCTTGATTGCAGTGGGCTGTCTGTTATAAAAATGCCTCACTTCTTGTAGCTATAGCAGCAGCACATCGTAAGTAAATAGCTACTGAGCATGGCAGTTGTCCACCTAAGCGACAGTTTGCTGCCATGTCCATCCGTTTTTCGTACGTTGCTTATCCTTCCCTCCTGTTTTTAACAACCAGATTTTTTGTCAGCAGGACAAAAAGAGGCACAGATCTACCTTTGCCCTTATTTTTTGACTCAAACTCAGTTGTGAAGAGTTGTTCCCACCAACCTTCCTGAAGTTGGGGCATTAAGACCTATTATACAAATACACTGACACACTTTTAAAAGTAAGATTACATAAAATGGCCATTCTAAAGAACATGGCATTGTAGTTCCATTTGCACTTATTCTCTCTTCAAACTTATAACTGGTTTGTAAATCCTTACTTAAGGTCAATGCTGTACATCAGGAAAGCACCTTCAACACCTCATCATGTTTTTGATATTTTTCAAATGGATTCTAGGAGTAAGGATCATCCTTACTTTATACCACTGTATCACCAGCAACAGAGCTCATGGGAAGGTAGACTATCTCTACACTGGAGCGTAGTGCCTTAGTAAAGCACATACATGAGGTTACTGCAAAGGCACTTAAAAGTCAATTTTCTAAATGATGGAAGACAACTTTTTTTGAAAGAAACAGCTCCTCCCAGCTAGTTTCCCACATGTAAATGCAATCGTTCAGCTTGTCATCAGTTCTACAAATCTGGTTGTTGGCTTATGCAGGTGGCTAATCTACTCGGGTATTTTTTTTTTTTTACATTTTTAATAAACAACTGCACACAACAGAAACTGTTCCAATATGACTGACCAGAATAGCAATCGAAGGTGTCCATTTTCTGTTTTCAGATATGTAAAATATCTTCCTAGAAATTGAGACTATATTATTTATTCATGTTGTAGAGATCAAAGTACAACACAGTGGGCAAGAGTCACTTATAGTTTGCAAGCAGACAACAAACTGTGTCACAGATTCGGCAAGAGCAGGCTTGAGATCAGTCTTATAACTGCAGAACTCCAAGCAATTCTTTCTCCTTCCCACTGACAGGTTTCAAGCTCATGCAGTAAGCAACCTCAAAATAATTTTTTTAATTTGGAACATTGTGTCTGGAGTTCTCCAAAACTTCACTGTGGAAGATAAACACTCTCAAGAGCTATACGATTTCCTTCTTGGGAACCAGAACTTCAGCATCAAAGAGTTTACAAAGAAAAATGGTTTTTATCTGAACAGCAGCACATTGCTAGAATGTGAATTTTTTGGAAAGCCATGTTACCCACAGGCAAGTATCTTTTATTTTAGTAAATCAGTTGCACGGAGGGGAAGGGGATTTATTCTTACCACTCAACTTGAGACACCTAGCTTTGCCAGCTGCTCCCCGTGTTTTCGCTTTACAGTCAGACAATGGAGAAGAATAGTCCTGCCCTAAATCACCCTGAGGACCTCGATTCTCCCACTGACTGCAGAAACAGCCTGCTGGACTCCCGAAGCTGTAAAACGGGATTTCAGCCTAAATTGCTCTCTGCCTAGTGCCACTTCTGCACAGATAGTAGCCTGTGAAAACTGTCATACTCCCAGGCTGTATCTAACAGCCTTTTCCATAAATGGCCTATAATGAAGGTCAGTTTGAACGGAGATTTTGGCATTATATGATTGCGTAGTTTTGTTCTTGAGGTAAAGAATATAGACAGCCAGGGTAACTATACATGTAGAGTGCACAGAAATTTTAAATAATGAGATGAAAGTAGTCCACCTTTTGAAATTTTGGACAACAGCCAAAGAATATGATCATCCCATTTTTATGTTGATTCTTCCATAGAGCAGTTCCCAACTTAAACAGAAAACGTGAACAGGAAAGTCAGGTCTGTATTCTTGCAGACTAATCTAACCTTTAGATATTCTGTAGCTTCTAAAATTAAGCACTGGAGAGTTTTTAGCTGAAAGACACTAGTGCTAATAATTAGAAGTAAAGCAATGAGATGCAGTCATATTAGCAAATGTTTTCCATTAAATGATGACGTGGCTTTGGGAAAAAATGCAAATATTGTACTCTAGCTTTGAAACAGTCTTCACTAAACACCTCCTGGAAAAATTAAACAACTTGGTTTGGAATATATAATTTTATATAATGTAACAAGTATAGAAAAACAACAGAACCTCATTAAATGATTCTGAGCAGCTCATAGGTATTAATAAACAGTGTGAAATTTCTCCTTTACACTTAATTTTCTATAGAAAGGAATTAAATGCTTTTGAATATTTCCATCAATTATTACTTTTCTGATTGTAATATTTAGCACTGCCTTTGAGGGAAAAAAACAACCAACCTCAGTAGTTCACCTCTTGCATTGTGACTCACTAATGAAACGTCAAGTGATCTTTCTTCCATTTTCCTCTTCTCTATTATTCTTTTTTTAAGGATTTTGAACATGTTTTCACTGAATATGGAAATTGCTTTACTTTTAATCACAATGATCTTCCAGCAAGAAGAGTGAGTTTGTCTGGAAGAGGCTTACGTTTACTTTTTGATGTCCAACAGGTACAGCTATCCTAAAGACTATAAACAATGAATCATGCAATAACTTGAGGTTATTACCTCAAAAGAGGTGTTTTGTTTTGGGGTTGGTTTGGGGTTTTTGTTTGCTTGGTTTTACACAGACCTTTAGAATTTCAGGCACAAAATTCTGGATCAAGACTATTTCTGCATGAGAGGGTCTTTTAAAGGAAAGATCTGATACAGACTTAAGAATTCAGAATTATTGACTCAGTCCTCAGCTAAATGGTTCTGAAAGTTGCGAGTGAGCGTATATATACACAGTTCACCTACAACTGAAACACATCATCAGAGCAGTAATTTAATTTTACACAAGCACTTTGGGATAACATTTCATATTAATAAAAGGCATAGTAGGTCATATGGTGCCAATTTCTAAGTACTGAATTTTAGTTGCAGGAGCAGCCGTAAGTGCCCGATGCCAGCTAAGATCTGGTCTTTGCATTGTAAATAGTCTCTGACTTTATTAGAATTGTCTTTGACCAACAAAACCCAGAAAACTCAGGGAATACCACCTTGTGAGATTGGGAGGGGTTGGGGGGGTAACCTAAAATCTAGAGTGATAAATGACTTAGATGTTCACTTTTGTTCTCTAGGAATTATGAGACAGGAGTGACAGGTTCTGGAGAGAGCAATAGAAAGTTGGCTGAAACATGATGTGTAGTTGCAAGTAAAAGGAATGAATATCCAAGTTATGAGTAAAGTTTCACCTATGTCTTCTTGCTTTAGAAACTGGGAGACAATGGAAGGAATAAAAAAACCCTGAAAGTCTATATAAGTGGAAGGAAACCCACATAGGTAAACAATAAAGGAAATTTAAGTCAGCTTGCCTCTACTTTTCTGTAAATCGCCAGAGATGCAACTAGAGATACAAGACCAAGTTAAAAACAAAAGCATAGTACCATTTTAAATATTGCTTACTCTCTTTAGCTAAGCCAAAACTCTTTTAAATACTTCTTTTTCTATCAGGAACAATTCACTGATGAACCTGCTCTCGGTTTTACTGATGTTGGTATAACTTTTGTTATCCATTCACCCAAAGAGCTTCCACGCTTTGATGGTTTAGGTTTATTAACACCGGTCGGCATGCATGCACAGGTCGCAATCCGCCAGCTGAAGGTAAGGGCTTTGTCCATCCAGCATAAATACTGGTCTTCACTGTGTCTAATTCTCTTCTGAAGCACAACACTGAATTAGACACTTTGGAAGTTAAAATATTTATCATGCCAAAGCAACTCCTAAAAGTAACATTTTCTCCAGACACAAACAAAATTACTGCTATTTTGGAAAAGAGGACATCATTGGTCTTTAGAACCTGTATGTTCTAAAGTCAGCCTTTCTTTCCTAATATCTTATAATCTTGTTGACATACGATAGAAGGACAGCGCAGTAGTTCTCCGTCAACTCATTCTGTTGCTATTGTTGTCTCAGATTCCTAGCGGAATTCAAGAGGAGTTGACTACCCTTCTGTGCTAGGCTGTCTGATCAGGTCCTACTTTTGCTGTGAGAAGAGATGATTTTATAATCCTAAAAGCACAAACTGTAATTGCCTCCAAGAAAATCACAATGTTACTGCTTATGTCTTCAACAGGCTTCCTTTAGCACTTTGAAATGTGAGAAAATAATACCTAAATTTAGAACAGAGACAAAAAATGATATTTTCTGCTATTACCCTACAGTCAATTATTCAAGAATACCCATGGGGAGAGTGCAAGCCTGATATAAAGCTTCAGTACCACAACATTTATAGTACTAATGGATGTTTGCAGGAATGCAAGGCCCGGTACATTCAGGACTGGTGTGGCTGTTTGCCTTTCGTTCTTCCAGGTATTTCTCAGGAACATCATAACACTGTACACCGATGATCTTGCTAGAAGACCTCACCTGTTATTGAGCAGCAAAGGAGATGGGGCACATGCTTGAGGGATATCTAGAGATGGGAATAACTAAAATTATATCAATTGGTCCTTTTTTTTAAATTCAGAGAAAACAAGATACTTTGTCAGCTCTAGACTGAACATCTGGTCATTGGCTATTCTTAGGATAAAAAACTTTAAAGAAAAGATTATGGCTCAGGGCTGCAAGACAAGTCTGTAGTCTTCAACCTGAACTCCAAAAGGCTGCATGGAGCCACCCAATTGGCCTGAAATACAGAGTACAGGTGCATGCTGTAATATTCGCCTTGAGAATCCAGGCATCTTAATCACTCTAGAAATAGAAAGCAGTAAACCTGAGCCCTCACCAGTTTCCTCCCTTTCAGCATTGAAAGTAATGATACTACTGTCATCTCTCTCTGAAGCAAGAGCCGGAACCCAAATCTCTGTTCCCACAACTCTTTTTTCATGATTAGCAGGCAAGAAAGCCACTGTCACAACTGCACTTTCTGACTCTGCATTTTTAAATATTCCCAAGCAAGGTAGAATGCTTTCCTAAAGGGAGACCCGTTAATGAGCAATCTCCAGCTTGTTTGTTTGACAATCTCTTGGAAAGGAGGCTGGCAATCTCCTGGAAACTCTCACGGAAAGAGGTCTGAGAAGGAAATTAAGTCTAGGTCCCCCATAACTAGGGAGAGAGCTTTATACAGTGGCAGTTAGATAAAAGAGGACAATGTCTTCTTTAACTGTGTGCTAAACTGCTCAGTAATATCTCCATGCAAGTGAAAAACAGGAGTGAAACTGAGACCATTTGAAAATTTTGCTGTTAGCTGAGGGTGGTATTTTACCCCTTAGGTCTCCAAATATCTCTTGCATGAAGTTCAAAACCGTTGCCGAAACACATGGGGTGTCTACCCCAATTTGGTTTTTCATTTCTACTAGGGAAAACAGAATTTCCTGGCTTTAGCAAGCTAACAGAAAGTGTGAGCCACAAGCTTAAAGGCAGTTCTGGCTGGCACATATAAGAAAGATGTTTGCTCCAACAGCAAACCTCCTGGCTTGGTCTGTTGTCTCTTTTTGCTATGTACCCCTTTTGGGTAACTGCACTGGGCCCAAGTGCATTTTTTTCTCAGTTGTGTAAGGATAAACGTGAAGCAGTGAGCAGGTTCTCATGATGTTACATTTCAGTTTAGTACAAATAGAGCTAAGGGTTGGATTATTAATTGAAGTTCCTGAAGTTTGTTGTTTATTTTTAAGGAAATGGAATAGAATGTGATTTGCTGAAGTTTTACAACTGTGTTTATCCGGCAGTCTGTAAGTAATAACTTCATATTTTCTAACCCAATTCCAAATAGTAGACAATATCTATCAATTAAAACTAAATACTAAAAGTAGTACTGAAATGGAGTATGTCCTAGTTCATTTAATATTCTGAAAATAGAGACCAGACAGAGCATTAAATAGATGCCAATTAAAAAAACCCATAAGAATTCATTTTAGTAATCAGAAATGGTTCAAAATGGAAGAATGTTCAATTAATCTGTTTTCAGTTATTAAGGCTCTGGCTTGCATTCTTGCACCTTCACAGCTTTTAGCCTTGAGGCTAGCCTTCATCCTTCTAGCTCCAATGCTGTATTCTTTTTGTTTGTGACAGAAAAGTGAACAACACAATAATAACAGGTTTGCTAACTGATAGAACACATAATTCAAAAAATTTAAGGTTTTATCTTTTGAAAACACATAATCCATTTTACTTTTGAAAGTGTCCAAATGCAACTCATTTCCATAACCAAATAATCTGCATGCAGTAGATACGAAATTTGTACGTCACTACAAGGACTTTGTGGAAAATACTGCAAAAGGTAACTTCTCATGAACTTTAGAAAGCCTCCTTTTTAATTGTTTTGGATTCTGCTATGTAACGTGACTCTCTCTTCCCAAAGGAATGGATGATTAAGAAACGAAGCAAATTAACAAGTCAGGGCGGAGGCTGTGAGGGAGTTTATTTCTGTTTGGATTAGGTGTGTGCAACAATCAGGCAAGGTTTACTTCTATGAACAACGACTATTCTTTTTCCTATCTTTTAGAAGAGACTCCACTAAGTTCACATTTTAGGTAGTCATCATCTTCTATAGCCTGTCGTAGTGGAAATATGTGTAATATTTAACTTAATGTATATTCTGTGACCAAGTTTCAAAGAAACCGCTGAGCGATAAAGAAAAGTGACCCCTAAGTCCTATCAAGGATGAATAGGATTCAGAGCTGGACCCCAGAAGGAACTTGCATCACAGTACTGTACATTGTGAACCATGTACAATGCCTGGCTTTTAGGTGTCTGGTCCCCAGGACCCCAAGTTAGGTGCTAAGTCTCCTTTTACAGTGCAGGAGAGAAAAAACACCTGATGACAAAATCTCAAATGACACCACCACTGATCTAGCATCTGAGCGATCTACTGTTGGCGAGAGCATTTATTTTTTAGAATTCTACAGGCCGGCTATCCAGAATGAAATCCACAATGCTAGCATCCCTGAAGAGAACACCTCAAGTCATCAACTAACAGGCTGAGATATCTCCTCCCTGGGGTTTGCAAAAGTGAGAAGCCCACATGCAGAGGGAACAGACGCAGCAGCCGCCACCACACCAGGGCAAAATAGAGCATCACAAGCAGGAGGTTATGGTACTCATCTCAGAGCACCAGGTGGCTTTGGGTTATGGTTCATACTTCAGGAAGTATTTATGCCTTACGCTTTTTCTCCTACACTAATTTTCTCCAGCTTTCCTAGATTTCTATAATGATTTCTTTCTGTTCGAGCCTTGTCAGAGGAATGGCTCTCCAGTTTCACGAGCAGCCAGATGTGCAAAATTTTGTGACTTCTCTTTTGTATTTGAAGAACCAAAGCTGTCCCTAAGCCTTCTGAGCTGCCTTAAGCCCTATTATCAAATTGCAGGCAGGGTTTAAGGTAAAGTGAACTTAGCTTACCAAGATTTTTACATAGTTACCAGATGATTGTAAACTACAGCTAACATTGCTCTGGAAGCTGTTTCTGTGCATTGAAAAGAGCTAGGCAAACATCAAGGCATCAAGACCAAGGACCGTACACCTAAGCATGTAAGCAGAAATTTAGTACAGAACATGGAAAGTCTTCTGTTGTGTTACTGCTCAACTGTGGATGAGAAATAATAAGCACATAAAGTCCTCATGAAGGCAGCAAGGCTTACAGGTGCTGACTTTCTTTGGAAAAAGTGATCGAAAAATCTCAATCCTTATTCCTGTGCACCAGTTTCCAAATGCCCGTTACAAATACGTATTTGTTCCTTCAAAATTGGTAAATATCCACTTTTTAAAGGTTAATTAACCCATATCTTTATCAAAGTCAGTTAAAAGCAATTTTGTAAGTGTAAAAAAAAGTCTTAAAACTGTGTGCTTTTTAAGAAGTATTATGTTAATTCTTTCTTCTGGAATTTCAGATGATATAGAGACAAAAGGATTATGTACAGTAGGAACCCACAATTCTACTTGCCCTGCCCCATGTGAAGAAACAGATTATCCTACCACTGTCACCTATTCAAGTTTTGGAGGAGAAGCCGCCATAAAATACTTGTCTGCAAAACTGAAGAAAAGCCCAGAATACATCAGGTAATCTTGCTTAACACCTTGTCTAATAAAGAGATGATCAATTACTTCTAAGTGTGTTAATAGAGTGTATCATGTAAAAGTGACATTTTGAAAAGGTACTCTCAGGTGTGGCATTAAAAAATGTTGTCTGTGAGATAACCAATTTTGTCTAAGAGATTATTTTAAGATTTATATATATTCATACACATCAAATACACTAAGATACATCTAAGTATACTGCCTCAACAGCATTGACTATGCATTTTATCCAGGAAATGGCGTTAGGACTTACACATAGAGCTGTGTCACTCAGTAGTTGCTCTCCGGGCAACATGTTTCAGGGTTTCACCACCCTCATCATAAAAAACTACTTCCTTATATCTAGTCTGAATTCACCCTCCTTTAGCTTAAAGCCATTACCCCTTGCCCTATCACAACAGGCCCTATTAAAAAGTCTGTCCCCAATGAAGATTACGAAAATTAAACCTGTTGTTATATGCAAGAGACATTAATCCTTTGAGGATGTTTTATCTTTGTTGATTATTTTATTGTCTGTAAACATCATGTGCAACTCAGTAATTATTCAATTAAGCAAGTGAAAATACAGAACATTCCCCTGTTACCAAGCCTTAACCAATAGGAATCCTGCCCACATATTAACGAGTACATATTCTGAACTATAAAACGTAGAGATCTACTGATTTCTGAAGATGTAAGAAGGGAAAAGTTAATATTTATTGGATAGTTCTGCTAGCAACTCCTTGACAGTGGCAGGAAGCCTTATTAATAGAAGCTATGAGAATAAGATTGGTTTTATTACTCAGTGCTACCTAAATTTTAGAATTCTGTCCTAAAGAGATAGAAGCAATCATTTTGTATAGCAAATACTTTATTTTCAGTGAATACTGTTAATGAGCTCGTTATCACTGTCTACCCAAAAATCTGTAGCTGTTCACGCTTCTGAAGAATAACCACTACTTTTATTCTTAAAGGCCAGAACATTATGCAGGCAATTAGTTTTTGTGTCTGTTTTATTCCACAACCCTTATGTTTATATTCTCTTTAGGAGTTACACAGGATCTTTCTGTAGACATGATATGATAAAGGTGAGCTCTTTACTCACACCTAATCATTCCACAGGTCTTGCTCCAACTGAGATTTATCTACTCATCTGCTTTTGCAGCAGGCAAGAATATAATTAGGTAAGCGAGGTAATTAGCAGAGGATAGAACTAAACATCCAAGTATAGGACAAGGGCTCTTCTGCACAAACATGCTCACTGGAATAAGCACAAAATGCAGTTGCACATAAACAAGAGTGGTAGACTACACTTCCGAGCGCTGTATTCGCTGTAGCTCAGGATGCTTGACACTGCCGCTCAAGCTTATCTCTGTGACCCTTAAAAAGTACGAGTCTATCTCACAATACAGATCTAGAGTTACTTTTTCAACATAGCCTGAAGATCTACTCCGCTAATAAACTCCTGTTATAACTGTTATCATTAGGACACTTTTTTTTTTTCCTTCAGTCATCTAACTCTTTTGGTAACACTCATCTACTTGTTCTTTAAAAGATACCACCACTCTCCCTGAACTCCGTCCATGCTGATAAATGCTGGCAGCACTCCTGACTGTCTCAAGTAATAGTCTATGTATTTGTCATTAGGCAGAACCTTGTGCGTATTGACATTAAATATAATGATCTGAGCTACAAAATAACACAGCAGCAGAAGGCCTTGACTGTATCTGAGTTGCTTGGTAAGTGAATGCTTAATGTTTATTTATCATTCATTAATTAATAATCTAAAAATAAAATACATTTTAAAAAAAGGTTTGAGTTTTTTTTTTTTTTTTAATTCTCTTCACTCCCAAGTTATAGCCTATGTGGGCTTGTAAACGAAAAGCAATACCTTTTATATTATAGTGGTAGTAATCGTGTCTGCCTCATGGTCATTTTTGATACTGTCTCCTGTCATTCCATTAAAGAACCTGCAGTATGGACAGCAGCAGAGGGTAAGAATTAAGTTTGACATTAGTTTACGGCTGTATCACATGCAGGACTGCAAGAACAGTGAAGTTTATGGAATTTGGAGGGGAAACTGAGGACATGGGAAAAGAAGCAAGAGGATGGTTAAAAAGGCATAGAAGCAGGAAATATTTTAAGTATCTGTTTCACAGTAGGATGCATTGTGTTGTATTTTATTTAGAATCTCAAGAAGCACATTTGCCTCCTCCAATAAACATTCTTAAGAATATTAATTCTGTTTTCTTAAAGTGATGGAATTTGTATATTGATTTTATTTAACACTTGAACCCAGCAGGGGTTTGTTTGCTTGCTAGACTAAACCAAATGCTTAGGATGACACGTGTTTATTTCCTTCTGTTACAGCTGATGTAGGTGGCCAGCTTGGATTGTTTTGTGGTGCCAGTATGATTACAATTATAGAACTGCTCGAGTACATTTTTACTAACTTCTGTTGGACGTGCATCTTTCTTCTGTTGAAAGCTCCTGAAATGCCTCAATGGAACAATCCATCCCAGAACCAACCAACACACAAGGAAAAAAAGAAGGAAATACAAGAATGTTAGTGGCTTGTAGAAGGACAAAACTATTCATTTCTGCAGCTTCCTTTCCTTTTTTAAGATACAAAGGAGGCAGTCATATTTTGTATTGCTCCCTTCCCCACACTCCATATTCTGCCTACTTCTTTCATTGCCTTGAACTAATTAACTGTGCTAATAACTTTAAAGAGTGAACTTTGGAAAGTCCCACTTTCTCTCTCGTGTAAAGAAAAATGTAGACTTTACCTAAAATTTTATTTTAAAGAATTACCAAGTTTTTTAAAATTGCATAGCAAGCGATACTGACATAGAATGCATTTTAGCATTTCTGACCCAGTTTTATCTTTTGTGTTTTGAGTGAGGAGAAATAATAAGCATGCTAAATTAACGCACACAACAAGCTTCTTAATCACCATAAAGGTGGAGCATTGCTATGCTGAAAAAAGCAGATTCCTTATTAACAATGAAGTCTGGATAGTAGGTTACCACTGTTGCATGTTCCAGTGAAGGATATTGTAGCTTTGCCTATCAGAATTAGGAGCATGCCTAATAGCAGTAACTTTTACGGTATTATCTGCTTACCTGAAACGCGTAAGAAAAATACATCTCATGAGTCTGCCAACTACTAGAGAACTGTAGGGCGTCTGAGTGGATGGCAAGTGGGCAAATATAGGCCAAGTTCAGCATTTAATGTCATGAAAGATGATAATGAAGACTAAAGGATTCATCTAAGTCTTACTAAAAGTCAGTAAGTAAGAACTTTGTGGCTTTAGTGCTGAATCAGGGTTCCCAAAAGTTCATTCCTTTAAAGGTGTTCAGAAGACTCTGTGCTTTTGTATGTCTCTGTGAGCCTATGGAGCAGTAGTAGTTTAGACACTTACGTTTTTCAAGAAGACTTTGGTGATTAAATAAACTTCCAAAGATGTGTAATAGTGTAGTGTAAATAGACACTCTTCCCCCCACCACACACACCCCAACCTTATAGAACAAGAAGTGTGCAGCGGAGGGGGGTGTTGCGTTCTTTTTAAGTACAACATCTTAGTAAACAGCATAATCATTTTTAAATGTGAGTCTTAATAGGATAGGATAATCTCACTTTATACATTGAAATGATACAGTGTATCTTTCATACATTTCTTTCCCTAGAATAGGTCTCTGAATACAGTTCCAAGCAAATCCATGCTTGCCCAAGACTCCGCCAGAGTCTATCAATCAGAGCTTTCAAAGCATTTGGAGGTGCCAAACAAAGCCTGGATGGAAACCCGTTAGGAGTTGTAGACACAAAACAGTCTTGTAAAAGATGCACCCAAGACTAATTTTAAGACTACATGATAAAGGATTATCCTGATTTGAGGCACTGACTTCTATTCAGTTAACCATACATAACAGCAATAGATCACTGTTTATTTGAAAACTTACAGACAGATGTCTAGATTTCAGACTACCACTGCATAGACTTTGCTAATTAGAACATTTTTACATTAGAAAGTTTACAAATGCTCCAACGTTATACCTTCTGAACCACTGCTTCCCAGGTGGCGACAACCCAGGAGCATGCCTCTGTGCTCTTAAACAGTGCCAATGCTGCGCCTGAAACCCCAGGTGAGCAACCAGCCATAGCCATGCTCTGTAATTCACACTGTTCTTCCATACCATCCACATACATTCAGCAACTAATAATAAATTAGCTTCTACAAAGAAAGTAGTAAGTGTAGTTACTAAGCAGCCAAGTCCTTAAGGTTAAAGATAAAGTAATGAAACTGCTACTGTTTGGCCATCGCTGGCAACAGCTTCCCTTCAACGTAAGCCCTACAACAAGCAATTCAGGAAACGTTTTTGCTTCCTAGAAAGAGATGCCTTGTTTTTACTCCTCAGTAACTGCAGGCTTGAGAGATCTTAAGGTTAACTTAACCAAGATTTTTGCTCCATTCTTTTTCACCGGACATTTCTGCTGGGACTTTCCACCACACACACCCCCCCTCCCTATTACCAAGCCACTCACACTTGGAACAGCCGTGGTACAAAGAGGTCTATCTAACCCCGTTGTCTAAGGTGCGTACTGGCCAATGCAGAGGAAGAACAGAAAGAACAGAGCAAACATACTGCAATATTTCTTTAAAGATTTCTCCCAACATCAAACAGTTGTAGCAGTGGAATTCTTGAGCCAGAAGAAATTATGGTTTTGAAAGTAGGAATCAGGTATTATCTGGCTTCTGGATAAAAAGCAAAGCAGGAGAAAGATTAAACAGTGATTTAGCACACCTTGTATTTCAGAGATCAAAGTGGTTTGTAGCTACCAATCACAAAGATTTTTTTCTTGTTTGCTTGCTTCTACTAATAAGGGCTAAATAAAAGAAAATTAGCATTGTAAGGACTAACAAAAAAAAAGTGGTATTGTTTCTGCTGTGTTGAAAGTTCAAGTGAAATGAAGCACAGAACATGCTAAAGAATCAGCAAAAAAAAAAGCCAGTTCTCCAAGAGGGAAGGTTAAACTAAGCAAAGATGCAAGTACAGGACCAAAATGTCTTTTGCTTACTCCACCGACTTTGGACAAGGACAGCTGAAATCGCTGCTTGGTTACAGATTGTTCTAACATACGCGGCAGAAGAAGCTCTGAGGAAAGCACAAAGACTGGTGTTCTGCCCAAGGTCAAGTGACAGACTCAGATGGGGTTTTTTTCAGCAATGGCTCGTGATGAGATTATATAAGGCAATTGATTCCTCAGCACAGCTAAATATAGCAAGCGTGCTGCGCAGCAGAGCAGAAGTAAGGGTGCTTTTGTATTTTGAAGTATGACTACTGTTCTAATAAGGTGACAGTTTTAAAAAGTTTTAGGAAAATACTTGGCTTTACTGGATAGGTAAAGATGACTTATCTCTAAGGGCAGCAGAAGCAAGGTATTTTAACAGTTTGATCAGATTGTCACTAAATTTAGCATGCCTTTGCTGCTTAATTGTTCGCTTTTCCTTTTCACAAGTGCAGATCCATGCTCCAAGTACAGAAATCAGCAAGCTTTTCCCATGCTAATTGTTCGATTCTAAAGTGTTAATCCCCAAGAATGAAATTAGTGACATGATTGGGAAAGCCCCCTTGGGCTACTTCCAAATCCTTGTCTGATGTGCACAAAGAGATGCAACACAGAATTTTGTGGCTACAAACACATCAGCCTGAGGGTGACACCCTCCCGGCCTGAAGGTGTTGTGTTGCATAACAAAATAAAAATGGAGCATTTTTAGATGCACGCTGCAGAAGTCATTAAAGTTTATTTAACACTGTAGATAATATCATGCTGTTGCACACACTCTCTGAAGAACGGAAGAAGGCAACTGCATTGTGTGGATAATGGCCTGTGTTTGCTTGCTCTGGATTTTATGTCCCTAGAGTATAGTTGCATTCTCTCACACCCAGTGGATCAGAGTAGCAAAGTAGTTTCTGGTACAAGGAAGACAGCTTTATAATCCAAGACAGACAAACAACCTGCCGTGACAGAATATGGTGGGGCTTGGAGATTGTTAAAAAACTTGCATCACATCTTTTGATAAGTTTCTTTAGCACATTTCCTTTCTTCTTACAGCCAAGTATCTCACAAGACTACTATTGCAATGTACGTGGCGCTCTAAAGGAGTGTCAGAAAGTAAGAATTTGTGCAAGGAGAAACTGCAGTTTTGGGCAAAGAACTCAGGAAACAGGCCTGGCACTTGCTTGTCCGGCAAAGCAAAATGAACACAGAACAGCCTGTATGGAAGAAGGACTTTCACACAGCAGATTAATTCGCTGCAGCATCTCACCAGTAGGTGCCCCACTTACCTCAGGCTTCTCCTCTTCACCGGCCTTCTCCTGCCTGGAGTTAATTTCTCAGCATCTATTTCAAATTACTGAGCCAGATTATTTCCCTCTGATTAGCGACGTATGAGCTAGGGAAATATTTCAATGGAGTTCCTGGCAAACTTGACGTTACTTAGCCTGAACTAAGTGACAGCATCTTTGCTACACAGTATTTAGATTATTTTCTGAGGTGAACAAAAAAAAAATACAGTCATCCCCATTCTGCATCAAAATAAACTGATCAAGGTATCTCTTAAGGAGCTTATAAAAGCCAGCTGATCTACTGTTCCTTAAGAAAGTGTAAGTTAAGGTAAAATAAGAATCTTCTAAATCCTCACCAATACTTTGAGCTGAAACTGTATGGAGGGGAGAAGGAATTTCCCTATATAATCACCCAAGTTTGAAGGTAGTTAGCTGTGTCTACCGTCTAGCCCTAATACAACTGTTTGTGCTGTGTGTGAATCTGGTGCTAGTAAAACTTCAGGAAAGCAGTATTTCTCGCCTGACTAGTGCCCCATGGCAGCATGACACAGCCTCTTGATTTCTTAGGGCTACTTTCTGGTCTAGCACCACTCTGGGGCTGCTCTGTATTTTTGAAGCCCAAGGATCATCATACAATTCTAAAAATCCCAGACCAAGATAAACCATAACGCTTCACTCCTACTGCCTGTCAAACTACACTGTGTTTTAGAAGTGTATATATCCCTTAGTATGCTATAATAATTAGCACATCTAGTTACTGTAACCATATCCTGAGTTAAATGCATTCTCAGGCTGACAGCTGATGTGCTTACTAAACTGGAAATATCTCCAAGCTCATACTGTAGTAATTATTTACTGCAATGTTGAAACAGGACTAGGCTGTATACGATAATCTCTGTATGAATGGGATACTGCTGTCGATCCAGGGCTAGCATCACATCTTGTTGGTGCTGCTTATGAGCATCCTGGCCCTGTTAACTCTCTTGCTCTGTAAGTCCCTTTATCTGCCAGGAGAAGCTCACCTCTGCTGACTCCTCACTGGAAGTCAAGTCATCGCAAGAAAAAGGGTAGCTTCTTTGGAAAAGAAACACTCCTGAATGGCCCTTTCCATCACACGCACAACCCATGTAGAAACAGGGGCTCCCCTACCCATATGCTGTCTCAGGACAGGGATGCTCATCGTGATTATTTAAAAAAAACTCCTTTGGGATCAAGAGTGCTTTTACAAACTACAGGAGAGAGAGGGAGAGAAAGATCCACACATATAGCTGTTCTTCCCAGACTGTAATACTAAAGCCCTTCTACCTCTAGAAGAGTGTAATTTTGCCACACAAAGCCTGGCGGAGTGCATATCTAGTTTTGCCTTACTAGTTGTAGGGTTTCCTTTCAAAGAAATTACCCTGAGCCTTGGAGAATTTAATAGTAATTCCAGTACGCTTCAGGGTCCTTGATGAAAAGAAGGTTTGTAGCCCACATTATCACAAAGTGAACAGAAATACGAATAATTCTACTCTCAAAGCCACTCTCAATCTAGCCAGTTGTTTTGAGTTAGTCACGAACACCTAGATTAACACAGTGTTAACAGTGCATAGGTTTTGTCCCTCGTGGGTCACAACACTGGGTTCCCTTATCTATTCTACCTATTGAAGACTTGGGAAATAGGTATTCAAGGCAGGATTGATGATTATATAGCTGACCATTGCTGATGTATCCATCACATAATTAAAGGCCTCATTTTAAACTGTGAGTCAAATGGAGGTAAGAAACAGGAACACTTACTAGAAGGGAGGTTTTTGTACACAGGCTGTGAAGAACGTAGGGTTCTCAGGGTTGCACACATGCCACAGAACGTGCAAAAACTGTTCATTAAAAAACGAAATTTTCTTCTGGTGTTGTTCAACTCAACCCCCATGCCTCCCACAAAAATGACTTAATTCTTAGTGCAGTTTCCATAACTGATAGTCACAATAACTTTGGCTAAGAAATTTAATATAACTTCTTATCGTGGGGTAACCAACTGGTCTTGGTGTGCAGTAGCTGCCAAAGTAAACACAGAAAGCCTGCGACTACTCCTGGCTAATAGGAATATTTTCCTTTTGGTCACCTGGCCCACTATGTTTGTAACCCTGAATGAATCCTCAATGTTTCTAGTCACTGTCTGCAGGACTAATATTCTTTGTTACAGACTTGATCCAGAGTTTCAGTGGAAATTTTCCAACCTAAAAATGCCAAACAATTTCAGATCATGCCCATGTAAACTTACAGCTCACTTAAAGATTGTGCATACTTTAGCCTGGAAGGGTTACATCATATCTTGATCATTTACTGTAGCCTAAATAAATGGAATTTTGGGGGGTTATTTTAGTTCAAACTTCTAAATAATGTATGAATAAAAATAGCAAACATCATCCCACGTGAAACAAACCAGATATGAGAAAAAAACAACTATTTAACTCGAGAAACATCACAAAACGTCTGGTTGAAGACTAATGGTAAGAAGCCGTTCACCGTTTAAACATGAAAATCTAGCAAACAGTAACGAGTAGCGCAAAAAAAAAAAGGCAAAACTGTTACCAAGAGATCTACATAATTCTAAAAAAATCTGAGGGAAACAAAGTCGCACCGTGCAGTACAGCACCGTATTTGAGAGACTTCATGTTTCCTGAAGAGTAAGTTGCTAGTTGCTCTTTATTTTCCAGTATTCCAGTTCAGATGAGGACTCCGCTGTGTGGAGTGCTTCACAAGATGTGGACCCTGTTCCAAAGGTCCTGCAGCCTTAGAAAACTGTAAAGCACCTGACTCGTCCCTCAATCCGAAGCACCGAATTCAAAGTGCCAAAGTGTTTTGAGATGTCACTTTAAATGGCCAGATAGGAAAGTGGGGTGCTGGGCAATGGCTATACCTGGTCCCTCATTCCTACTGCTTGCAAAGAAAGCTTAGAAGTCTTAACATATAACAAACCGCCTAAATAGCGAGCAGAAAACAGCAACGGCTCTGCCATAGCAATAGGCATGACCCTGCCCGAGCCTCCCTTGCGAAGGGAGGTATGCTACACACCTGGTGCATGAAGAAGGGGGAGGCAGCAATGGTTTAGAATCGTGTTGAACAGCCCAGCTTTCTGCCATCCATCAGTTTTGATGACATCTTTGAGTTTGCTCCAGCAAACATTCACCCACATAAGCTCTGCTGGGAACACTAGCAAATACTGCATTATGAGGTTTATATCTAAATTTGGAGACAATCTATTCATTCTTTATTGCTGATACATGACAGAATTCTCTCTAGTTGGCATTACCAGTTTCTGCATATCCCATGAGAAGTTTTCAGTACAATAAGCTGATAAGAAACTTTTGGCAGAGAGTTCTGTCTGGAAATCAAGAATACTATAAGCAAACTAATAACTGTATTCAATCCCAAAGATACAACAAGAGGGGAAACAATCTCTTTGGGGAAGAGAAAGGGGTAGTTTCCAACAGAAGAAAAGCGTATTTCTTGCGACACTTCTGATCAGAGGTATGGTTCACATCTCTGAGGAGAATCAGAAGGGCTGAGGATCCAAACAGTTCCTGTGCTAAGGAAAACCCCAGACATTTGCCTTCTTTCTCAACCACTGTGTCTTTCCTAACACCGAATGGGAAATACACCTTCTGAACACAGAACCTGCCACTGAGTTTGCACTCAGCAATAGAGTAGGCTCCATTAATTAACGCTTACAGGCACTTTCATCACACTCTCAAAGTCAACAAATATATTTCAGAATTCAACTGCATAATTCTGACATTGTTCCCTTGATGGAGCAAAGAATATAAACACATCCACAAACCGAACAGTCATTTACACAATTTCAAGACCAGCCCTAGGGCACCCTGTAAGTTAAACATGCAACAGTCACTTATCAATACAGATTTCATTAACAACAAAATCCTATGCAATAGTGGTTAAAGCAAGCCAGATTCTGGAGGGTTACCTCAAGGATAAAATTTGACTAATTTTTTTTTCAGTCTCCCTGGCTGGATCTATAAACACCAGGTTACCCAAAAGCTCTCTACCTTCAAATAATCAGCTGAAAGAGGTCGAGATTTTTGAGATTGTTCAGCAATCAGCCATCAGGACAGAAGAGCTGCCCTGCTGCGAAAGCTGCAAGAGGAATAGGTTTATATCATGTATTCTGATTGCATATGCTTGGCTAACAACAGATTAATGAAATAAAGCACATACAGGATTTTTAATTAAAATGAATGCATAGTTCACGTGCATCAACGGATGAGTATTTGCTCTAACGGGCATGAAAGACAACAGGCAGCTCTCAGACTTAGAAAACACAACAGCAGTTCCTTTGGCCATACTTACGGAATTGGTTAGCGCCCGACTTCTGTCCCTCTTTTTCTTGTTAAAAGCAAAAAAGCAGCAACATTGCTTCGTACTGTTTCTTTGGGTGCTGATGGGAAGAAAGCCCTCAGCAGGGACCAGAACCTCCAACACCTTGCATGCCAGTTCCCCTCCCCCATATCCCCCACAGAGCCACACTCCCTCTGCTACAGGCCAAGGCAGATGCACCCCACACGCTGCTGCTCCTGCAAGTGCTCAGACAGAGAGGGGCCTGAATGAGGCCTAATGCTCAGAAAGCATCAAACCTCCTTTGTCCAGCAGCCTCCTGATTATCTGCTCCACCTGTCCGTGTAGGGCAGAAACAGGCATCAATGAAAAACCACAGCAGTGCTTAGAGCTATTCCCTGACCGACCGAGCTGTGTGCTGGTGGGTGGGGGCTGTTCCTTTCATCACCTAATTTCCTGCTCAGATCCTTATTTCCTGACGGCTAGTAGTCTGTTTTGCACCAACCCATGCACTGACAGAATTCACCCACTTGCATGCCAGCCAGAAGGAAGCTGCTTTTCGTTTTCCCAGGGTCAGGGAGTTTTCCAGCATGTGTTTGTTGTTTAGGAGCAGGAGACGTTCCAACCTGACCCAGCTGCTGTGGTTAGTAATGCTAATGACTTACGGGTGTTTTCAAGTACACTGAGCAAGTAAAACAATTCTGATAAATGCAACCCAAAGTTCATATCTGTGTTATTGAGATGCACAGAAGGGAAAGGGAATTGTCACAGAAACAGATGAGGGAAATAAGGAAAGATTCTTTAACGTCAGTCCATCCAGTTTATCCACATCCTCATAATTAAAGATTGCATAGTAGTTTGAAGATGGCAGAGCTGTAAACAGAACAGAAGCATCAGACATAGGGGCTTTTGGCATACTTCAGGTATGAGGAACTGTATGGAAACAATATGATATTAATTTTTCTTTTTTTGCAAGTATTTTCAATCCTGTCTCCAATTCAGAGACGCTTTCAGTAACACTTGTCTTGGCAGAACTTTTTCTGTATATTCACCAGAGGGCTGGGGTCAAAATGAACATAAGGCACAGAAACAGATGTGTAAAATAGACCGCCCTACATTGGGAGCGATGCTGCTGGTCAGCAGAAACTGGAAATTCCTAGCAGAGATGTGAGCACTCCACAACAGAAGCCACTCCTGAAGTGCTGACAAGCTCTTTCAAAACAATAAATTCCATTAACAGACCAGATAAATGCATCATGGTGATGCCCTAATATAACACTGTCTTGCAGCAATGTTGCAGTTGCCACCAGTCTCCAGGTTCATGGGGGCAATAAAACTGGCTGCTATGCAAGCGGAAATGACACGGAAGTTCTTCTATGAGAAACTATCCATTAAATATGAAAAGACATGTTTAGAAAGATGTGGTAGTATAGTATTTTTGGCTTGTAAGTCTTAGACAGTTAAAACAAACAATTATCTCTTAAAATAGGATCTGCATTGTAGTAAGTTTTAGTTGCTTCTAGGACACTTCTCTTCCAAGAGCTTCCTGTTTAACTCATTTATCTTGAATTGGGATTGTTACATAACACTGTTGTTACATAATCCTTACCAAAAAAGTCACCAAAGATCAATGGCATTTTTACCATTCCTTATGTAGATACCGGAATATCTTATCTTCATTTAAAACACTAGGTTATGTTATGTCCTTTTACACATGACAGCTGTTAGAATGCAAAGTATCGACACATCCATCAGAGGCAAAACATCTCGTTTGTGTATTCCTGAAGTAAAACGAACCGCATGATCTATGTTTTTTAAATAACATTAATGCTGCCAGTATTAAATGAACCAACCACAAACATCAAACTGACATCTGAAGTCCAAAGCAGGGTTAGAAGTCAAGAAGGGAAAGGCTTGTGATTTTCTTGGGGATGGTGGGGGCAGGCAGGGGTCACATGTGAATTCAGCACTTAGTAAAAACAAAGCCAATAAACCGAAAGGGTCGACAGTGTCCCTCGACTGGTATGCAGCATGGTTTGGGGACCATTCCCCCAGGAAATAAGGTTCAAGTGAAAGTTGAGTTTGAGTGTCTCACAGAGGTAGAGATCTGATCGTTAAGCCAGCACTTTTATCCAGACAGCCTCTCTTTTCAGCCTAATAAAACGAGCAATAGAAATTAACATCTCTAATTCTGTACTTTGACAAATCGTTATGTGTTGAAGGAAGCAATTGCTTTCAAAAATATTTTCTTGTATAACAAAACTGACCTTTCTTTTCTTCCAGCTACAAAAGCAAATCAGCAGTTATTTCCATGGTCTTCCTTAAGAGGAGAATTGAGCACCTCAAGAATGCAAGTTCTTCCAACACCTGCTGACTTTAGATTTTGCAGTCTGTGTGCCACTCTTGCTACTCTATATAAGATGTACAGTACACAAATGGGTGCACAGTCAAAGGCACTTGTTTGGTTAGTGATTAATTCCTCATCTTTCAACCAGGAGTACTGCAGGCACAGTAGAGAACTAACTGCCTGCTAGTCAGGCGAAAGACAACAACAACTAGCAAGGTGACCCTGTGCTTCTTCCCCAACAAATACCTGCAAGATCCCGCTACCTCCAACCAAAAGCCTCCAGCACCCAAGGTAAGCTCCGTGCCTCCAGGCCGATGGCCAGCAGCTTCTCTGTACCCTTTTGCCAGGATGGCGACAGCACGGGAGGCTGACTAGGCCCTGCAGGTGCACAGGCCTGCAGCCACAGCGAGTTCTTTGCCCCTTCCCTGTCTGCAGTGGAGTCTATGCCCTGTGATTGCAGATCAGACTTTTGGGTGTCTCATCTGGGTGTCTGTGCAGTGCTGGGACAGAAAGACCCACCAGCATCAGCTCACCTCCCGAGGGCCTTACTCACCCCCTGCTCGTGAATCGGCACCTCCAGAGGCACCGTCCTTGTTCAAAAAGGGAAGAGACATGGCATGCCACCTGTGCACATCACTGACCCCACGGAGGCCAACATACTGAAGTCGCACACTTGGTAGGGAGGTATGATCTCCCGCACCTCCTTTCTCCTTTTCCAAGTGAGGGTTTTTCAAGGTTAGGCCATTTGGAGAGTGGGGAAGGAAGGGTAATTGAGCATTTGCAGCCAGAGCTACACTGTGTGCAGGTTCTCTTTGATTCATTTTGCCTTTTCTTCCTCCTCATTCCTGCAAAACATCTGCAGTCTTATGAATTATCTCCCGCCATGATCCATCTGTGGAAGTGAATTATCCCCACAGTCTGTGTGTTTGTCTAATCCAGAATTTACCGGCTGCCTTCAATGAGAGTTTTGCCTGGGTATTAGTTGCAAATTCTTACATCCTGTAACACAGCTAACGGGACTGCAGTCCCCGCTCTCAGTAGTGGTGACGGCCCAAGACAACTGTAATCAGTCAGGACACAGAAAGACAACCCGCACCCTGACAGGAACACTGTGCAATGTGTTTGTGTTCATGTCATGGCCTAACAAACATAAAGTAACTCAGCACCAAACACATAGCCCAGTCAATTAGCTCCTCTTTTCCAGGGAAAGCTTTGTCTTCTAATCCTGTATAAACAGATAATAAACATTAAAACATGATAGGGTAAAACTAACCAGTTCACAGTATCTTCTTCTACAAACTTCAGTTTCAAAAAAGCCAAACAAAACAGACACATTTCTTCTACAGGCAGCTGCTGTTTCACCCTTGGAGCCTGTTAACGTCTTTTCTGCCGGCGTCAGGGCAAAGCAAGGCCCTACTGCTACTTTTCCCCAATGTTTTATAGCAGGCGACACTTTCCCTTTAACCAGTTCTGAGTTGCCGCCCAAGAAAAATGACTCTTCCCGCTAAAAATTAACAAACAACAAAAGAGACTTTTGAGCAAACATCTTATCAAAATATTTCTGACAAAGTTGCGGTGCTTCAGCAGATGGCATCCACTGCCAGGCCGCGCGCAGGTCCAGCCGAGGCAGCCGGGGTCTGGAGTGGCGGCAGGTCCTGCCTTTGGGAAGGAAAGCCTCATACCTTTTGCAAGACTAACGCAAGTGCAGCAACCCATCTCATTGCCTCCCTTCAAGATTCAACTGAGAAAAGGCAGGATTTCCTTTTGTGAAGTGTGTTCCTCCATCCTGTTTTGTTACAATTTTACAAAGCGAATTGAAATTGTTTTTCAGATGGCGAGTGTTTTACCCAGGTAGTATTACAGTGGGACATGCAGGTAGCTCTCAGGCAGGATCATAAGCAAAGCAACCACTACAGCTTTATCGTCTTGGCCTTGCAGAGCTTTCAAGACCTGACGGAACAGTCTAATATGATATCCTTTTTGTTTTCTTCAAGACTGTTGTAACGTTCTACACAGATTGCCTGGTATTATTGTAGCAACACGAGAAGAAAATATTAGTGCCCTGCAGCATTTAATTAGAAAACATGACATCATCTAACACAGAACAGGCTCTTCCAGTAGACGAGAAGGAACACAAAAACTGGGGACTGCCAGCTGTGCCAGTGAAGAGCTGCTCAGTCAGATTTATTGGTTGGCTACTGCATGATCTCCCATGTTGCAGCAGCTCTTCATTTTGCAGGTTCTTTCTGAGTGATTGGAGAGTTTTTAACCTGTTGAGGCCAGAAATTAAGAAAGTGTGATGAGAAAGGGAATCAGTGGCTTTTTAATTTTTGATAGGCTATGGCACTCAAACAGAGTAATGTTTCCTACTACTGCAGTGCCATGGTGCCAGGAAAAACGTGGTCCGAAGACAAGGAAGTATCATAGCTAAAACATGATATACTTGGGAATGCAGGAGGAAATGGAGATTGTCTCCAGCTGTAGTGCTGTGTTTTCCAACTGAAAATCCAAGTCGACATTTACTCACAGATACCACAGCAGGAAAATGAATCATGCCCAATGATGAGAGTAAGCAAAAAACCTGTCCTAGGACAAGTATTTAATAAATAAACGTTGACTTTTTCTTGGCATCTCCATGATAGAACAATTATAGCTTAAGAAAATACTGGCATCTCCAGTTTAACAATCCATGTACATGAAACCTTACATTTAAGCAGTATAAGCTGCAGATGAGAAAACAATATTGTTTACAATCTGAGACCCTTTTTGATCATTTTAGTTGGAGCTCAGGTGCTCCCCTCCTGTTCCTAGCTGTGCCCTTCCCTGCCAATAATTGTGCTCCTAAGATTGCTTGTACATTTTATGTTAAACAGAAAAGAAGGACTGCAAGGACAAGGACTACAGTAATTACCCAGACCCTGCACAGTGCCTTCATTGGGATTAGTGCAGTAATATTGTACTTGTTTTATAGGCTTCATACTGTCTTTTTCCCCGGACACAGGCTCAAGCAGCAAGGAAGGAAGAAAGGTGGCCTACAGAGAAGTTGAAGCCTGTTCTCTCTCTCTATATATAAGTATTGATAAAACCTGAGGGATAGGATGATGTGGGAAAGGAAGGCTTTGTGAAAAGGCACGTATCCTCACTTTGTGGGCAAGTTTCTTATCTTCTAGATCATTACATAACTGTCCACAAACACACCTGTAATGTGACAAAAGGCAAGGCTTTGATTTCTTGTACAGGCTGTTAAATCTCTGAATGATTCACTATGCCCTCTGTGGAAAAAGGATACTTAGTCTTCAACCTCCTAACTCAGGCTTTTTGAAAATCAGATTGTTTCTGAATGCTTTGCATATGAAAATTGCCATTTATTAAGTTGACTTGCACAAAATTTCTGTAAATAACAGGATATAACTTGCTTTCTTTTCTTTCCAGGAACCTTATGCACAATGTTTAGGACTTGTGAGAAACAGATGTGCATTTCTTCACACTTAGTACATTGCATATTTCAGTGAGATTTATGAAGGTGGTTTGATTTTTCACACAGTTCATTACAATACTGTGCTCATATTGACATAGGGGCTGAAGCCAGCAATATTGCACTCAGTTTTATGTTTCGTCTGAAAACTATGGCCGTGTAGTTTTTGTGGTTTTTTTTGTTTGGCTTTTATTTTTAAACAAAGGCTTAATGACTATTGACTTCATTGGTCTCCAGTTCAGGATTATGATTAACACCAGCTAGGAACTATGAACATTTCCAGTCTTTTGTCTGCACTCAGCTAAGTTCTGTCATTTTAATCACAAGTCAGTTGTTTGAGCGTTAGACAGGATACCACACTTATCAAAGTGTAAAAGCAGTTTTGGAAGGCTAGAATGACCCTGAGAACCTGCAAGATTAAAAACCACGCAGGCTTCATGCCAGGGGTGTCCAGCCTATGAGCAGATAAAAACAAATGCGTGCTAGCATTGGCTGACGGCTGCAAGTTCACAGACCCTCGTCACACAGAATTACTTGACCTGAAAGGACAATTGTTCTGTAGCATAGAATTTGTACTAGGTGCTTTATATATATTGAAATCCCCATAATCATCTCTGCAAAAGAAACAATAACAAAGGCGATGTCAATCTGACTGCTGGATATGTGGAATAGTCTGGAACAAAACCTTTGTAACAGAGAGCACACATCTTCATCCCAGAATAATAATCACAAAATTATTCTTACATTCCCTGGTTGTCGTTATCTCCAAAACAGTCGCATTGGCAGAAAGACTCATTGACCATTATGATGAAAATGAACATTAGCCTTTTCCTGCTAATAACAAATGGTGAATTGGTGGAGACAGCATGTATTGTTGCAGTTTTTCCACAACTGTCACCAAAAGCCAGCCAGGACGCCCGAAGAACAATAGAGAGAAAAAATAGTGCCTTGTATGTGCAGCTATAGATTGGGGAATGAAGCCACTTTTTTTTCTGTAGTTAGATTAGCACAGGTCTGTTTACTGGCTTCTTACTTGCTCCCCACCCCTCCACCCCCCTCCATTGTCAGGTACGTGCATGAAATGACAAAGAGTTTCAGACTCTCCTCCAGGAACGAAAGTATTTTGTTAATGGAAAAATAGTAACACAGACCCTCTGTGTGTCCCTGACAGTCAAATAAAACAGGACTGTAAGTCCAGCAACATCCCTTTACTTGGAGATGAGCCAACACAGTGACTGACAGAATTAATGTACAATAGCCCCTAAGCTCCCACTCGCACTACCATGCTGACTGCCTGATGGCTGGCTGGAGAACACGAGTACCAAATTCTCTTCAAGTTCTCATACTGCTAGAACGTGATGACCCCACTTTTTTGTTTTCTTCTTTTTTAATATAGAATGGCTCTGGAAATGCATTTAATAAGCATTTTACAGTTCATGACAATATATGTATAGTGTTGACCTGTCCACATGGTGAATGAAAAACACATTAGGATATGGATTCCTCAGGCCTTGCTCTGGCTCCAGAGAGACAGGTGTTTGACAAGGCTCTCAAAGTTTCAGAGTGCAAGAGTGTACATTGCAGTGCACAGCTTGGCTGCGGCGCACTCAAATGTTTATTAGCTTTAGATTTTACTAGAGTTTTGTTCAAAGAAAAGGTTCTGCTAAGTGTATCCCTTTCTATTTCCTTCTATCATTGTCTTTCAAACGTGAGCTTGTAACTAGTCAGATATGTTTTGTTCTACCACCTATATTAAACATTGTAAACAATTAATGAAAAAAAATCTCACATAACCTAATTGGGTTTTGCACTTTAGTCTTCATGACTCCTTCCTAGAGGATGTTCTTTATATGTGTGCATGTATATAAAAAAGATACATATTATATATGTATATAAGAGCTAAACTGACTTTTCCGGGTGCTAATAAATGATTGCTGCCAATGATGCCTTTGAAAGGTAAGAATAAAAACATGCAGCTCCTCTAAAAACAAACAAACAAACAAATTATAGCCCAATAGCAGCAGGTTGAATTAACAGTCTTCTGGGAACTAGTTTCAATTACGGTACCCAGGTCTAAGACACATACTGCTGTCTCCTGTTCCTACAAACCTGTAGTGAACGGTGAATAAGAAGTCCCCAGATCCTGCAAAATTTAAGCATGCATTCAGCTAAACTTAGTGGATAGTCCCTACAGAAATCACAGCAATAAGGATAAAGGCCACTACTTTCATGAATAATGCATCACTCTCTTACATCATCAAATTTGGGGCAAGAGAAGGATGCTATACTTCTAAGATCATTCCAGCTAAGCTGGTCCAGGATACAGGAGGGAAAATAATCAAACTATGAGCTGTGCAATAGCTTGTGATACCAATCAGAGAAATCAGAGCTGGAGTCCGGACATACAGTCTTCTGCTCTAGCTGCTCACTTGTTTGCACTTTACAGCTACTTCCCAATTACAACATCTGTAGATGTGTTTGCCAGAATGGCAAAGTTTGCGAGCCCACACTCTCCTAAAAGAAAATGGAGATCTGCTTGTGTAGCTTATTGTTTGGTCTGTCTCGTGTGTAACTTTTCAGAAACATACATGGAGTTACAAACAGCAGTATTCCACCCGTGCCCTTCCCGTTTATTGAAGTTTCAAGATAGGTTTCAAGCTATTCTTATTTATAAAGCCTTTCTAGTTCCCTAACCACAGTAGTACAACGTTTTAATTTCTCTTTGTAAGTAAAAAAAAGAAGAATGACTGTTGTGATGATACTGTAAATGTATTCAAATGAGTGTCTCATTCATTGTTTATAATTCTGTTTTTTCCCCTAAAATTATCAAACACGAAATTATGTTCCCAGAGTTTGTTCCCACTGAGGACTGGATTTACAGTTTTTACCTTATAACATACAAACACACATAACAATTGACTGCATGCCACTCATAACTGGTAATATCCCAACAGAGCCCGTGAGAAGTGTATTGGTAATTAAAAAGGAAATATAGTAATAATACATCCCTCACTATGCTACAACTGAAAATATTTTTCCTTAAAAAATAAACACATATTTTTGCCTACCTATATAAATTTTTAAAAATCAAGTTTTGATAGAATTCCACATGGGAAAGGTCCATGAAAAGATCAGCATCTAAAAATACGGGCCACATTATCAAATGGCCTCACTGGTTGTGGATGTCTTTATAAGGTAACTTTCAAAGATTGACAGTATGTGCTTAATAAGCTCGCCTCAAAATTTACTGAAGCCAGTGAGAGTCTTTCTCCTGTTTTTTAAGCCCCACATTAGGAAAAAAGAGAGTCTATTATCCAGGTAACACTAGCAACAATCAAGACTACTCAGCCTTGCATTATGGAAGCCAACTTCAAGATAGCAATAGAGTAGCAAAGTCTGCTGCATGGCCACAGCCTTAGTTAATAATACCACAGAAACCCAAATTCTTTTGCGTATCTGAATTCAAAGGGACGCATGTGATCCAGAAGATTACAAACAGCTAAGCATTCCATAATTTGCAATTTCATTGCTGCTTTCCCCTTTCTTCTTCTTGTTCCAACTTTTTTACAAAAAACGTTAAAATAAAACAGATACATTTGTAAACACCTTTGAAACAGACTTTGGTAATCACTCTGCCTCATGTTTCAGCCAGAGAGTTCCTATTGAAAAAGTAAATCACTATAGTTAAATAAAAGAGGCAATAGAGCACACATAAAAGAACTAAAAAACCTGCAGAAGTTTTTGACTGTTATCTGAGAGTAATATTCAACCAGAGTATAATTTTAGTAGCTAAATGTGGCATTTAAGTGAAGACCAGTGTTAGTAATAAAAGCGGTTAAGTGCTTAAATCATACTGGTTTCCTTGAGATAAAAAGCTCTTTATGATCACAACATATGAGCTATTATTCTATTGCTTTAAGAAACTGGTTATGTTACAGAGTAGCTTAACAGCAGCTTTAATACTTTGAAATGGTTAAGATGGTAAAGTGTAAACTGAGAGCATTATTTGAGTTTTCTGGCATGCCATCTTCTATCAGCTTGAAGTGTAATACAGAAGCATCAGTTACTTCACATCCATTTGCATGAATTGTGTCAATGCGCAACCACAGCCATCACAAAGCTCATGTCTTTAGGAGTCACCATTATTAAAGTTTTGGTAAACTCAATCAACTTCAAGTGCAAATTGCTGTTGTGTGTCTATTAAAGCGAGGGCAATCTCTCATGGAGTGCTGGGATACGTTGCTGTCCGACAGGGAGACGACGGAAAGGAATGTACGTGGCGTCCTCTCTTCACTTCCCACTCCTAAAGCTTTGGTTGGTAATGTACATCCTGCTCAAAGCGGACGGCTAATGATTTTTGATTGTTAAATATTGCCCAAAAGTTTCAAAGGAACGTATGGTTACCTCGTCTACTATTTTTGGAGCAATAATCTACACATCTTAAACACTACTTCAATCTGAAGATATGATCCATTAACTTGAATGTGGGAGACTCTTGGACATTTGCAAACATTGGAACGACAACTAGGTAAATTATTTAAACTAGGACTTCAAATTATGGAATAGAGAACATACTTGTTTTGTATCAAACAATGAAATACAGCTTTCACCGTAAAGAAAACCCCAAAATTTCTGTAAGTCAGTGGAAAAAATAATTTATTGCAATTTCTTTTGCACATTAACATGAAACATTTATACATATATATTCTGTGCTGATAAAGTATACTAGATATAGACATTTTTTATACACAAAGTAATTGCACTATCCTATTTGTAATGCAAATATTCAGAAATTATGAGTCAGAATGGATGAAAACGCACTGTATGTTGAAGTTATGGAAGGTCTACACATCTGAAACCTTGTCTACTTTTACTAGCTGTATTAGCTAATAAAAGACACTATGTCCCCTTAGAGGCTTTACATCCCTTAACTATGCCATGATGCCTAGAATATTACCAGGTCCTCCCAAGGAACAAAGTAAGATCACTTCTGAAAATCAGAGAGACCAAAGCAAAGGGCAACCATGACAGCCATGTCTGGGCACCGTGCCTTTCAATTCTGGGGGCTCCATCAGAAAAGAATCAAAGCACTACAGGTGCTCTAAAGTTGTGCAGCAATCTGTTATTAACACGACAACTTAATTTAGTTAATATAAATCAATGAGAAATACATTGCAAGCGAACAGCATTTCAGTAGAAGTACATTGGCACATGCTTCAAATGGCAGTATCAGACAAACAACTGCCCCCTTTCAATACACAAAATGTTTACGTAGTGTCTACAGAGGGAAAACGCAAGATGACATCAAAAGTGGAACCTTTTTCTAAGCGGCAATTTACAGCGCATCAAGTGTTATTCACAAAATAAATGGGAAGCATGGTAATAGCAGAACTAAATCTGATTGATAAACAACATTTACACAATAATTTTCATAATGCTGCTTTAGGTATAACTTTAAAAATACTTCTTTAGGTTCACTATTCTGCCCAACAACTGAAATACCTGTCTTTCCAGAAATGTCACTGATTCACGTAACCACTATACTTCAGAGATGAAGACGAAGATGTGAAGCATCAGATTGAAGTTGTTAGTTGTGGAGTGCATACTACAAAATTTTACTCAATATTATCTGGTGGTAGGAAGGGCCACATGATGGACGTGCAAAAGTGCATATCAAAAAAAGGAAAGCTTGAAATACATGCTCATAGCAGAGATATAACAATACCAAACATTAAGGAAAAAAAAATCACAAGCGAGCTTGAGAAAAATGGTGAGTGTTTTCAGGAGTAGGGCAAAAGACAATGGTACTGCAAATGGCAATGTGAGATATGACACGAAATAACATCCATAACTCAGCCTTAGTGCCTGGCACCCTATTTGAAGACAGTATTGCACCCTATCCAGCGTCCTCTTCCTCTTCCCTCAGCTCAGAAATCATCTTGCTTTGTTTCCTTGAGTGCATGCAAGTAGAATTTGAGAAGTAAGGGATTTTCTTTGAAGCAACAAGATGGTGGGTCAATGCAGCGACAAAATACATTTTACAACTTGCAACCAATATCAGTAAATAATAAAAATAATAAAACATAGTAAAGCATGTTCTTTTGTATGTGTTGTATGTAGGAACATAACAATTCCTACATTCCCTGATGCACTACCAGCTCTGACTGGAACACTTTAACTTGTTCCCATCAGTAATGTGGGGACAGGGCAGAAGACAAAGATATTTGAAAGTGGGGAATGATGGAAATTGCAGTCAGACACCTGAGGGTCTCTGCAATCTTTATTTTTTACAACAAATCTCTTTCTCAAGAGAGAAGCTACAGCTGAACCTCCATTAAAATAATGACAGTAATAATTAATCTTGTAATCGTCCGCAAACAAGTGGATGCAAAATGAGTAACTAGTCACAGTTGGTTTTGTTCTATGTATATTTCTGATGCAATTCTAATTTTTGCATAATTTAGAGCTGCTCCCACCCTATCATTTTCTACGGGCCTAGCAGAAAGCGTATTTTAAGCCTTGGTTTCACATCTCTGTGCCAGCTGGTAAGTATTTTGTCCTTTTTCCTCACTATATATTAATTACTGGGCTTTGCAATAAAATATTATGCTGATAGATATGCAAATGCTGAGCTAATCATTCTCTAGCGGATATAATGAAAAAGAGAATATATCACTAATGTGAATCTATCCCAGGTTTAAAGATATTGGAGGTAGAAAGCTTCACAGCAAAAGGACAATCAGCAGAAATATCTTCAGAAAGATTTAAGAAATATTTTCATGTTTACTTCTATAAGCCACTTGCTGCAGTATTCTGGAGTGACCTTTCAGGAAATTTACCATGTAGTTTCTGAATATATGCTAACAAGCCATATTTATTGGTCTGAACAGTCCTCCTGAAATTAACGGCACTGCACATGATAATACGTTCGTTAGCACATATAAGTCTTTGAACGGTCAGAGAGAGTAAGATTCTGAAAAGAGAACGAAAACTACACCCTTGCCTCAAGCAAAGCGATTACTCTAAGGTAATCAAACATAAAAAGTTGGTTATCTAATTGCTGCTTTTGGTTTACAACTATTATGTACAGTCTATAAAGTGCCAGAAATAACAATCAGAGTACCTTCACAAGATAAAGAGATACTGCGAGCAGTTCAGAAAATCTTAAAGCAGTAAAACTCAGTGCATCTTTTTGTGTATGGACAGATGAAATTGTGCAGGGAGTGAAAAAGAACTAAAAGATTAGAAGATTATATTCTTTCACTTTTCAAAATCACCTCTGACAAAATGATTATCAGTTCCAATAGCCACATGAATGTATCTCTCTAGTCTCCTATTCTCCCAAACTTGCTACAATTTAGGAGATACCTGTGATGGGAGAAGTCCTTCTATCTATAAGAATTACACATATATCTGAATTCCAGAATTAACAAAAACTAATAAAAATTAGAGAGAATTTTTGAGTGTGCTTAAACTGTGAGTCTTAAGTGCTCCTGAAAATCAGGCTGACAGCATTTTTCTGTCAGGTTTATCCCTGTCCCCATGTCCTCCTCTACAAAGCTTGATTACTAGATAACAGTATCAGCAAGTACCTCTCAGGACTGCAGTGAGGATTAACAAAAACAACTGCTGTACAAGATCTCTAAATGGAAATTGCAATATTTAAAATTCTAAACTATCTGAACCCTATATTCATATTAAAGATGTGTGAGGCTGAAACAAGGAAAATATCCACCTGACTCAGTACCCCTCTCAAATCCTACATTTAAAATGACAATGTGCCCTGCTACAAATGATAGGACATAATTTATAATGCAGAAAAAAGTGAAAGGTGTTTAATTAAAATACATTTTAAATACAACTATAGATTCGCAAGAATGGTAGCCATGTGAAATTACAGTTTATCTTGATATAGAATAAAAATAGAAAAGTATTACCAAAAGTGGCACCCAGAATACTGTTGTAAGTAATATATACTAAAATACAGACTTCAGCAGAGTTACAGTACAAGGTCTCCCCTGAAGTTTAATACTGGGGGTTAATACTGGGAGTTACCATTAAAAAGTCAGTATTCATATACTTGAGTACCAGCGGTAATCCATCTGAATTAGATCTCATAAAGAGCCCAAACAGTTTAACAGCCTAAGTTTCATTTTCAAAGCACATGAGTATTCAGAAATGTAATTAATTTCCCGTGACTTACAAGAATTACTTCAGCCAAGGTAACCGATGACTTTCATTATTTTAGTCAGGTGTGTTTTTAAGATTAAACACATTAGTTTAAAACTCCTTCTTTTCGTATTACTTCAGGACAAAATTCAAGGTATGTAAATGACTTTTACCCTTTTTTTCCTCCCTGTTGGAATGCATGTACCTGATCAGCTACGGCAAATCAGCTGGCATGCTGTAACCTGATTAAGCGTCTAAGTTTGTAGCACACTTATGAGTCTAGACCTCATTGGATTTTAATGAGATTTTCGTTAATACATGCCTAGACTTCTGAAATTGAGGCATAAGCTTAAAGACCACTCAGTGCTGGAAGAGCTTTACCCTAGATCATTGTGAGAAGAGGATTTAGGCTCGTATGTCATTTAGAAGAAATAGTTTTCACCCTGTATATTTCTAAAGCCTCTATCCTCTACCTCTATCACGCAACAGTCTCGAACAAGCAGATCCATCTGGGGTTAACAGACAGACATACATATCAGGTGTGAACCTGCCTGCAAGTAGTTGCTGGACTGTTGCCTAAATATTTGAAGGCACATTTATTCACTCACTGTAAGAAAGCAAATGGTGAATTTTGAAGTGCTGATAACCAGACATGTCAGCTAAACAGAAACAGACACTATATTGCAAAATCTAGTACAGTGGAGAAATCTGTAAGAAGAGGGAGACATAAATATTTAAACACTTGGCATTCCCTCAAGGACTTTTTAAAATACAAAAGTACTCTTTCAGGGACTGCACAAACTGCAAAGACAAATAATCAAGGACTTTAATGTGCTGTCAAGATAGTAAATGCATTAATGAAATAGCGTTCTACAAAACTCTTCATTTTTTCTAGGGAACATTTAGTTTTGCAAATGCTAATGGATCTCAGTGGTTTAGATTAAATTTGTCATGTTTATGCCTTGCTTGAAAAAGAAAATTATGCTCTGGTTAGTCATACCTCTGTCTCTGTACTCTTTCTGGACAAAAACCAAACCTGCATTGGTTCTTTTTTACCCTTCATAGAAACTGGACCCCTGTACTCCAGGTGGAACTGAGGATCTGAATTTTCTGGTGTCATGAGACACCTGAAATTGAAAGAGAAAACATGTAAATGTATGTACTATGCATGCACACCATGCACTATATAAAATATTAAACATGCTATAGATACGTGAGAAAATTAACAAAAGAGTCAAATCTATCTCTAGATCATTATTATATTTGCCTACCAATAACAGTATATCGTAATGCAGTCTGCCATACAGTTTCATGAGAACTCATGTACTTAAATAATGTGTTGCAGGAGTTCTGTTGCTTTCAACTCCAAAGACACTTGGATGTTATGCTGACAAAGTGATTTCATTTAAGATGTCAACACGTATAAAAATACTGCATCACCCACCTGTAAGTATATTCAGAGACATTGATCTTTCCCTTTTCTCCAGTAGTTTCTGTTCTGCTTGTTAGATTGACAGTATTTCCAAAGAGGCAGTAACGTGGCATCCTTTGGCCTATGACACCTGTGACTACCTCACCAGTATGGATTCCTATTGTTATCTTTAGAGAGAAAAAATAAAGTTTGAATATTCAAAATCAACGTAACTAATCTGATGCTTCTGACTAAATACAGGTATTATGCCATTTCTATCTACTAGACTTTATTTTTCCAATGCGCCACTCATGTTTCTTCAAAGCGTTGCATTTTGCGGTTTGTGTCACTTTTTTTTATTGTAATGCAGTGTCACAGCGCTGCCTCCCACATGAAAGCACAAACTCCATTTTTCCAGCATGCGCCACACCATGCTGCTATTATGTACTGTGAATTTAAAAAGGTGTAGAGCACGGCATACTCTGCGGGTCTGTGTCTAATGAGTGCTCAGAAGAGGCAGAAATGGATGGTGTAGGTCAAGAAAAAAAGATGTTTCTCAGAGGAAACATCATGGTATTTTGCATTTAGAAGCTCAATAGACAGGACTTCAAGAAACTCGTTCTTATAGCACACTGCAGTTATTTTAAAGCCCCAAATGAAACATTCTCACAGATCTAAGCTGCGTGTTAGACCAATAACATTCATATAAATAGAAATATGCATGGAACTCATTACTTTTTTTGCTCTCACAGCCTGATGAGGACAGGTCAGTACAGCCTCCCCCATTCCATATTAATACCACATCTTCATAAAATCCCACAATGACTGAACTTCCACTAATATACACTGTTGCCAGTAATCATTGCCTTAACTGCCTATGGAACTGTACTTTTCTTTTTAATGCAAGATTTTCTCATGCTGATGTGAGGATCAGAAGCACGACTGAAAATATCAGTGAGGGAATATTATTGTTCTGTTCATTGAGACGAAGAAGACTCAACGAATTGTACTCGATGCACAATGGGAATTTGTTGATTAGATTGAAATGGTCAGAAAACAGACATAAATGTTGCGGACATAATGTAGTCCTTTAAAAGGTTAAGCACAATAATTAGATTTTAAGGTCTGGGAACTGCAGATGCCACAACTACGTGTGACTCTTCATATTGTTTGTAGATATTAGTTTCAAAATCTAACAATAACAAAGCTTGCACGGACCAGGACCAGGAGCATTATCACATCTCAAAGCATTATCATCATATCAAAGAATGGGCTCTTCAGTCAAGCCCACATATTTACTAACCTGTACAGGCTCACCATCTACTTGAACCTGGCCTGCTATTTCCATCATATCCAATGCCAGGTGGCAGATAGATCGTGCGTGATGAATGCAAGGTTCCGGTAGACCACTCACGGTCATATACTTGTCCCCAACTGTTTCCACCTATCAAGACATATATTTTTCAATTACTTTATTATGGTGGCCTTTAGAGTACTAGAATGGACGTAGTTCTTCCTTCAAGACTGCTTGTCCTTTCCAATAGTTTCCCTTCACTTTCATTCACATCACCCTAATTCCCGTCATCTCTGCTTGTTATTGAAGAGAATTTACCGTGTGACCACAATGTAACAAATTAAAATGACACTGTGATTGTGTGAACTCGAGCCTCTCTTTTGGGGTCTTCTGAATTTCTGTAGAAACTGAGCAGTGTGTTTGTTTTAACTCACACCCTTGATTCACTTGGTACGGACATAAAACTGATTTCTAGCAAAAGCTAGGAATTAATCCTATACGTATAAACACACGACCATACACATGTACATATAAATATGGGATATCTCCGCCTCTCTACGTATCTACCTCCTACCAGCTGCATCTGCAGTTACACCTCATTCCTAAGGAAGGAATGAAATCCACACTTAGTAACTGAATAATAAATTACAATTTACAACCAGGAGACGCAGGTATATGACTGACAAACTTAAAGCACAGGGTCAGCAGAACCTCAAACTGCTTGTATAAGTGTTCGCATCTGCTAAACATGGAAGTAGATTTATATATCCACCTAATGGGTGACTGTCCAGAAATCCTGCTCAGAACCAAGCCCTCTATGCTCGACACATTTAGACATGAACAGCATACTCTTCTTTAGCTACATAATATCAACACAGTTCAAAGACTGAGAACATAACTTTTTTTTTTAAAAAGCCTAAAATCCAAAGGATGGAAAAGAGTGACATGATAGTAAATTATTGAAAAGTCACAGATTAAATACTTTGAAAATATTCTGCTTACCTTATAAACAAATGGATTCCTTCGTGAATCAGTCAGAATATCAAATCTTGTGTAAAGATCGTTTAAAAGATTAACAATCTTCATGGCTCCCTCTCCAGAGGCATGTTTACTACAGAAGGCATTGAATCCAACAATGCCACTAAAAAGAATGGTCACATTGTCATACCGCTTAGCTGGAACAGGACGCTTGTGTCTCAGTTCATTTGCCACTGATGGTGGTAGAACAGAGTACAGTAATCTAAATGGGTAAGAAAAGAAAGGCACAAGAGAAACAGAAAGGATGTGGAGAAAGTTCTTTACATCAACACTCTTCAAATACTAACTTAGTACCTCCCATAGTGTTTATAACATACTTGCATCATTAAAGAGCAATATAAAAGATGTTTACTGAAGAATATGTTATTTGGGAAACAGGAACTAATCTACATCAGCATACCTAAAGCCATGACATTTCAAACACACATTAATACACCTAAATTACCAACAAAATGAGGCATATATTACTAATTCTTCTGACATGATCTCTTAAATAGTGTCTTGGGTAATTTTTGCTTATTGCTTAAGCATTTCTGCCATATCCTCAGCTGATACGATCTGTTTTGTCTCACAGAACCATAGAATCTGCAAGAAAAGGCCATGAAAAGATCAAATAATTTTCTGTCTTTGATCAATTCACGCATTGCTAAATGTTTCCTCTTCCGTAGAGAATACTGCTTTTAGGGTTTATTGCATGTTTTTTTAAATAATAGTTTATACAACACATTAACACTTGTTCATATTACAAATTATGCAAATAAAATCCAAATCACCTACACAGAACTTTGCCCTGCTCTCATGTCTACTCCTTCAACTTTCTAACTGCCATCTTAAGGTGTATTTCCCTCCTTACACAGCTAACTGGGCAAGCTGAAGATCACTGACTGTTTCACAAATCTTGAGCATCATTTTATACACAGCCTCCTACATAGGCCCTCATTAGTTGCATTTCAGGCAAGTTCACTACTGCATGAGTTATAATTAGCGAATACTTTTGACACGTAATACTGTCTGTTCCAGCAGCTGATAAGAAGGCTAGAATTCCTGAAGATAAAACGACTTTATAAAGCTAGTCAACAGGAATTAATAGAAAAAATGTTTTTTAGGCTTCTTTTCTCTGTGACTCTTCCATCCATCCCTTTCAACTCTTTTTACAATAATCTCCCTTGCTCTACTACAGAAAAAAAGTATCTGTAAATAGAATTTGTAGCACAACAAATGTTAATTATACTAAACAAGCATAATTCACAAAAAATTCTTCTATTACAGGGAACTAAGTTTTATAAATGAGAGTCAACCATCAACCCCACAGTGCTTGTCACAAGCTTTTGTTTAATTTACCTGCCAGTAGTCCTTGAGCCGAGCGGTCATAGACTAATGCTATGAATTTGGTTTTATAGTTACCTGCAGAAATTGATTTGGGGCCCAATGCATATACTTTATTATTGTTATGTACTTTTATCTAGATAGTAGTATTACCTAGATAGCCTCAAGTCCATTTCTACAGGTAACTATAAAATCAAATCCATAGCATTACACTATTGCAAAACTTCACCTTTACACAAACTATTTTTGAGGCTTGCAAGATGTGTTTTTCTGTTCTATTAACCTGTGAGCATGGCAGTCCAGAAAGACAAACTGGTCTACAGCTGGTTTACTGAACTCTGTCAAATAGCAGCATTTGGACATTCATCAAATTCAGCTTGGCTACAGGGACTGCATGTAAGAAAGTGCGCAAAACTACTGTTTTAGGTAATTCACAAAGCAAAATGGATTGTCAGTTCATTTCTCATAACTCTCCTTATCAGGGAAGGAGCCATCAAAACACCTGTGAATGTAACAGCCTAGACTGCAGACGACATTTGGCAATCTAAATAAAGAAATACCCTATGAGGTGTTAAAGGAAAGTGTTCTTTCTTGAGTCCAAAATTCTCAAGCCTGAATATCTCTTATATTCCTTCCAAGATCCTGTTATTTTTTGAAGAAGGTATTAAGAAGGTACAAATAATATATTGCTGTGACTGTTTCAGCTCAAAATCAGGGTTTGGTTCTCACGTGTCTGTCTTTTTCTTTTCATCTTCCAGTGCACGCAGTGTATGCTGCAGTCTGTCAGTGAGGATCTCAAGCTCTTGAGTCAGTTTATATTCCTCTCTGAACTGCTCTCCCAAAAGAACCAGATCACGGGTAGCATCATGCAGTGGAATATCACTCAGATATAAACCTCTTCTGGTTAAATCATCCAAGTTCATCACACTGCAATGTGGAGAAATATGGAATAATATGGGTACAATTAAACTTGCCAAAGGAGCATTTAAAACTCAAATGAATAGCAGAGGCTGCTGAGTAACAGAAGAAAGATTATGCTTCTGATATTGCGATGAGCTGTAAGACATACCCCTTCTACAAAACACATTATTTGCGTTCATTCATGTTAACACATGGCTCTTGATTTTTGCATTTAAATACAGAATTCTCATTGGTGAGTTCCATGAACATATCAAATGTACATACTTCAGTACACAAATAAGAGCGAGATTACGTTAAGGTAGCTTCTTCCTTTTCTGTCTTCATCCACTCTCTCCCATTTACACAGGAGATTAATGTATCATAACTGTGTAATCTGATGTGTTAGCTCAACATGCTCTTAGTTAAAGAAGCCCTCCATTCAATCCTCCATTCCAACCACATCTTTACAATCATCACTGCTCTATTAAATTAAAACTGCCGCAAAAATATATGAATCCACATAGGAAACCAAATCATTGTGTCACTTCTTAGGACTCTCAGATTATGAAACAAAGGACCAAACCTGCCAAAAATCATGGAATCATGAGGAATTCCTATTTATACAAACGGAGCCAGAGCATCTCAAGTGAACTTTTTATTATTTATGGAATTATTTAATAATCAGTCAAGTTCTGATGTTTAAATGCTCTCCGAATTTTAGTATAAACACATCAAAATCAATGAAATCAATACTTGAACCAATTCATCTCTGTAGTACTACTCTCATAAGTGTTCTTAAAATTAGTAATTGTAAAATCATAGAATCATAGAATGGTTTGGGTTGGAAGGAACCTTAAAAGATCATCAAGTTCCAACCCTCTGCCATGGGCAGGGACACCTTCCGCTAGACTAGGTTGCTCAAAGCCCCATCCAAGCTGGCCTCGAGCACTTCCAGGGAGGAGGCTTCCACAACTTCTCTGGGCAACCTGTTCCAGTGTCTCACCACCCTCATCATGAAGAATTTATTCCTAATATCTAATCTAAATCTACCCTCTTTCAGTTTAAAACTGTTATGAAAAACAGTATAATAGAACTCTTAAGGTTTAAAGTACCTTGGCGAACAAAGAAAGAGAATGCTGTCTGCTTCAGGCAAGTAGATCATTTGCCCTTTCAGGCGTAAGCAGCTAATTTCTGTGCCAGTCAGTTCATCTTCACACTCCAGCTTTTCCACATCCAACAGCCCCTCCTGGTGATGAAAAATCACAATTATGTAAGGGCAATGGCAGGTGTGTTACACACCAGGCCACATACGTAAGTGCCTTCACTTTGAAGGCAGTCAGAATGTTCGGAATAAAATTAAAGCCTACATTAAAACCCAATTAATTTCTCATTTGAACACTATACACTCCCTGTATTTTAACACTGTGACTTGCTACCTCAAAGATATAAATCATGGTATCTTTCTTTACATTTGTTTATAACTTCTTGTTTTCTTCTGTGTCATTTCTTAATAACAGTTTGACAAAAGTATTGTCTAATCTGTGAAGTTCTATCTGCACCTGGGTTCATTTCTCTCAGGTACAGTTTTCAATAAATAAACAGGCTCCTTGACATAGTAGGTGCTACTCTACATGCTGCATTCATTCATATTACCGGCCTGCTCTCTAGAGAAAAGGACATAGAACTGTACGGGAATGTATGGGCCCGAGCAAGAACACATTTCATATCTGTCTTCCATCTCGTTATGAAGCAAAAGTAAATGTAATTGCCTTTCTACATTTACTTTGGCACAATGCCATATAATGGGTTAGCTCCTTGCACAGGAAGCATCAGACATGAAGTATATGTACTTCACCATTTCTATAAAGCATTCTACTTAACAGCTACACATGAATTCACACATGTGACTTTTTCTTGGCTCAAGACTCAAAAGGGACTGAGGGTACTACTGTGCAAAGAATTTTCCCTGAAGACTTCTGAGCTTTCAGCACTTCTTCTTATCTCTCCAAAGCATACTTACTTAAATAAAAGCCAGGTGAATATTCTCTAGTTACCTTGGTCCTCAGTACAAAGACTGTATTGATATGTGAGAGGATCCCATGGAAACTAATATCAATATGAGGTCGGACCAAGGAGAAAACTGACAACAGACTGCAATTTCCTGGCTGCAGCTAGAATTAAAGAAGAAAAAAATATTATGTTTTATAATAAAAATATACATGGAGTAATTATATTCAATTTGCTTAGATGATAATACTGAATGGAAGATAACACATACTTCATGCATTTCTCCATTAAAACACAAGGTTTTTAAATAAAGGTTTTACATCAGAAGTAAACTGACTTCAAAGTGCAATTCTAGTCTGCAAGATGACATTGTAAAATTGTGTTAGACTATCACATTCGTTATCTGTCAAACTGTTCCCACCCTGCAGTANCATGCATTTCTCCATTAAAACACAAGGTTTTTAAATAAAGGTTTTACATCAGAAGTAAACTGACTTCAAAGTGCAATTCTAGTCTGCAAGATGACATTGTAAAATTGTGTTAGACTATCAATCACATTCGTTATCTGTCAAACTGTTCCCACCCAGCAGTAAAAAAAGCTTTCCAGTGTTTTCCTCCTAAGCGACCTCCTTCAAACTCCCTTTTCAATAAGCCGTGTTCTCCAAAGCATCAACTCTGATAATAAGGATTCTGATAGCCATCCTCAGTAGGCTGAATAGTTAGTTATAGCTGTTCAGTGAATGCCCTTGGGAAAAATCTGGCAGAGTTACTTACAAAGATCTTCTTTCAAATCTTTCTGCAAAATTCAGAGAGAAATCACCAAAAACAAATTCCAGGAAAAAACAAATAACATAAAATTGCATTTTAAAAGTATGCCAATGATTCAGAAACAACATGGTATCTGCAACACTAGCCTACATAATTGTAAAGATCATTTGATGTTTTCATCATCTTACCTTTTGCTTCTCTCATATTACTGCTTTTACCTGTTGCTTATTTTTAGAAACACTGTCAGCTTTCAGGCAAGAACTGAGGTATCCTATTCATATACAGATTACATAACATTAAATGGACCTCTGACTACTCTTTTACTGTATATAACCAGAGGAAATTGCAGCAGCTGCATTCAGTTCAGAACACATATATATGTATATATCACAAACATAGTTAATACTGATGCTTTTGATGCACAAGTCAAGAAAGTATACTACAACTTCTGTTATTCTGCTCTTCAGTTATTGTGCATCTGACAGCTTAAGCATTTGAAGGCATTACTGTCAAGTAATAGAGACTATGTACCTGCTGCTACACTATACAGTAGTATGGGCAAGACCATTTACTGAACTCCAGGCCAAGTTGCACTGACTGTCTCACATTCACTCTAAAGAGTTATCTGCCACTTTCATAGCAAATGTATCTTGGAGTGAGCCACGAGAGAGAATCAGGTATCGGGGCTAACACTTGAATTGTGGGGGTGATCAGATTTTCTCTGCTCAAGCTTATTCTCTTACTGCACACAGGCATGAACATAAGGAACACAGCTGTTGTAGAATTAGGGCTATTTTCACAGTCCTTTTTCAAACAAGAAGAGCACAATGTAGTAAATATTACACAGTTAAATAGGAGTGCTGTTTAGACAGATAATCCTAAATCTATTTTATTCAACTTTAAAATAAACCTCTGAAGTGTCTAGCATTCTGAATCTCTATTATTCATGCATGAGAATCATCTAACCTGTGGCAGGACTCTGTATATAGCATTGCCACACTGCGTGACCACCAGATCTCTGTCAAATATTATGTGGAAAGGAAAGGCCTTGCAGAAAGTATAGGGACTGATGCGAGACTCTTGGGTACCATTTTCTTCAAATCTGTCAAGGTCTTCATAGTAGTCCTCCTCTTTAGACTCTTTCTCTTCAATTAAAAACTGAATGTGGTCACACTCCTCATTTCTCTGTTGAATAACCTAGAAAAATGAAGGAAAAAACGAAAAACTGAAAACTCTGCTACTCAGTAATAACTGGAATGCTACTACAAAGACACAAATAAATTTAGAGCAGGAAGATGAATTCAAGAATTACATTTGCATCTTGAAAAATATTATATAAGTATTTCTGATTTTAGAGTCTCCATAATTCCAGGTGAATCATTATGCCTTCACTTAGCCACAGCTGCTCTTTGCATGAACGACATATTGAAGATTATTCAAATACAATTTATACAGCCTGAGTGAAATGCGCATCAGAAATCAGGGGTCAAGGCTCAGGTTATGCTTGCTTTTACTGGTATGTCCCAGAAAAAAGGACTCTCCCCTCCTGTTGAATGAACATGTGGTAAGTCTTGAATTACACAGACCACTTGAACCCTTATTTTGATGAAAGCTGTTTGCAAGGTCTGTAACACAACAGCAACCAGTGCTGACCAGATGTTGTGGTTTAACCCCAGCTGGCAACTAAGCCCCACGCAGCCACTGGCTAACTCCCCACAAGTGGGATAGAGAAGAGAATCAGAAGAGTAAAAGTGCGAAAACTTGTGGGTTGAGATCACGACAGTTTAATAGGTAAAGCAAAAGCCACTTCCCCCAGCTACTGTGAAGAAAATTAACTGTATCCCATTCAAAACCAGCACTCCAGAGGATGGGAATGTCACAGTCAGCCAGAAGAAAGGTGGATGGAGCAGATGTTTGAATATAACTCCTCACACATTAAAGCAGTGATGACTGCAAGATCAGGACAAACAGATAAAACTAAAAGCAATTACAATCTTCTCCAAGCTGCATTCCATATTAAGTGAAACCACAGCAAAACCAGTCATCTACATCAGCCGAATCTCAAATAAGTGTCTTGAATATAGCATTTCACACTTTAGTAATTTTACTCAAAGTTAGTAAAAAATATGAAATAAATACTGATTATTTTGCTTGCAGTGAGAGTCATGTATTGCAGTATAATTAAAGCTAATAACTAATAGAATAGCATAATTTACCTTAAGATGCCAAATTCACCTCTTCTCAAGCCTAATTAGATTTAATGACTGGAACAGAACAATTTCATTTACACAGAATTGTTTAGTGGCAACTTTCTGGAACATGTTGCACCTGATTCTGCCTTCGTGTAGAGTCTGATCCTAAAGCCACTGAAGCAAAAAAAGACTTCTTAAAATCTCTAATGCATCCTGATTCTGCTCTTCACGCATAGTCTAACCACAGAGATTAACAGTTACAATATGAAAACAGAATGGGTATGCACAAACACTGCACTTGATCCCAAAGATGTTTAGTTTATTAAATATTTCTCCTCCATGACTGTCAGCCGTGCTAGCTCATTGGCTGGGGAGAGCTGATTCCTTTATTTGTTCCTATACAAATGAAGGAGGGTAAAACAGAACAGTATTTTATTGCTACATGATGCTTAATTTAAGAAGGTAGCGTTCCTTAATCTCCTATTTGACTATTCATTTAAAGGAATAAGAGGCTTTTCTGGAAGACAGTTCAGAGCAGGGGCCTGATTTAGGTGCTCTATACCATGTGCTGCTGCATTAGTCTTCTCTTTCTATTGCATATGTAAATAACTTAGAGAAAGATCAGCCTACTAAACTTACCAGCTAAAGTAGGTACCTAAAACCGGATGTATGAACAAGTTCAAATGTTAATCATGATAAAACCTAATTTCCTCAAGAAACTGTGTTGGTAATCCATATGGCAGTGTGTGGCAAAGAGAAGTGGGAAATTATCAGTTAAAAAGAGGTAAACCTTGGAAAGAATATGTGGGGGTCATTTGAGGAAAACTTATGTGGGTTTGTCTAGGAAAATGGAACATAGCAGATGGAGACCTAGTTTTCCTCTGAGTTCAGGGTTTAAAGGTTCTCCACATCTTCCTCTTCTTTTAAATCATTACCTCTGAAATTGTGCGAGACTGTGCCAATACTGAGGATTGATAGAATGCAGTTACAGTATTAGCTCTTTCTATCACTCATACACACTCCCACAGGTTTTATTTTATTATTACTATTATTGTGTCCAGGATAGCTGAGATTATACACAGTAACCTTTTTCAAATTGTGTAGAATTATCACTAGAATTGATCTATGCTTCCACATCATTTCCAGTCTTGGATCTTACTTCAAAGAGTTGCTCTTGCCACAACTTGAAAAAAAAATGCATACTTTGGATGAAAACCTTCTTAATTTGGCAAACCAGTCCTAACATTCATTTTTAAAGATCTAATAATTTTTAAGGAAATGTCCATATTAACAGCACATCACCTTCTAGAGATATTAATAATTACTGCCTTAGTCACTGCATACTAGTATTCTGTTAGCAGCCTGCACCTGTTCTTAAAGGTTTTTTCCTGCTACCATGCAGCACCTAATAGATTTTTCATAACTCCCCATGTTTTTTCCCATTTATTAGAAATGAATGATGCATCAATAAACAAAACTCATGTTGGTTAAAAAAACAACTATAAAAATAGAACTGCTACATGCTTCAAGATTTCTAGCTAAGTTTGAGACACGACCCTCCGCAGATCCTACAAGCTTACACAGCGATGAAGTCAGCTATCACACATGATGTGCTATTTTCCTAACCTTTATAGATTAGAAATGTGTCAGGAACAGTGCAAAGCTGCAAATTTCCCAGGCATCTTCAAGCTCATTTGCAACACTATTTTTGATCAGACCTTCAGGGCATCTGGAAATGTTTGCTGTACTAGTGCATCACATTAGTGCAGCAAATGAACAACAGGCCAAACACATGGAAATGTGTCAGATCTGCAAGATAGCCACAGCATCAGCTGCATACTCCAGTAAATCTGATATGTTGTGAACACGGCTGGTTTACTGAATTTGATTCTGGTTATCCATGCACAGATCCTTATTAACAGAAGCTACAATCATACCCCTCTCCAGGCTAAGAAAGCTACTGATTCATCCCTAAAAAACTTCCGATTGGATATGTAATTTTATTATGTCCTTTCTGCTCATATCATTTATGCACTATCTATTCTTCCTATCTCATTATTTCATCTACCTTGTCAGCAAATTTAAAATTAGCATTTCTGGCCATTAACATAATATGTTAAATTCTGTGTCTTCACCCTTGTATCTACAGATCAAACCTAAATGGCCAGATATTTATCTGGCATAAAGACCTGCCCTAGATACTCTGCAGTAAGCTTAACTAGAATAGAACTTATCTATTGTTTTATTCTGCAAGCGAAGTTCGCAAGCCACAGAATTTCGGTATCATTTAATATTGTTGAAGAAGCCTCTGTTAAATGCTTGACAAATTAAAGTTCAGTGACAGATACAACAAAGCCAAGAATCAAGTCTAATTCTACCTCCTCCTGCGGTCTTAGCTGGTAAAGTAACATCAGTTCACTACGTCTAAGAGCTCAATCACCATAGTAACTGCAGTTAAAAACTGAAAAGAAAAATCACTCTGTTGGTTTCAAAGAGAATATATAACATCTAACTGCTAACCTGCCTGTGCTTTCCAGAAGATGTATCTTCAGAGTTTGTCCTTGCTTAGCCAAGTGAAAAGCCACACCAATATTTCAGGGAAGGACAATTCAGAGAACAGTTATTTTAAAATGACTTTGTGGTTTAATATATTTGGGGAGCTTCACACAGGGTACTAAATCAAGCAGTATCACTGTGATACAGCATGTATAACGAACACATGCTATCTGTTAAACTTTCACCGATGTATCTGCAAGACAACTCAATTCTATAGATGTGAGCATGTCCCCGAGATACACTCGTATCTCAGCACGGAGGAGAGACAGAATGTCCTTGGACAGGGATCTTTTCCCATAAAATTGTGAAGATTAATACAAAGTCAGGTTTTTGCCTTTTAAAGGTCGACACAGGATGAAATTCTTGACCTCTCCTGATCAAAACCGACCGTGCAATGCTACTTGACACACTGCAGCTGTTTCTGGGTGATCCTGAGGCAAAGCAGTTCACTGTGGAAATGGTACCACTCCTAGCTTTGTACACCCAAAATGAGAACTGCGGGGATGTCTCCACCTGGCAGCTGGTTTCAGGGCAGACACTCTCACTGCACCGAACCTCTCAGCCTGGAGCTAGTGAAGTTTCCTGCTGTCCTTGTGTCAGAATTAGAGCATGGTTATGCTCCACGATTGACTTATCTTCATACATAGCTAGCATTTTAATGTATGGATCAGTACTGCTTGCCCTCCATAAGAAGTACCTAAGAAGTTTTTAGGTTAGCTTTCCAGCTGGTCACATTCTGGCTTTGCTTTTTCTATTGCCATTAGTAATGAGACAGTCAGAAATTACCATCTTGTCATGGATCTCCCCTGGACTCTTCTCATTTGATATTGTAAACCATATTCCCTGTCTGAAAGAAAGATTTTCATAGTCTGCTCTCAGATAATAACAGAACTGCAGAAAGCTGTTTCCTCAACAGACTTTTGGGCTTTGTAGCATTGTACAACATTCTTTGTTGACCCGTACCATGTGTGGCCTTGAGGGAGTCTCTGTCCTGACTTTACCTTCACAGGTCTTATACACAAATAACCTCTGACAAGTGAAGCAAGAGAAGACATAGCCAGAAGGCTGCTAACAGAGATCTTATGCAAAAGCTGGTCACCAGCACCATGAAAATTTTTAGTTCTTAGACTGAGACTGGCAGAACTTAAATATTCTTAGCATATTCTTAAAGTCAGCAACAATTCTTGGGACAGTACCTGTTGCAAAAATTATACAGTCTTAGCTCTATTTAGCTAAAAATGGATTACCGTATCAGGGAAGGTAAGGCAAATTGGATTAGAACTAATTAATGAATTCATGTCAACCTAGGCTTTCCTGAACTATTCAACTGGAATTGTGAATCCAAGTTCAAAACAAATTGCCTTCCTTTCAGTGCTAACGGAGTTTAACAGAGATAAACTAAGGCCTTTTTTTTTTTTTGCCTTCAGCACACACATATCCTAGGTATTAAAAGGCACGTTTGCTGAAGGACAACATTCTGGAAAAAGAAAGCCCTACTGTATTTCATAAGAACATGTATATCTATGTATATAAAAAACTAGTTCTGGGTGCAACTGCAGAAACATGATAAAATTAAATATTTTTTTCAGTTTAGCTATTTTTCCACCAAAAGAAGCAATTTGGGACAAACCAAGAACAATGTGTTTTTCTCAATATTTATTTTTCTTCGTGTTATCATGATATTCCTTAGGTTTTCTCTGCAGGTTGAGGGAGGTGATCCTTCCCCTCTACTCAGCACTGGAGAGGCCATACCTGGAGCGCAGTGTCCAGTTGTGGGCTCCTCAGTACAAGAGAGATCTGGAGCTACTGGATAGAGCCCAGTGAAGGGCCACTAAGATGATTAAGATGCACTGGAGCATCTGTCATAAGAGGAAAGGTTGAGATAGCTGGCACTGTTCAGCCTGGAGAAGAGAAGGCTCAGGAGGATCTTATCCACGTGGACAACAACTGAAGGGAAGGTGCACAGAGGATGGAGCCAGGCCCTTTTCGGTGGTGTCCAGTGCCAGAAGAAGAGGCAATGGGCACAAACTGAAACACAAGAGGTTCTGTCTGAACATCAGAGAACACTTTTCTACTGTGACGGAACTGAGTGCTGGCACCAGTTGTCCAAAGAGTTTGCAGAGTCTTCATCCCTAGAGATAGTTGAAAGCTGTCTGAACGTGGTCCAGAGCAAGTGGTTCTAGGTGGCCTTGCTTGAGCAGTGGGGGTTTGACAAAGTGACCTCCAGAGGTTCCTTCTAGCCTCTGCCATTCTGTGATTCTTTGTAACCCATGAAACAAAATCTAACCAGTTAATGAAATAAAACCAGTATTACTGTAAACACTTAAGATCTGCTACCACCTGCATATAAACTGGTAATATGTAAGACAAATTCAAGGAAAATTTCATGAAAATACAGACTTAAGAAGCATGCATTCTCTCAAGCAGATTTATGTAAACGCTTGTTCTGAACAGCTGGAGAAGTGGATAATAAAGTATTAAACATTAAATTGCAGGTATCAACTTTACACTAATATAAAGTGAACTGTAGAACTTACTATCCTGTGTTGGATTGTTACGTAAATGCTTTGGGTAAAGAGATTTGGAAGGACAACTCAGGAATCTCAGCTCTGTTCTTGCAAGTCAGAAGGCAACTCCCATAATAACATCAGAAACTTACAGCGAGGCACTGGCGCTCTTATCAGTCCCTCCAAAAAAATCTTCCTTAAGCAAAATTCTAACTAAAGCCCATATAAAAAATTTTACAGAAGAGGCATTGACTGGTGCACAAAAACTGAGGGGATGAAAAGCAACTCCATTGGTTTTTTTGTGCTGTGCTATTTCAAACAATACGTTACTACCAGTCTGAAACACAAAAGCATTAATTTACTAAATTATGAGGCAAGTCACTGAGATGAAAGAAGTCAGTTCTCAGTCCTGTTCTCATTTTTTTCAGCGGTGTAAAACTAGCCAGGTACCACAACGGCAGACTTACTCTGCTTGAAAACCCTCGCTCTGTACCATTAATGATTAATAGTTGACCTGTGAAGTAACAGATGGAGACTTTCATTGTCTGTGTGGATAAGCTGCAAATTTTGGCACTCTCACCTCAGAAGAACAAGTAACTGATTATTCTCTGCTTATCTACCACTAAAGTTTGTGACTACCTGTGGAATAAAGCACTATTTAATGTCTTTGAAGGTGTCAAAAGCCAGGCTTTATTTACAGCACAGACAATAAAAAGTTCAGGGTTGAGGGCTCATGGCCTTCTAATAGGGTCAAGGGAAAAAACAGGGTAACAGACAAAATAAAATACAGACAATATGCACTTTCTTCAGTTTAGAGGTAATACTGATTTTTAGGCACCTACGTGCTTTCAGCTCAGATGACCTGGAAGAATATTTTGGATTTAAATTTTGTGCTCACTTATAATAGGTTCGACCAATACTATTAATTTTATATTTAATTACAGTACAACAATAAAATTTCCAGAAAAGCCTAACAAAGTCAAATGAAAATGAGAATTGAATTCAGAATCAATATTTAAATGTCTTTGGAAAGATATTATTTGTGAGAAGTCCTAGATAGCTATCATCAGTACTGTCCAATACAATCTTCTCAGCAAAGTAACATTGAGACTGAGGACACAGTTTGTCAAAAGTTTGTTCTGGTAGCTGCTTTGCACAACCCAGATTTCTCCTCTGCCCCATTGATCACTTTTGTCTCTGCATGACTCCTCGACTATGCTGGCAGAACTCTCTGATAGACAGAACACCAAACCACATAAAGGAACAGATGTTGGTAAAAATAACCCAGAAAAAAACCCTGTTATTTTGAACCTAGTTCATTTCCTCAGTCTAGTTTATTTTATAGCTTCACAACAGATGGAGAGACACAGCTGAAGAAGGACAAGCTCGAGCAGTAAGAGAAGGGGGGCTGCATAAACTGCCTGTGCGACCAAAAGAAATGCTTATAAAGCAACAGCTTCAGCAGTCTTGCAGCCAACTTTCCAACACGGTCCTCCTTGTCTGTGTCAACACGTTGAATAAACAGGGACCTAAGAAGAGGACTGTTTTGATTCTGTTGCATCCTTCCGTATCTGATTATTAACACCTGCTGTAGAAGTTTGAATTATGGATTTCTACAAGGTATAATCTAAACAAGGACATCAAGGATATCACCATCACTATACAGAACTAGCCATTCGCTATAAACTTGAGCTAGCTTATAACAAGATACCTAAAAGGCAAATACTCCAATATAGTAGTACAAATACCTTTGTCATTGGGTTCCTTGTAAATCTCTAATCTGAGCAAGATCATGTTTTTGTGATACATGAAAGTGGAACGGATTTTCTGAGCAAGTATACAATGAAACTGTGCTAAAAATATGACTAGGGAATACTTAAAAAAAGAATGCTTGCTGTACCTGCTTATATTCTTTTCTAGTTGATGAAAAGTATTTTATATGAGTTGCAGTATTTCTAGCACCAACAAGCTTTTATTTGCTGTTTTTTCCCAGATATATCTGCACCTTGGATCAAGCTCTGATTTTAGACCATTACATAAGCAAGGCCTGATCAACTAAATCTTTCTGTTGCTCTGTACGGACACAAAGCAGAAGCCTCCTTCCCATTTCACAAGTAACTTAGCACACATGACATTATGCAAACTCTGTGACTGAGGAACATTCTTCCACTTCTGGGGCTGTAGGTGTATATCCAGCCACACTCCCACACTGGGGTAGTATAAGACCCACAAACACAACTTGGTTCTGTGACACACCTGGCATGCAGGCTGGGAGGAAAACACTCTGCTCGCCAGCCAGGCCTCATCAACGCACATCAGCGTCACAGTTTGCACATAGATGAAGAATCTAAGACACAGAGACAGAATGTCCATGTTCTCACAGAACACAGTAGATGCTAAGGAATACATGCCAAATATAAAATAAAGTGGAAAAAAGCATCCCAAATAACTCAGTACCTGATTTTGGTACACGTCAACTCCTTCTTTGAATAAGGGGATATTGTTCTGAACTGTTCCTAACTGGGTCTGTTTCTAAATTAGTGCTGGCCTTCCCAGCACAGGCTGACCTGTCCTTAAATCAACACAAATGATGATGGCTGTTCCTGAGTTAGTAGTGATGCCACTGTTTTCTAGAGGACAGCAACAATGCAAATGACTGCCATCACTTCACTTTTGATTTTCTTGATTTTGTCCTAATGACATAACCATCCAGTGTGTACATCCCTTCAGACATTACCTTCATATCTATTTCTGTACTGTGGATCTGTTGAGCTACTGTTTTGATGATTCCAATGACAATATCCTGGAGACCTTCTCTTTCCGAATAGTAATGCAGAATGAGTCCCTTCCCCTTCTCAGCATCAGTGCACCTAAAGGAAGGGGCTCGCATGCCTGGGTAAATAGTAGCAAGGTGGTCATGTAAAGCATCCAGGTTCTGGAATAAGAAGTAAAAAAACATAATTATAAGGCATTCACTTATTAATTCTGAAGAAAGTAAGTACATATTCTGTCTAATCTGAACATCTCCTTTCTCCTACTGCTCACACTCCCTGTGCATTTGCCTCATTATTTGTAGAACTGTCATCATAGCAAGCTTTTTAGGCAGCTGTGCTGTTCTTTCCATCTACTGTGGCAATATTTGGACAATGAATGGCATCAAAACTAGCACTATTAAAAATTACTCCAGATAGTAAGAACTCATGCTTGACTATGCTGTATTTTGAAACATACCAATGATTAAAGACCTTGTGTGTATTTCTCAATGATGTACCTCATCCTTTTTCATCCCTTTCAAATTCTAGTACCTAGAATCTCCTTTTCAGATGTGAATTTAGGTGTCAGATAAAAATACGTATGTCTGAATAAATATGAATCTTTTTCCTTATTCTCAATGAAACATGCTAGTTCTGATATCAAGCAGTCAATCCAAGCTTACAGGGTCTGACAAAGTCTCAAATTTTAAAGTAAAGATTTAAATGATTAAAAGACCAACCTCACATACATGCTTTCTTTGAGAATAATTGAAAAAATCCACAGAATACACAGAACATATCACAGCTGCTGTAATAATGTTTCAGAGTAGTTTATTCAAGGGAAGAAGTCTTCTATCTTTCCAGCTGATGTCCTGGACATCATACATGTTTAACTTCAAATTTTGACAAGACAAATTGTCATCTGGAGAGGAAAGCTAAATGATAAATTGAAAGGCATATCTAATCAGGATATTAAAGAGAGCAATGAGATCAAAATCACACTTAGCACACAACGCTAGCTCCAACTTTGATGACGATGCAATTATCAAGGCTCGAGTTTACTATTTCCTGTATATTTAACAAAGAAAGAGCATCCTAGAGCATCCTTGCTGGATAGTGCTGCAACCCATGTAACTATTTACCTATGTTGTAAAACTCATACAACTCCTTTACATCTGAAGTCCAGAACACTACCACATATTTTAAGTGTTGTTCTCCCACCTTCCCAGGTAACTGCTAGCACCAGACTTTGTATATTGCTTTCTGCCAGCACAAGAAGTAGCGAGGTGAAAATATTTTCAATGTGCTGTCTGGGCCATTCTCCACCTCTCACGAGCATCTGTCAATCATCAGATTTGTGGAAGCACACTGAACTTGATTTCAGGTGAGCTGTGCAGTGCTCGAACAACTGCTTCTTCTCCTGGGGGGCCTCCAGAGGAAATGAAACTCTTAGAAATTAATTCCATAGGATGCATTCAGCCTGGAACTTCTTTCTTAGGTTTTTTAGTTTGTTTCAAACTCATGTTTTTGTTGCTGTATCAACACCTCCAAATTAAAAGTTGAAGAGGCAACAATCTGGAAGTCAATTCATTCCAGCCGTTAGTGGGCGTTCAATTGCAAAAAGTATAATGCTTGAAGGCAAATTCTGTAAGATCTTTGCAGGGTTCAAGACAATGAAATTGGAAGAGACTGCTTTGAAAGAGTGTGGATGAGAAACCAGCGAGAGAGTCAACTGGCTCCAAGGGAGTGCCCCACAGTCTCCTTAATCAGGTGCAGAACTGCCTTCAGTACACATGCCTCAGAAACAGCTGGGATATATTGACCTTTTGGAAAAAAATTCTTAAGGAGATACATGGGAAAAGATGATAATCTTCCAGTTAGTGTCATCAACACCTGAGGAATTTCAAAAGCAGTTTGTTATTGGAAATGGCCAAGGTCAAGGACAGAATTTTTGTAAGATGGTTGTCTTAATTATTAACATTTAAGTCCAGCACAAGTGTTGCTAAGAAATGGCAGCAGCCCCATTCTACAAGACCACTTTGCCACCCTACTACCCCGTTATTGACTTTGTCCAAGCAATGTCACAGGCGAGCCCATGTGATATGCCCTTCAGTCTTTACCCTCTAATCATCCAGAGTGGGGGACTTAACCAGGATGCATTGCAGCTGCTTTCCAGTCCCCACTGTGTCTTTTCGTCCTACGGATACTGATTATGGGGTGAGCAAAGAGCTTACTGTATTCGGAACCTTGCTGCAACACACAGTCAAGAAGCAGTAGAGATGTGTTTCCAGACCAAGGAGATGAAATCATTCCCACATCCTGTTATTTAGACGTTATCATTGCCACTCCCACTCCTATTTTTAGTTGTGTTTGATCCATTCTAAACTGATATTGCAGCTTCTGGAAGAACAGATGTGTCTTTTTTTTCTAGTTTGTTCACCTGCTGTGGGCCAGAGGCACAGTCAGGTACAGATAATAACAGGTTAAGCTCTCTCCCTGAATTGCTGGCTCCTAGACTGCTCAGATGTATGCCAGAGCTTGTGCTGGGACCAGAGGCACTAATTCTAGAGCTTGGGATAGCAGTGATCAGCTCCATGGTGAAACACAAAGGGATCTCCAAGCCAGAACAAGCGGTGATACTAAGTCAGGCACATCCTGGACTTTCTAAAGGCAAAAGACTTGTTATTGGCACCTGAAATGCAAAGATACGCTGTTCAGCTCCATGTGGTACACAGCATCTGGAAACTTTTCTAAAAGAGGAATTAGTCCTCTAAAATTTATTGCACTGCAATTATGAACAACTAAATAGCCATGTAAATGATTCCCTAAATGAGAGACCTAACCACTACTCCAGTTTTTGATTTTCATTCAGTAGATAGCTACTAAACATAACATAAAAGCACACTTTAGTTTTCTTAGGAGTTACCTCTTTTCTGCTGCTTCTCTTTGGCACAGTGTATTTCAATATAATTTGCAATTTTTCCAGGCTTGTGTTTTTCATAGAAAGTATAAATATTAGATTTAGTTGTGCTATCTTTTTTCCCTCTTTCATGACGCTTGAAGTGCCTGTGTTTCATCTATGAGTAAACTAAATTTTCTCTGAGATGTCAAGGGAAACCGAACATAAACATGAGATTTATTTTCACATGCTTTAAAAAGCTGCAGCCCTCAACTACTTCTTATATCCTGAACTCAGCACAGATTTCAAGAAGCACCTTTCAGAACTCCATTATGTAGTTTAAGAATTTGACAAAAGTTCAGCATATTAAAATCAATCTGCACCTTTCCTATAATAGGCATACAAATTAGTTTCCTGACCTAACGTGACTGCTGGAAGATGCAAAAATAATAAATCACAGATAATGTTGATTTTCCATCATAATAGAAAGCTAAAAAGTACACTTCTGGCACAGCTACTAATACATTAGTCCTGTTAAAATTTACATAAGTATATAATAGCCAACATCATCCGTTAACACTGAAATTCAAACAAAGCATCTTAAAATACTGTCATTAGAATATAAATGTAAGCTGTTCATCTTTTACAGAGTTTTGGTGTGCACTACAAATGTGCCTGGTCTTTTCATCATCACACATGGTAAGGAATGGAAAGAGAAGTATACTATATTGAAAAGGGGATGAGGGAAAGGTATAGGGAAGGACTGGCCCATCCACGTGTACCCAAAGTGACGGGCCAGCTACATCTTTTTTCTCCCTCCTCCCCTATTCTTGCTCAACCCTAACTGCAACTTCAGTACAAGGCTTGCTCTGAGGGCAGCCTGTGAATGATGCTATAAAATATAAAGGATGTCACATCCCATAGACCAACAATGGTATACAGATCACACATGGTATGCACATGTTGGAGCATATACGTACCCTATCTGTCTGCCCAGCAATTACAGTCCATGGGATTTGTATAAGAAATCTGCACTGACTACATCTAGGATGCTCTGGAACAATCCAGGTCTTGTGGCAGGTAGCGAGACACAGAAGTAAATATTTTAATAGACCAGATGACAAGAGGCTGCTAAATTTCCAGGAAAATCAATAGAGATTTGACATATCTTTTGGGCAATCTCCCATAAAATCTTCATCAGTTCAGTGTTTTTAAACTCATTACAGCACACAGTTCTCTCGAAGAGTGATATATATCACAAATCTTAAATCCAAAGTGTTTTTTTGAAGTGAACAACTTCCAGGTGACAAAAAAGGGAAGCCCATTTTTTCTACACTTAGAAATCACACTGTAGAGAAGTCATTATATTTCTTCCATGCTATCAAAAAATTGTTTTCATTTTGTTTTTACAGTGCAGTATCACGCTGTTCTGCATTAGAAAAGCACAAAAATTGACTTCCAACACTGCTCTTCTATCCCACCCTCATGGATGAAGGATAATGTCTTAGAGATGAGCAGTGTATGAGCCCTAGCTCTGTACATAATTTATCTATAATTAGTCAAAGAGAAGGAGGAGAATAAATATCCTAAAAATCTGAAGACCACATTTTCTGTTAACATAAACAAGGTAAGTATTTTTATTTAACACACAGAGACAATTTGAATTGCTGGGTTTTTTCATGCCTCTTGTACTCCATACCTTTGTTACATATGAAAAGTCCTGTTCAAAGCTTTTATTTGGATTTTCAAATGACATTTCAAAGTTATGAATGTCTCTGCAATGCCAGCTTACCTGCCTTCTCACTCCTTTTTTAGGAAATTGAACAAAGATGTTATGGGAAAATTATTACTCTATCAGGTAACTGAATAATATATTAACTGAGGGGGAAAGAGAACAACAATACCAAAATGGCTGAGCAATGGAAAGCTCTACAGAATACAAATAACAAGGAAGAAATTTTTCAGACACCTTTCCACAAATAACTGGAAGATTACACAGTACAACCTATATCTCCAAATCCCAATCTAATCTGTTGATTAGACCATACTTCTGTCTGGTATCTGAAATAACTTGGCACAAAATTCTTACCTGCAAAAACTCTCTGACATTCGAGCCCAAGACACGTAGAATTGTATCATAACCAGATTCTTGACAAAACACAAAAAACATCTTCCCAAACATTTGAAGAATTTCCCCAGCATTTAGATCTAGTTAAAACAGGAAAACATGATTCAGTCCAAACACTGCTTTTCAGGCACTCTGCTTACTCCTTTAGTCTGATATTCATAAATAAGAAAGACAGTACCTAAACTCTACCCAGATTCAACAGATGGAGAATATGAGAAAAACAAGATTCAGGGTCTACATGGCAAATAATGAGTATTCAGTATACGAATTTCATTAGGATTTACCAATTACCATTACGACTCTGCCACATTGTGCATTTCATGCACACACAGCATTTTAGATTTTGACACAGATAAGACATCACTACTTGAAAATAAAGGAACTTAGTTGTTAGTAGCGCTCACCTCAGGGAAGTTAGTCCTGGTTTACCACAGCATGAAACCACATCAGCTGGTCCAATTCAACATAACTACTACAATCATCATAGTCTAATGCGTTCTTGGCTAATTACTGATTCAGAACAAATTCATACTGCACTTGGGTCTGCAGATAAAATAATGCTGATAGCCATAATTCTAGCTTTTAAATTCCAGACCAGAGCTGCAATAATTCGAAATTAATGCAATCCAAATCAATGGCAGATATGAAACAAGATGTGCCCATGCCACAAACATTTCTGAAACTTGGCATGCTTATTCAGCAGAGATCAAGGATTCATTCATGGGCTGCTCTTGCACCAGTGTTGAAACCTGGTGTATTGGCAAGGTAGTTACAGTGGCATATTCTTACTTCATGACTGCTTGTAACACTGACCATGGTCTGCAGATGAGACATATTACTGCAGTTTAAGGTGTACCTATGACTTGGAATACTTTGAAAGTAATAAAAATCGCTTCAAGGAATATAGGGCAATATCTTAGATAAATAAAAAAAATAAAATCCTTTCTTCTGAGATCTAAAAAAAATTCCCTCTTTGACCAATACCATTTTCACTTCTTCTGTGCTAACTCCTGTTTCTCTCTGCTGCATGGATTTTTGTGGAGGGGTTTATCTTTTCTGTAATGAATGGGCAAAGAAGATATTCATATTACTTACTAAGGACCTTGCTTGCAGCGGCAACCAGATCATAGGTTTTGGAATCATCGTAAATTATTCTGACAAGAAACTGTCCTTCTTCATCCAGCTGTGCCTCCTTCCTAAAAAGAAAACAGAACAAAATCTTGTTGGTTGAGGAAGAAGCACTATATCAATATATCAATTACATAGTTTGGTATTAATCTTTTAAATGAAATAAGTTTGTAGGTTCTACCTTAAGTTACTTACGATAGAAAATTAGAAATAAATCTGTTCCATATCTCAGAGTCATTGAGGTACAATACAAATATTTCAGACCACGTGTGTTCTGAAAATAATAGTTAACTGTGAGAAAATAAATACAATTTTTCAGTACTGAGCCTCACAAAGAAGTTGCTGAACTAATAAAGCCAGAATTTGCATTTTAAAATAGGAGAATATCCAATAATCCAGCCTGAGATGGGCTTTTTAAACACTTTTTAAGCAAGTGTTTTTATTCATTCCAACTTTGATTACACTTTATTTACAAAAGGCATGGGATGCTTTTAACAACCACTTTCACATATCTTCAAAGAGGAATCTAAAATCCAGATGCAGGTACCTATCAAATACCGTTTTTTTTTTTGTCAGAATTCTGCACATGCCCAGTGGATAGAAAAAAAAAGGATTCCAGGATTTTGTAAGGCCTTGTTCTCACACTGCATGTCAGTTCTTCATAAGTAAAGTGTCACCACTTCACTAAAGTGCAAGAAAAATATACATTTCTTCACTAAAGGAAACAATTCTCAACTCCAGGTTTAAGGTAAGACTCATGCATATGTCATGAGCACGCTTACTACTGACGCTAAGTAAAAAAAACGAAAACAACTCCTTTGTTTTTCAGGAACATTTATTATTCTCTTCAACTCGAACATTGAGTCAGCAGCTTGTCCAAAAGTCACCAGAACTCTGTAGTCTGTTATTTTTCCTCTGAGGAAAACAAGTTTATTTCCCTAGGCAATAAACTGTTGTGCCTTCCAAGCCTCGCATTTGACACAAGTGAGTTACTAGGGAGGGCCTACAAGTGTCTTCCTCCTTGTTTTACCCCATGTGCTTAACACAGGAGCCAGGCCACTGCTGCTGCAGTGGTGGCTGAGTCCCAGCTGCCGGGAGAAGGACAAGGAGCACCTTCATGGGCAGGACCCCAGGACCCTAGGACCCTGAAGGGCCAGCTGCCCTGTGTGGCTGGTCCCGCCATGCACAGAGCATGCCAATGGACACGGCCTTGACTTTGCCCTCTTGCAAGCACAAGTCGTATTGTGTACTTGCTCCTCATCCCCTGGTACATTATCCTACAACACAGAGCGGGAGACGTGCAGGGGGGCACACTGTGGTCTCTGATGAAGCCATGCTCTGTTTGTGTAAGTCCTCATCTGGCAAAGGAGCATAGCCTCCTTTCTCAGTATAGTTTTTATAATAGCTGGTCACCTTCTGTGGTCTCGTCTACAATGACTCTCTACAGCGACAATGTCCTTTGCAGAAATAGTGACAAAAGAGGAGACATTTGTAGGTACTCATGCTCTAATTTATGTGCTTAGAATGTATTTTGGCTCAGCAAAACTAATATGATCATGGCATCGATAGCATCTTTGCAGGTGGATGGTCACAGCTACCTCATTAAAAAGAAAACATACCATTTAATCTAAACATAGCTCTATGCTGCAGAACACTTCAGAAAGACAAAAGAAAGGCAGAGGTAGGAAAGCCTAGAAGAGAATGACTGAATCGCACCTTCTTATGTCACACACACAAAAAAACTAGTATAGGGAGCGGTCCTTCAGAAAAGGCCTTCTAATTAGAAAAAATACGAAAAAGGCAGATGATGAGATTGGTTTTTTTATAAAAAGCTAAGCATATGTCATGCAAATCAAGACATTCATCAACTCAGAACTGGAATAATTATTTTTCTAACATAAAAATGAAAGAGAACCACTAGTAAGAAATTATTTACTAGTACCATGATAAGGAAGGGCTTTTACTAGAGTAGGACAGAAATGAATTAACGAAGTCTTGTAACTGCTACTTGATATACACTTTTTTAAACTCACTCTGTGAACAGGCATAATGAGCTAAAAACAAGCTAAGCAATTTTCCCAAAGTAATATCACAAGGCTACAGGAGAGGTGAGACTAAACATCCTATATAATTCTACATAAAAGGAACATCATTCTCTATTCAATGGCATGAAAAACACTAATAAAACTAATGTGGTTTTTTTCTTAAACTCCTTGAGAACTTTCCAAAAGGAATGAAAGAATGGACACTAGCTAGCAGGACAAAACTGGCTGCAAGAGCGTTTCAGAGATATAAAAAGATAAAGAACAGTATTATCTTTTTAAAATAACAAGTAAGTCTCACTGATTCCTGAAAACAACTGCCATGCCACATATTCCTTCTTTTCCTAAGTAGGATGAGAGCTGGAGATATTAGTGGGAAACATCTTGAAGCATAGGTCAGTCAGGGACAAGAAGGCAGAGTTTACATTTCCTAAGAACTGATCTCAAATTAATATGAGAAAAGAAAACTATCTTGATTCTTTGATTCTCATAACATTATATGTAACCAGAAGTCAGATGCAGCTTGGAGGAAAACTTGCAAAGGGTGAAGAAATTTTCCCACATCTCTGATACACACTGTGCTTTCTTTCAGTCTCTCTGATCTCAGCCAAACCACAAAGGATAACACCCACATGTGGAAAAGCAATGAACATCCTCAAAAATATTGCATACTTGCAAAACCCAGTTGACACAGTTTTTGTGTGTGAGAACTTTCTCTATGAAAAACTGACCCAGTTTGATGATGCTGGTATCTCTTTCAAGGCTTCTCACATTTCTTTCCAATTACACTGACTGGAACTTTTCCTGTTTCCTTCTCTGTGCCAAGCCATGCTTCCTTTTTTCTTATTTTAATTGTCTTTAGTTTACTGTGTCAAAGTTTTTCTTTAATGCTTGCAGTTTCTCTGAGTCACCACTTTTAAAAAATCATCACTTGTTATTTCAATGCCTATTCCATTTAGATTATTTTAGCTATTTTGTTTGTCTCCAGTTTTCTCTAGATGCTTTGGATCACTCAGCAGCCATTTTCTCTGTAGCCTTAATGATGTATTTCCCATTAAAATAACTTAATTGGTAAACTCAAACAAAAAAATAGTTCAATTAGCAATCACATCTGCATTCCTTGGATACAATTTTCTGGGGTGAAACTCACTGCTGTAAGGCTTCACTCTCCCTCAGTATTAGCAGTCTTGCTGGTCGTTCCAGCAGTACAGGAAAAGGACCCAGTGCTTGTACTGCAGGCTAATACTCCAACACAAAAAAAATCAATGTTCTGCCTTTTAGTTATTTTTATTTTTAAAAGACAGAAAAAAAAAATATTTTAAAAAATGTAATCCAACAAAAGCCAATCTCATTTGGGGAATTTCTTTCTAGAAAATTTGTCAAACTAAGTATTTATTCCTGCAGGGGATTTCACTCCTCATTCAAAACCATGTGGGCAAAAATCTCTGCTTGTCCTACAAATACTGCAAATCCCATGACAATGTCTGATCTAAACCTGTGTCAAAACATAAACTGCCTTTTTAAAGCCTGTTCTCAAAAATTATTGAATTCCAGAACTTTTTTTTTTTCCTTTCCAGGACAATTCCTTCGCCATACCTCCACATCCTGTTGTGCTAGTACATGCCAATTATTTAGCTAGGTGTTGAGCTGAAATATAATTCAGTCAGATATTTGTTTTTCTGGGTTATTTTTCTGCTGGATGGGTTTCCACGTCTGCTTCATCACCCAGTCACATAAGTTGCTGTGCATACAGTGCAATGTGTAGCCAGACAGAGTGGCTAAGGACAGGATAGGAGGTTCAGAGAAGTCAGCTGAAGGCTTTCCCCTGCCTCCATAAGCGTGGTCGGCAGCTTCTGAAGCCTTTCTGCTTCCCTCAGTAATCTGACAGCAGTGAGAGCTTCCTAAAGTCTTTCTCTCAGAAGTGTTTGACTAGCCTTAGGACTACACGTGATAGTGAAGTGCTGCTGAAAGCTTATCAAAAATGGCCGATGCAATGTGAAAACACTCCTATTTTTACAGAGGCACTTGTCCTCCAGCAGGTCTACAAAACTGCAGGTTCTCTAATAAACTTGTTTCAGAGCATCACAGCTGTCAGCAGCAGAGAGGCTGAACTTGATGTGACCAGCAGCAGTCTAGGAAACAGGACAAAGTCACTGAAATGTTCATTCAGGTGAATGGGCGATTCCTAAATTGTTTCCTTATGGCTGCAGTTTTCTCACCTACTTACCTGACCCCTACCTGATTCATCAAACCTGCCTGCATTTACACTTAAGGAATTGGTTCTACAACAGGGGTGGTATGAAGAAATATATGATAGTGTTGTGAAAACTGTTATAACTAATACTAAAAGTGAGGCTGCATTGTCACCTTTGCAGAGCTGCTGTGGTTGGCTGTCCATCAACAGTAATTCCTCCAGTGGGACAGAGCTGTTTTTAACTCCATAATCTTTGAGTAGCACGTATGAAAACAAATCTGCCTCCGTGGAACAACAAGGTATAGCTACAAACCTGAGTATGGGAACCTTAGAAGACCAGAAGGCTGTAACTGTTCTCATCTGAACAGCTTCCCTGTCCTGGCTGATAGATGGTTCACGAGCTGGGATTAGAACTGCAATATAACATGGCATCCTTAGATGAAAAGAACTTGTATTTGTCTGACCGTATTTCATAGAAAACTTCATAATCCATAGGTTTATAAAAAACTGTGGCATTTCCCTTGAAATGTTTTGCTGCAATCTTTATTCTCAGTTTTTTACCAGATAAAATTACAGAAGTAAACTAGCATAGCTCTAATGTTTTCTGCAGACCACGGTGTTTGATCACAAAGTCATTAAGAGAAATAACATGTTGGTGGCTTTCTTAAGCGCTTGACTGGAAATGAGCCAAAAGCAACAAGCTCTGGCAAATTCCCAAGCTCTGGTTAATTCTTAAGTGAAGTAGCAGCACTACAGTAGCAAACTTTTACATAGCCCTTCTTCCAACATACGTCTAAGTCAAACAGAACAGAATTTACAGTTAATGTCTCATGCACACTTCTAGAGACAAAAGAAGGGTGTGCTTTGCCCCCCTTTAATAAGTAAGTTTAAACCCAAAACTTAAAAAATATCCAGTATTTTAATGCTCTTACCTAAACTGACTCCTGTTGTCAGCTCATGGGATGTGGTATTTCATGGTTCAAAACTTACATCCTATGTTACGCCTGTCCTAAGGGCTACGGTCTGGCAGACCTTTTTATTTACTCTAGACTAATTTTGAATGATTACACAGAGCTCTTTGAATTGTGGGAAACAAAGATTCCAGCCCAGACTTCTCTAAAATGCTTTTGTTTTCCTCCAGAATGTTTATATTATCCAGGTTAATGTGAGGAAGTTTACTTGGGAAAAAAGCACCTTAACCACTGCACCATGGAAAATAACACAGCTATATAGAGGCCATTTTTCACCTACAGGTTTGACCTTGAAATCAAGGGAAAAATTCTTGTTGAGTAGATCAAAGAAGGATCAAGTCTTAAAGCAACTTTTCCTCCATCAGTCATGCTAACACCCCCCAAACTGCTGTTGGTCTAGCAGTACAGAATAGCGTTACAGGTGATACTACGTGTGTACAATGGGTCCTTTGAAAATCTTTCCCATTGTGAAACTAGTTTATTATTTGAAAACACACTGCTAATGTTCAGAGGTAATGTTAATAATTCACAGAGATGGATGAAATGTTAAATGTGAACAAACATTCCAACAAAAACTATTCTTAAAATCAGAACAGAACTTGCACTTCAGATTTTTAAACCACAGATTGCATGCATTTTTATTTCACGTAGAGGAAATATTTTCTATGTTTTGATGTAGTAAGGATTTCTTCTGCAATCTTTAGAGATTTTACAGACAACACAGTTGGACAAGATGCCACATCAGGCTGGTCTTACATTCTGCACAAGGTGGATGTTAAGGTAGTTTTGCAGTCAGATTGTAGCATTTAAAGGGAATTTGAATAAATCATAATCAAGAAGGTTGCTGCTGGTTGAACTTTCCTATTCCTGTGAAGTAGCACGTGCTATCCTGTCTCTGTAGTCAGGCATAAGGCTGGAATTAAAAAAAAAAATCTTACAGAAAAAGAACCCTTCCCATTACAGAACTTTGCATGCAGTAAATATTGAGAAAATGTAATGGATACAAACAGGAACAAAAGATGGTACAAGACCCCACGGAACAATTACTTTGTATCCTGAAGATGCACAGGCTTCCTTGTGATAAAACATTATTACTTGGAAGCTGTTGATGTCACTTTAACTGATCATCTAGTATCCCAAAAGCATAACTGGATCTCTTCCTATCAAAACTCCAGTCTGAAGTGCAAGTGCATGCCCTGGGTGTGTCACCGTGAACACACCACAACAGCAGCTAGTTCCAAGACCACCTCTAGAACTTCTTCCATGATAGGTATTGTTTCTGTTGGGACTTTTGCCACCATTGTGCTTAACTATTCTTGGTGTACCAATGATGGAAAAAGTGCTCGTTAAATTGAAGAGACCAGTCAAAACAATCTTAATGACAAAATAACACTACTGCACTTAGAAACTCAGCATGGTTCTGATCTCGCTGATAGGAGCATGGCAAGTTTAATTCCGTTCCAAGAGTAACACTATTCAACAGAATTACATGTGTCAGAACTAAAGATGGTATCAGTGAAACCAGAATCATCGTCTTTGCATCTCTTTTACATTAAAATGGCAAACTCACTGTTCATTATATTAATTCACAGATGGTTTGTGTTTTCAAAATGCTTCTCATCTTTTTTTCATGTATTTCACAAAGACGCTTTGCTAAAAATTATTAAAAATACTGAACCACTCTTTTCACTCCTCCCAAAAGGAAAAGAAGAAAATAGACTTGTACATGTTGTGGATGGTCCAGAGATATTTTAAAACAGCCAGCTGGGAAAAACATAAATTATATTAAGTTACAAGATTAAATAAAAATGGGAATCTGTCCAGGAAAATGACGTTCTGGGTAAAGTAAATAGGCATATTTATAGACTTCAGAGTTCTGAGCTATTTCCCAGTTTTACAGGCTGGATATGAGAGTGTTTAATGTAGGTTTTCAAAACAAGATAATCCTAGAAGATACGGTTAAAAAATGTACAACTTCTTTGCTACTACTCCAAATACTAAAAATATTATTAAAAATACAAAGCTAGTATTATTTTGCTCCCTTTTACATAAGTGGACTAAAAGGAATGATATTTACAAAATACTCTTTTAAGCATTTCATTTGTAAGAATGAGTGATATAAAAACACCTGGTATCCTGACAGGTCTAAAAGCACTTCCCAGTTCTGCAAAGTACCTGAGAGATACTGCAAGAACATTCACATGATGTTTCACAACATGCCACTACTTACTTTAAGCCAAGTCTTTCCCAGATGAATTAAAGAATTTGGCATCCACACAGTTTAAACTCCTGACCTCCAAGCAGGTCCTTCCGCTGTGAGGAACTGAAGGAGCAGGAAGTGTAATGTCCTGACCCTACAAATCTTGTAAATATTAACCTCCAGACCCATGAAGAATCATCAATTCAGCATCAGTTTGAAGAAAACTTAAAAAATACTGCTTAGAACTTCAGAATAGTATGAAATACAGACTTAGAAACATAAACAACAATAAATGTTCCTACTCAATGCCACTTTCTGGATAAACATTCATTGACGCCAAGAGGTGTATGGATTGAAAAAAATAATCTATTGTCCTTTCACCACTAATGGCTTTCCAAAGTCTCCTTCTGACATCCATTTATAAGTAATCTGTATTTTTTTCAAAATCGTTATACAGAACACTCCATCTTCAGCACTGGGTAAACCCACATGGTGCTAAGGATGCAGCAAAAAATTAATGTTCGTGTTTTTTCACAGACCACTGCAATTAATTATAACTGAGTCCTCCATGACCCAAAGTAAGTATGGACTTCCAATCTAAAACTCTAGTGAATAGTCTATTTTTTCATCAGCGTTCATGGTGAGAAGACAATTAAGATAATTCACACAGTATGTCTGCACTGTTTTTGAGCATGAATGAATCAGTAACTTTAGGCAAAGCATTCTTTATAATAAATTATTTTGGGGTTGGGAAAGGTAAATACCAAGCAAGCTACCAGTAATTCAACAAAGCAGGAGAGATGACTCACAGAATCACAGAATGGCAGGGGTTGGAAGGGCCCTCTGGAGATCATCCAGTCCAACCCCCCCGCTAAAGCAGGTGCCCCCAGAGCAGGGTGCACAGGAACGTGTCCAGGTGAGTTTGAATCTCTCCAGAGAAGGAGACTCCACAGCCTCTCTGGGCAGCCTGTGCCAGGGCTCTGTCACCCTCACAGTAAAGAAGTTCCTCCTCAGGTTCAGGTAGAACTTCTCTGTTCCAGTTTGTGCCCACTGCCCCTTGTCCTGTTGCTGGGCACCACTGAAAAGAGTCTGGCCCCATCCTCTTGACGCCCACCCTTCAGATGTTAATAAGCACTGATGAGATCACATGGGACTGATCACCACCACTGCAATATATAGCTATACATGTCTATGTGGTAAAATCCATAAGCCACTTGTTAGCCACACGGACTTTTTCTACAGTTCCTGGGAAGAGAAGTACCTAAGAAAGGAATGGGAAAGCCAGCAATTTGATGGGAGAAATCCCAAGGCATTAACAGGATTAAAAAACCCTGAAATCCCCATCCAAACCTGCACTTAGATGTTTAAAAAAAGTTTGGCACCAAGGTTCTCCTGCAAATCAGCCCTTGTTGAGAAATACCACGAATAACTGGATGGCTTTTCACTCGCTTCAGCTACACATGATAACTAGATGAAATGACACAGCTCACATTTTGTACAGATCTTTGATTCTTATCTCCTGTTTAGTTTGCGTTTTTATTGCCCAGGCCACACTGTGGTTATGTAGACGTAATATGCACACACACATACACATAAATATTTATATGCATATGTATCTACATACACAAACATAGTTTCTCCAAAACTTCACATCCTAAGCTGATGATTATCCATTTTCTCTCCTACTAGCAGAAGTGACACTGTAAACACATGCGTATGGACTATGGTACTTAGAAAACGTGACATTTTCCAGAATGATTATGAAGAAATAAAATTAGTGTCTCACAAAGAGCAAGAGCCATAAGCATTTGATGAGCTTTTTTTTGTTGTTCTGTGAAAGCAGGAAAGACAAACTCAGGTACCACTCATAGCAACATTAGTGCAGTTTGTTCCAAGCAAACTGAAGCCTGAATTATTCCTTTCTAAGCAGCCTTCCTGTGGAATTGATCCCTATAATATTTGCATGCACATGCATAAATTAGCTCTCCAACAAGCTCGTGAGGCCAATTATACCTTTTCCATTTTAAATGGGCAAGACAACTGCGGATCAAAGAACTTCTATTAATTTCAAGTGCCCAATTTGAGACAGGTAGACCTGTTTTTTCAAGGTACTCAGCACTTCTAATGCTCAAAACACAGCTCTCATGGACTTTAGACACCACCAGTATAAGACCTACAAGTTACCCGAGTTCCAGTATCTCTTAAAAGCTCACTGTTGCAACTCGTAACAACAGTCTTTCATTACGGCTTTTGTGCGTATTTTTTTACATTTCTGAAAAGGCAAACTGTAATATAGTATGAATTATTATTACATTTAACATTGTGCTAAGGAACAGTAATAGGCCAAAACCTTGATTTTTACAGGATTTGACAACAAATGTAAATCGTGTTTTGTCATATAAGTAAACAGAAAAAATCATCTTTGACAGGGTGACATTTTGAACTCAGTATACGGACACAGTAAGTCAAGCTAGTGCCTTTATTCTGCAGCTACAAAAGGTTTTCTATTATCTGCTTTGTTTAAGAAGCATAAAAATGGATAGTTTTTGCTATGCCAGAAATTTCCAGGAAACAATGTGAGTTTTAAAAAAAATACAATTCTGTCCCCTGTAAAAAAGTTGTAATACATATTCTTAAAGGCAGAGTTGATTAGATTTTCTATTATATTATTTGATTTTATNTCTCCTTCTCTGGAGATATTCAAAACCCGCCTGGATGCATTCCTGTGCAACCTGCTCTAGGCTAACCTGCTTTAGCAAGGGGGTTGGACTAGATGATCTCTAGAGGTCCCTTCCAACCCCTACCATTCTATGATTCTATGATTCTATGATTATTCACTATTTTGGAATATAATTGCAAATAAAATTAATCAGAATATCACATCCTGTCAACGAGTTCATAAGTATCTAAATTCTAGTGAAACTCAGTGGAGGACATTTTTAAACGCATGAATGAATAAAAGCATCTACCTCTCCTGAGTTAACTAGCCAATCTGCAACAACACTGAAGTACCTAACTACCAGAAATGCCTTTGAAAATTTACCCAATAAACATGTATTCTTAAATCACCTACATTTTACTGCAAAAGCCGCAATGAGTAACTAAAGTCTGCCCTATGTTAACCTCTATCGATATGATGCAGAAGTTTCCATATCTGTTTACTTTTCTAAAGGCAAATGACAGCCCTGCAGCTTATTTCACTCCCCCAAATTGTACCGCGTTTTCTACCAGTTCAGCTGAACCTAATTCGAAACTGATGAGAGAAGGTTTCCACTTACGTTGCGTCAGGATAATTTCTCAGTTCTCAGGGTTTCACCATTTTAACCATAACGGGACAGTTACTGAAGACAAATTCTGATGAATCAACTAGCCTGGAGCCTTGGTAGGTGAAGTCTGGGGGAGATAACAAAAATTTTCTTTCTCATTGGACAAGCAAAGGACAAGCAATTGACTTTTGCTCTTCCTTTGTGTGCACTTCCAGACCACTGCTACCCAGTAGGCTCCCCAGACCTGGAGCCTTGACATTTAAGAGCATGTGTGGACAGCACATGCCAGCCTAACCCACAAAAGGAGGACAAAAAGGGCAAAGGCAGGATGATGCCTTAATTCTACACTAAGCACTGAGCACCAGGAAAACAAGACCATTACTTGCTTTCTGCATCCCATGGCTAAGGTACAGCCAGCAAAGGAAACACAGCTCTTGGGGCACAAAATGCCTGCGCTGCTACTGTACAAGTTTCAACACAGATGTTCTTTCCTAAAATCAATTTAAAAGCATTTTGACCTCTAGGTAGTTACATTTTGCAAACACAGAGTGTTCAACTTCTGTTCTAGTTCTTCCATGCTCATCAGGCTACATGTGGTTTTGTTGGGACTTCTTACCATAGAAACAGAAGGAAGATGAAGACTTCGGTTGACTCGTGCCATTTTGTATCCCCAACCAGATCTTTCATGTACCTCTATGTACATTTTAATGCATTTCTTAATACGATATCTGAGTTCTCATTTCTTTTCTTGGTGATATATTTGAAAGTGTCACAGTTTGAGCATCTAACCTGGCCTAAATTCAGATTTAGAAGCCTGTGGGAAAACCCTGTATTCATTTAATCAAACACAGACGGATACTGTTGGGAAACACAGGATAAATGACTTTGTACATATTCCCTGCTGACAACATGGCCCTAGCTCCCACACTGCTGTCCTGGAGCTGTTTCAAGAAGACATCCCTTTTAAGACAATTAAACCTTTAGAGCTGCTGAATGGAGTGCTCAGAATTTCACATATATTGGCTGTTCAGCTCAGCAAGATGTGACACCTGTTGCAAAAGAGTTCATATTTTGCCATAATAGAAGCCCCTTTTAAAAATGTGCAACCACACATCTATTTAAATATGTCCACAAAAAACATACCAGAGAAGACAGAACTTCATAATCCTCGGATTTGGTTTTTTTTTTTCACGTGGGTAATCCCTCTGTTTTGTTTTGGACAGGTACACAGACAGTAATTCCACAAACACTACTTACTGTCACATTCACACACTACCATATCACCCAGCAGTACAAATTTGGCCTTGATCAGACATGACCACACAACTGCATGTATGTGAGAATGGTCAGGCCTGACAATTTTTAGTTTATGTCAGCTACCGTATATGTTGGCTGCAGAGGAATTTAAGATATCTAATGCCAAAGGAATCCTGAGAACCATCTTTTCAAGCCATTGCAACTGTGACCACACAATCTGAAATAGCCTTCCAGATGTACCAATGACAATATAATGGATTTGAGAGGGGTTTTCTCTTAAGCAGGGAAGCGACAAATCAAAAGTGTCTTCTCAGAAAAAATGTGGTTAACAGCCCTAAGTAACAGTTTATTTACTAAGAAAATAACTGTTACAGAACAAGTGGAGTGCTGATCAAAGAAGCATGTCTCCATGTATTCCAGGTCCTAAGTCTCTCCTTCCAAGGACTAAAGGAGTGAACTACAATCAGAAGTGTACGTGCAGCGTACAACTGCCAGTAAACAAAAGAAATTATTATGCTGAATCACCATCACTTTCCACTAAGAAAAATGTGCTACTGCTGAATTCAGCAACTGCAGAAGGACTCTCCCAAGTGGCTCTCACTCCCACTGTCCCACCCAGCTTTGCTAAATTTAATGCTTCTAGGGTCTCATCATGAAAAAACTGTCCACAAGCCCAAATACTCAATGCTATGAGTGGTAGCCAAAAAAAAAACTACGGAGAAACAAATTTTGGAGACTTTGTGGTTGAGAAAATTAATAAAGGCTCCACAAATCAAGATTATCTTTCAGTGATCGTATGCCAGCTTTCTTCATCTTATTTTGAATTCGGTCTATTGGAGACCAACAATGTTGGTTCAGAAATAGATTACTTTGAATTGTTTTGGGTTTTAAACATTTTAATTCTAGTTTTTTAGCAGAACAAAGCCATATTTCCATTGCGCCAACAAAACTGATATTCAGTAAAATTTCAGAGTATATACTGTAATTTTTCCATGAGCTTAGTACCTCATTGTAATGGTCGCCTGATGTGTGAAAAAAAGTCTGTGGTTTAGTTATGCTGTTTTTCAAAAGCAGATGAAAGGAAACCTACGGAGCCTAAGTTTCCCAAGAATTCCACTCTGGGACATATAAAAACAAAATCAGTATGTATCTTTTTCAGTATGATTGTGGTTTCACAAGCATGTTGAAAAATTAATGAAATAATAGCAGAAACAGAGACTTGAAATCATCATTCTGACTCCGTTAACAGTAAGCGATGGCAACAAAAACACCACTCTCGTAAGAGCATCAAATTCAACTATTTGGTCTCCCAAATTCTATATTGAAAAACTTCATTCAATGTCACTTTTGACTGAAGAAGCTGCAGGGCACAAGAGTTTCCATGCTTCTAATGGACCATACCCTTTCAATTTAGTATTTAACTTTTCTGAGTGTTTTCCTGAAGAATGACCTGTTTTCATTACTTCAGTTTATTCAGTTCTATGGGTTTTTTTTCACTTCTATCAATATTAAGTACAAATTCACTGACAGGCATTTAAGAATCACTCAGCAATCACAACCCACCACTCTGCAATGCTAATTCACAGTTCCTGCAGTGACTTCAGGGAGAACAAAATAGCAATACAGCTTAGATGTCAAATTTTGTACTGAACTACCAAGAGGCCCTTCTTCTTCACAGAAGTGCTTAAGTTGTTGCAAATTCAACGACATTAACAGTGCAAAGTTCCTCCTTTTTTTTAACCAGCCAAATACTGTTCACTTCAACAATTACTCTTCCAATTCAGTCATCAGTGATTCAACCCAGCGTGCCACAACACTGGTCTATATCTTCCCATTGTTTCCTAAACGATTAACAGTTCTAAGAAAGCCTTTGCAAGAAGTCTGTATTTGCTTACACCTTAACCTCTTCCACCACATCTCTGTAAGTGCACCACAGGAAATTAAAAGTTCCTAAACCAACAGGCATTTAGTGGCTATCAGTTCACCCTGTATCATCCTGTAAACCAGCACAACCACTATAACCTGTTCCAGGGAGATATACAGAAGTCTGTTTGCTGGTTTCTAAATTCTAGGATACACTATTTTTTAAGATAAAACCCTCTGAGTAAATACCCTGCTGCAAACACTTTTTTGCATAAGGAGCTATGGCAGCTATTCTATGTATGTATGTTGGCTCTTTATTGCAGATCATGTTCCATTCTTCCGTTTGAGCAGTGTTGTGGTACAGTTTCCTTCCAGAAAGCCATCTTCTCTGTGAGTTAATAGCAGAGCCTAGCTGTTGGGCTGCTGCAAGACAGAAATGTTCCTCAGCTGAAAGACAGAAACAGGAGGTAGCGGCTTCCTGGATTTTCACAGCTGACCTTTAGCAAAATATTTCATATCTTTCTATAAAATTTATCCAAAGCATTAAATAAGTAATACTCCTTTAGTTGTCTTCAGTATTCTATTAGCTGGGTGTAAAATCTCAGAGATAGGATGCATCAGGAATTACAACCAGGTTCTGACAGTCTGCAGCATGATCTTGTACAGGAAGATGAAACTTTGTATCTTCTCAGATGGATCAATCTTAAATATAAATCCTGTTCAGTGGGTAATCTGGACAAAAGTGGACCATAATATTCAAAAGCATCTTGGTAAGGAATGGCATGTCAGACAAGAGTGAACATTCTTTATTACACTCTATACATATTTCATTATAATCTTAATGGAAAATTATGTATCTATCCTTATTTTTTTTACTAAGTCTCTTAACTTACATGTGTCATATAAAACCAGTACCAAACCGTAAGAATTCAAAATAGATCAGTGTGTTTAGATAAGGTACGTAAGAAAAATAAACTCATATAGCTCACTTAACTTACCAGGCCAAAACTGTGGCATTCACTGAAGACTCATCTATGCAATCCATAGAACTGCATTTGCAAAGTATAATTTATAGACTAACTGTCAAGTATCACTGGAACAGTGAATGTCTGCTGAACCAGAACTGTGGACATCTTTGGTGATTTTGAAGACTCAGCTAGACAAAAGTCATAGCTGAGACCCAATCTAGTGCAGGTAAAAGTCCTGGTTGGAACAGAGACTGGACTAGACGACCTCCAGAGGTCCCTTCCAAGCAACATTTCTGTGATTCTCTGATTTCACGGTACTGTGTAAGATTACCACATTCTTAATGAATGGATTCATGAAAAAAAGTAT
>VZSC01002207.1:58272-98993 GCA_013398225.1 Steatornis caripensis | reverse complement strand
GATATTCAAAACCCGCCTGGATGCATTCCTGTGCAACCTGCTCTAGGCTAACCTGCTTTAGCAGGGGGGTTGGACTAGATGATCTCTAGAGGTCCCTTCCAACCCCTACCATTCTATGATTCTATGATTCTATGATTTGCTGAGACAGTAACTTTGGGAAAACCAGTAGCTGGCCAAGAACTTCTATGTTCAGTTGACTATGGTTTATGTTAATACACAATCACTATAAAACAAAGTATTTTAATAAGCTGCATTTTTTTACTTTGGACTTTGCTCTTACAGTTTTATTGTTACTGTAATCTTGAATAAAAATGCTGCCTTTTATGGTATTGCTGGATTTCACTTACTGAAGATGGAGTTACTCTGCTGACATCAAACTGAATGTTACCTGTTTCAAATCATAATGGTCTGAGACTTGACATTTGGGATTGTCATAATACTACTTCTCAGGTGGAGACCTGTGCTCTTTTTTTTAAGATCATTTCAGCAAGATTCATTATTTCCACTGTACTGCTACACACTATTTCACTATACCATTACATTCATTTTCCAATACGGTATTGACAAGCTGTGACTGAAAGAGCCCTCAATATGTCAGTGCTGTTCTGTAACGCAATAATCTCTGTAGATTTGAGAAACTCTGTGGGCTCTGTTCCATCCTCCTTTAAGAGGCATGTAATCTTAACAATGCAGAGCAAACTAATCATATGTCCAAATCTTCCCTAATACCTTCCGCAATCAGTGGAAAGACTCCTGTTGATTTCATAGGCTTGTAGTCTGAAGCTCCTGGGAACACTGTTGTCCTCAGTATTTCTTTGGCTTCTTTGGCCAAGTTTTCTTAGGGCTGAAAAAATCAGAAGAGTGGAAATGTATCTGTGACTTAATCTGCCCCTTTTCACATGCTTGGGATGTTACTGCATGTATCCCTCTAGGTTGCTTCCCATTACATGCTGCGTGCAGCATACTCATATAAACATGGCATTTGTTGGTGTAATGGCACAAAAATTTGTAACTTCATATTGCTCAGAAGATGGGAAACAATTTCAGCACAGGTCTTCAAAGGAGGCCTTACAATAGGGCTGCAAAGCAACATGCTCATTTCCATTTATATTGGGAAACCACTGGCTCAACTTCACTGTCAGCATCAAAAATCTACTGAAGCAGATGAGACACAGAACTTTATACGGTTGTTTACTTTGTTTTAGATTCTTTCACAGTTTATTATTTCTTTGACTGGCTTTCCAGCTTCATGTTCCAGCCTAACTGCATATTTAACATTCAGATCCTACTGTCTGTGCTCAGGAGAGTACTATCTTCAAACTGTTGCATCTGGATGTAGCAGAGGTTCCAGAACCATTGATTATCTTCCATCTTGTATTTGTGCTTCAGTATCAGAGCAATGCTGAGTAACGTAAGACAGTGAGTTTTACTGTCTCCCTTTGCACTGTGGAAAAGGACTGCAAGTGAACTCCTGCAAATGGGGTTGGGAAATTTAAAAGAAAAACAAGAAAGCTTGTATCTGATCATTTCATTCTTACGTGGTTGTGAGTAGCCATACCATCAGAGACAGTTTTAGAGGTCTCTAAAGACTGTTGTGGCACACATCTTGCAGACGTTAGAGGTAGATAAGAAAGTCCTAGCGTTCATTTCAGAAACAGCCTCAAAGTTAATCTGGTTCCTGCCAAGCTGACTTCTGATAAACTGGAGAAGGTCTTTGAAAGCAACAGTCCCTTGTATGCTATATGGCACATAGCCACACAAATTACTGCTGTTGCAGGAAACAAAAACTCCCCTTCCACTGCTTTTGCAAAACAATGAGCAGGCATAAAAACCAATAGCAGCTAGAGTGGCCTGCTAATTTATAGGATGGGTGGGGTTTGAAAAAAAGGGTCGTCTTGCCAAGGTTCAAGAGAAATTCCCCTTAATTGTGATGGCTTTCAGCTGGAAATACTGATTTTGCCTCCTGTGACATCTGTTGCAGCTGCTTCTGCAGAGAATGCAAAAGAAACTGATGGGAGAAATAAACTGGGTTTGGGGGACGTCTGAATTCTTCCTTAGTAAGATTTCACAGGAAAAAGTAGATCTGTCCTGGGGCTCAATTATTTGTGCACGTCACTGTTTTGTCAGGTTTTGTGAGTTCCTTTGCTTTGTTTTCCAACAGTAGTTCTGAGAGAAAGGAAACATCAGGTCCACACTAATTGCACTTCCTCTGACACCAGCAATGAGAATTTTTTTCCAACATCTCCCTGAAATCTTATCTGAATGAAATAACATCAGTTGAATTCTTTTGCTACAGCTTTTACTTTAGCTATGTCACTGTTAAGATTCAAAGTACCCACTTTATTTATTTCAAGGGCCATTTACACCTCTTTGGCGAAGAAACTGCAGTGTGATAAAAGTGTATCTTCCATCACATAGTGTAAATACGAACAGGAACCAGTCCCACAGAATCCTCACTACAATAAAAATTCACATAATAACAAAACTGTTTCTGGACATAATACTAAGATATTTGTGTATTTATATAAATGGCATGGCATAGTCTCCGAAGACTTTCACAATACCATATAACATAATACTATACAAGACATCAGCTTAAAAACAACTGTTTTATTTCCTTGCAAAATCTTCCCGTATTATATTAGTTATATTGCCTTCCTTTTGTTTATCTCAACACTTTGCTTATTGGCTTTCTGATTCCTTTTTTCCATTGGCTTTAATTTAAGTGAAAAGGTTAGTTAAAAAATGAAGGGACTATTTACAAGATCTAAGTGAAAAGATTAGCTAAAAATAATTGTCTCTTCTTAAATACATATTCAGCAAAAAACTTACACAGAGGAACAGCTTCAGTGAGACCTAAATTCTTAAGTTACGCTTAAAGCTAAACATAGACTTGTGGGTTTTTTGCACAATAGGTCTGAACACAAGTACATTTTAAAGCACTTTCTTGAATCATTGCTTAAATATGTGCCTAAATCCTATTTATCTCCCTGAGATTCAAGCATATTGCTTTATGTGTACACTTCAGTGCCTTGTCAGGATTATTCTCTGAACTAAGGCTGAAGTAGACAAGGGAATGTTTTGAACTTTTCAGAAAAAAAGTTAGTGAAATAAAAAAGGAATTCTACAGCAATTCTATCCTAGCTGGTAATGTAGCCTAGGGTGTATTAAAAAAGAGAGAGTTATAAAAAGTAATGTTGAAAGATGAATTTGATCTGTAGTAAGAAGTTTGGCCTAGGGCACATTTTGTTTTACAGAGATACACTTAGGAAGGTGTCAGGAACTGCCATGCCAAACATCCTACTGCATGACAGATCTGTATGAAATCTGGCTTTGAGAATCACTATCATCCAGTCCAGCAACAGTTCTTTCCTAGGGACAAAAGGAAATTCACTCCCAAGAGTCCGTCCCACTAGGTGTATATGGAGAAAGAAATCCTTTTTATTTAAAACCTTATTTGTTTTTTAACATTCAACAGATGACAGGAATGGATAGATTCCTATTGACTTCAGTCATTACTGGCTTAACATCATGAGTCTACTGAAGAGTCAGTAGTCAAATACTCCCCCATTTCTAAATCCAGGAGCACCCGCATGGGACTGCTACTAGCCTCTGGGTATTTATGTCAATAGAACAGAATTTTCCAACCAAAACAATATTGCAAAGATCAGTTGCCAAGATTTGCATAGTTGTTGTTTCCTTGAAACACTGCTGTTAAAAATGTTACAAATATGTATGCTAGTATGTGTGTGTGTATATATATGGCATGTGCAAGAGAGAGATGTGTGTATATATAATATAGAGATGTGTGTATATATAATATATAGAGAGACTCCCAGCTTCCATTTTTGTGTCACAGAATTAGTTCTAAGCATCTTGGATGGATACAGGAGACCTCAAGCAATAGCAGGATTCAGTGTTTCAAGTTTTGTTCAAATGCTGCTTACAGCAAATCTGAATTAAAACGTGCTTTTAAAATGTTCTTAGTGCTACTCCCTTATAAGGATTTTTCTCAAGGCTCTGATAGTATACGTTCTGTATGAGCTTCTGCTGCAACACAGTAGGATCAAACAGTGTCTCGAGCTTCAGAATGAACCAGTCAAGTTGAGAAAATGAACAGAATGACACCTTGGTCTAATGTAAATATTCTGAGAGCAAAATCTGATTCAGTGGCAAGTAGCTTGAAGAAAGACTTTTATGGCTTGATATGCCAAAATCCAGGAGTTTAAGAGGTTAGATAATAACTAATAATATTTGATACTACTGGAAATATTTATATGTGTGTAAGCAGTGCAGTTCTCCAGCCTACAGTTGGGATCAAACTGTGCGGCACAGAGAAATTTCTGTGCAGATGTATCTGGTAGTTAGACAGGCAGAATCCTAAACTTAGGGCTCATAACTAACTCTGTTCTGCCAGTTCTAGAGGCAGACTGTTGAGAGTTCTCCACTCATGTTCCACCAACAGAAAAGCTTGCGCCGTAGTAATATTAATACTTTGTATGTGAGTTCATATGTTTTAAAACATTTCTGTTCACCTATAGATTCCCCTGGCAACTTTAAAGCGAGAATACCACAGGCATTTCAGCAACATGTCATACCCACACTGAATAAGGATCATAGCTTTAAAGTGGTCGGCTTCTGTTCCATTTTATACAGTCTGACTGGAATTTCCTTTCTAAGCAAACACTCCAAAGCATGTTTTATTACACTTCTTTTAAAACATTTCAAATTTAAATGACAACAAAAAGAAAACATTTATTGCTGTAATACATAATAGCAGGTGGATATTATTATTTTTTGTGAAGTATTTTTAACACCTCAAGAACTAAAATACTGTTTTATGATTACAGAGACTTTAGTATGTGATTATACAGTGTTTTAATCTATATTCACTTTATACACAAAATGAAGTTCATTGAACAATAAGCAGCAAACTCTGCTATGTGTATGTGTATTAGCTACAATTAGCAGCCTGATCCAGAAGATGCTGAGCACCCTCAACACATTGACTCTAGCCAGTGTTAGAAGATGGTCAGCAGCTCCTAGGATGGGGCCCAAACTGGAAGGAGTATGTGACAGCAATGACAATGTTTTAATGGATATTTTCTTACGGAATTACTAAGAAAAAATATTTTTAATAGTCATGGTTAAGCACCAGCTCACAACACTGCATGTGGCTGCATCACTTGCACATTACATTTCCTGACACATTGCATGTACAATACATCTAGAATTCTCAGCACAGAGAGAACTGAGAGAGTTGTTACATAGCACTTACACATTACCACAGGGAAAACATAGTTTTTAGTAGCATTTTCAACAGTGAAGTTGCAATATTATTTTAGTGATTATGTTCCTTATGCAAAGGAAAAATAAAAAGTAGTCAGTGACATACTTCCTGAAATTTTAATACTGGCTTTCAGGTGTTAACAACCTAAAGTGCTTTTATGTTTCGTATATTTTAAAAATTTTCAATTTATACAAAAAAAATCAAAATATTTATAAATTTATTCTATACACTGGTGAATGTACAATTTAGTCTATTCCCGTTTCCTCACCCAAAAAATTTGCATTACCATCTCCCAAATCTCTCTTTTGAATCCAAGTCTGTGAGTTTGTTCCTTGAATGTAAGCATCCAGAAAATAGCAAATTCCAGGGATATCACTGGGAAAATTTGGTGGAAGTTCTTCTCTTGAGCGAGGTGTGAACATAAAACCTGGATGTTCCTTTAACAACCTAGAACAAAAATGAATCATCTTGATTAAAAATGAATCAGTCACTAATTGTTACTACAAGCGCAGACATTCAATAATTCTTCATGTACGGCAGGGCAGAAAGTAGCAGGGCAGAATCCAATTTAATATTTATATGTTATTTACCAAAAATATGAAAAAAAATTTGTTTATTTGGGAACCTTGATTGCCTATTAGTTTGTGCACAAGTGCAAACAGGAGTATTGCCTCTGTTTTTTGTTTCTGTCACTATTTTGCATGTAGGTGCTATGTTTGTTGTAAATATTTTTTTAAAATGATTTACTGAAAGGTAGCTCAGATTTGCACATGAAACTGGCACCAGAATTAATGTTTCAACTAAGGAAATACTGAAAAGCTTATTAACTAAACTATTCAGATCCTCTTACCAATTCTAATAATTTTGCTTTTTCACGCATGGGTCCACTAATACCAGTGGTCTTCTATATCTGAAACACAGATTGCCAGTCTGTAGGGGTAAGTACTGATGACTGGTATCTAAGCTTCCAAACAATTATTGCAATATACAGGAGTTGTGCAAGGTGCCATAATGTTATGTGTTTAGAATCGGTGTACAAATCAAAAAGACAAAAACACGAAACAAAAAGGAGGTTAACACATCATTGACTCAAGGAAAAAACCAAACATACCACAACAATAGTAACAGTAGTTTACTCTTCAACCAAATTGCCTATTTTCTAGGCACTCAGAGAATTCTCTTTTTTTTTTTCAACAGTATACTCATTTCAAATATTCTCTCGAGATGAACACACAGCCATGCAGAAACCTACTTATGACACAAGTTACAGGCAGCTCTTGTGTGGGCAAAGTGTCTAACGGTTTTAAGAAAAGACTGTAGCCAGTATCATTAAAAATGATCTTCCATATGGATACGGAAAACAACCCTCTATTGGCCAGCACTGTTCTTCTGACGTGCATAAGCACTGGTGATGCTAATGCTATCTCTGTATCTGTTTAGAGTGCATGATCAAAAAGGTTTCTTACTGTGTGCCCTAATACCCGTGTTACTTTTATCTAAATCACCTATACAACACAACCTAAAGCTTGGCATCCTGTGAGTCACATAGCACATGCTGGAGGGGATGTCAGGATCCCACGCCAAATTCTTTCTCTGACATTGGCCACAGAACCTTGCCACAAGGCATTATCACATACATGGCAGTGGGTACAAGCTGAGTAGGAACAACTGACTGTCCAGGCTCCAGCGAGGGTAGCAGAGCTTCCTCTAAAGGAAAAAATAATTTATATATGTATTTCTGGTTATTTTACCCAGCCAGCAATATCACTTTCTACTAGTAGATTCACTTTCTACCATTTTTTCTTAGAAAACTTTTGGCCGCTCTGGAAGAAACAATAGTCTGTATCAGCTCAGTGGCATAAAATTCAGACCTGGACCTGGAATTCACATGTAGACTGTTGTTACAATTAAATTCAAAACAGTTTCCTATTCTTTTGCTTAGCACCTGTGAGACACTATTACTTGGCCATAAACATGTTGCAAGGTGATTGTTGCAAGGTGATTTTTTAAGGACAATTAAACAGATAATACAAAGAGAATATTAGGCTGGGAGGAGAAAGGAAAGATGCTGTATTTCCCATGGGAGAGCCTGCTAGCTGTCTGCGTAGTCACGTAGTACACGTTACTAAAAATGTCTCATCTGAGCGGATAAATAATACAGCCTAAGTTCCATACTAAAAGGTTTAAACTACGTTGGGATCAAGACCTGTATAAACTAAACACTGGCATGGTTGATTCATTGCAACCTATGCATTCACCTTCCCTAACCAAAAGAGAATGAAGATGTGTAGAGTGATGTTTAACAATTCTTCAGTTAGGTTGCTATTTTCAAGGGCGCCTGCAGCCAGCATGGCATCCAGTTCACACTGAAAGCCACGTAGCTCAAGGAGGAGCCAACTATATGAGAGAAGACAACAAGAAGCAAAAGGTATACAGCTGCAGGGTAAGAAGCAAAATTGGCCCAGACAGTCCCTTTATTTAAAATGTAACATCTGAAAAATAAGTATTGGCTGTTCTGTTTCACCCTTTTTTCTTGCTGCTGCTGGTTGCATTCTGACTAAAAATAACCATGGTGCATTCATGAGCAGTCAGATAAAAAGAGAAAAAGGAAAATAACTAGCAGTACTTCAAAGGGGGAAAAAAATAAAAGCACAGGAAGATAATGAACTATTACAGTAACTACTTCAGGTGTACATTTTATAGATATGAAGCACTGTACCTGTAAGTTGTTGGGCTGACATTTATTTTTCTAGGTATACTGCAAGATTCAAACTTATTGGCAAGGGTTACATTATTTCCAAAAAGGCAATAACGAGGCATTTTAACCCCAACAACTCCAGCAAAGACAGATCCAGAATGAAGGCCAATACGCATCTTTAAATAAAAGATAGAAAACAGCACTATTAAGTAAAATAAAATGGTTGAAGTCAGTTTTATAAGTTCTTCCTCTATACACAAAAAAGAAATAATGAGCTACTAATATAAATTGAGTTAGTACAGTCTCCTTAAAATGTCTGTATTCTGGTCATCACTACTCGTGGACAGGAAACCAGCTGAAGTTTACCTTCCTTTGCATTTACAGTAAGCAATCCATCTCACTGTGATAATGCTGGTCTCTGTGGCAGTAAATCGATCTAGAAACATCAGCAGGAGTTACTATGACACTTGAATACTTTTTCTGGGAGGAATTACATGACACCATGTTGTTAGACTGGTGACAGTTAATGAACAGTACTTGCTTTGCTGCTAAGGTCAGAAGACAAGTCTTAGAGAATAGCAAAGACAGCATCTGTATGCTGAAGTTCCAACTGAACTCTATTGACAAGGTAGCACATAGAGTAAATCCCAATTCCAGAGTTCACAATTTTGATAATGTATCAAATTATACAGCAGCTGAAACATTTTGATACCTCTTCTTTGTAACTCATACTCAGATTTTTGAGTTTTGCTTAGCTGGTGCTGATTTCTGTGTTCCTCTTTTTTTTTTTTTTTTTGAGATGTGTTCTTTTTCTTACGTGCCATTACACATAAGCAGACACGTTTTCTTCAGGATAGCACTCTGACACAATAATGGCATCATGTAGGGAAGCTTGCACGTCTCCACTGTGTGCTACTCTTTACGTATCAAGAGAATATCATATCATTATGAGTAAGTCACAACTTTTAATTGTGAGTGGAAAAGCAGAAAAGCCTGCAACAAAAGTAAAATCCACCCACACAGCAAAGATGGCTGAAATATGTACATCCATATACAAGTCTGATTTAAAGTAAGTGGTTTGCAATCACGCCCTTTTCTTTGACAATTCATATATAAAATGACAGTAGACTGTGACATATTTGTTGCTTTGGCAAAACAGCCACTGCTTTCATGAAGCATTTCATTAAAATAGATGCATGCTTTCATTAAAAATAGAAAGATTCAACTTTCAAGCTTCTAGTAGGTACTTACACAATTTTTTTCTCCTTGTTTTAAAATTACTTTTTAAAATGTAATAGCATTCCTGATTCAAAATTGTAAAGGTAGCATTTGCATGGAAATTATAAACTCGTTAGAATATTGTCAAGATGTTTCCAGGTTTTTAAAGTATAATTTAATAATTTTATATTGTGAAATACAAAAAGAACTTCATTTATTTATAATACAATACTGCTGTCCTCTGTAGTAAACGTGGAGCATGCAATCCTCTTTATAACCATTTTCTTTGTCTTGAAATACAAATATTCATTAATCTAAAACCAAAGAAGCCTGAAGTTTTCTAAAAGAACAGATGGACAGATAAATATTAAAAAAGAGCAAATGAAAGATATAATGAACAGAGACACCTGTATTAAAAATAACAGGACCCTATTGCAGGATATTAGAACTTAGTAGAAGGTTCACATCATTTGTCATGCATGCAGGCCTTTCTCTTTTTTTTCTCAGTGAGAGGTAAACCTACATGAAAAGTTCAGCACGTACGTAAGTCCTCATTGAAAGGAAGCCATAACTATACCTACCACTGAATCTAACAGTGGCTTTGACAGCGTTAACACCATTATCTTATGGTAGTCGTTCAGTATCTGACTCTAAAAGAAGAACAGCAATAGAATCCTTTAAAGATGAGTGGATTACTGCAATCAGAACGTGTCTTTGATGATTCATATTTATACCTGTTACCTCAAAAGACTTAGATGTTCTCATTGGGTATAATTTTGAGAGAGGATTAGTCTCCTCATTAGAAAACAGTAACAGAATATTCTGTGCCACTGACAAATTTATTGCTACTGAGTCAAAAACTGCAGTGTGTCAGGGTGCACCTGATTGATTTCACTGCATATAAGTCTTTTGGGTTGATTTTCAAATCTGTTTCATCTTTACCTCTCCACAAAACTCTCAAGCATAGAACTAAAAAGATTAGCCTCTGCAGCCATACACACTTGATTCCTCAACTTGTCTGAGTTAATGCAATGATGTAAAATTTCCTTGAGACAAGAACCCCAAAAGCAACTAAACAAACAAAAATGCCCACTTTAACCGTAGAAAATACAATAAAATATATGACCTTGATAGGCTCTCCATGGGGAGACACCACCTCATCTGACAGCTCCATCATCTTTAGGGCCATCAATGCTATTTGAACAGCGTGTGTTTCACTTTCTTTGTGTAAACCTCCAGCGACACAGTAGGCATCTCCAATAGTCTCCACCTAAAACAGGCATATTTGTTCTTCAGTGTTACAGTTCGACATGACATACACAAGAATAGCCTGTGCTTCAGTAAGAATTGTACCTAGATACTGACCGAGCCTTATTTGACCTGCTAAATTAGTTAGGTCCTGGGCAAATCCTGCAGTGCCATTCAAAAGGAAAAATTGCACAACTTGTATTTATTGCTGGGCATGACGTTAAATACTTTTCCTTGCTCACCTGGTGTCAGGCACCCATAGCTACATTAAACACCTGTTTCATCCAGATTCACAGCACTGTCATTGAAATTAATTTTTAAAATTAACTGTTAAGTTTTAATGGGTTTCTCTCTTGGCTGCACGAATGGCTGATTCTGTTGGGGTTTTTTTGTTTGTTTTGTGATTTATCTTAATATGTCTTATAATGAAGGTTTAGCGCAAAATCATTTTCGGACTTCTATTATCCTCTGTCTCTTTTAGTCTTCGTTTCCTTTCCTGCCCCAGAACCCCACAGAAATGCAGTAAATTGTGTACCTTGTAGACATCTAGCTCTCCACACTGGTAATCAAAGCGAGTATAAAGCTCGTTAAGCATGGTGATAACCTGCATAGGTGAGCATTGGGAACAGATGGCAGTGAATCCAACAATGTCAGAGAAAAGCATTGTGACATTATTAAATTTCTTGGCTTGCACAACTTGTCCCTGCCACAGCTGCTGAGCAACCTCTCCAGGAAAAATTGAAAACAGAAGATCTACAGTCTTCTTCTTTTCTTCTTCAAGCGCTTGATGGGCCTGCTCAAGGGTTGCTTTTAGCTTTCCTAACCTCTTCTTCAGTCCGTCCTGAGCTCTGGCCTGCTCTCCTATCAGAACAACATCTCTCAATGCATTGTGAATTGGAATATCTGAGAGGTACAATCCACGTCCTGTAAAATCTTCTAGTCTATCCACACAAGGGGATCCCAAGAATAGGATGGCACTGGATTCAAAAATATAGATCATCTGGCCTTTAAGATCCATTACCTGAAACAGTTAAAGAAACAAGAATTCATGCAAAACATGCATGGCAATGGTTTAGAAGCAAGAAGATTTAGAGGAAATACATTTTGCTGAAATGTAGGAAAATCAGACTGGTCCATAGTCCTTACAGTTTCATCTAGTTGCTAAAGAGAAAACATAAGAGTGCTAAATCATAGAGCCATCAAGTAAGTTTATTTTGTTTGAGCCTTCTGGTGTGAAAGTTAGACTGCAATTTAAACACCGAATTATGTTTAGGTATCAGTATCAGTTTTAGCTTAGGAAGAAAAGAAAAACAAAAAGAAGAATTTTTATGCATTTTCATCTATTGATAAAATGTTCCTGACTATAGTGGCCTACAAATTTCTGGTAGTAACTGTGGTTTTCTAGTTCACGCACCACTTTGTAAGATAAAGTGAGAAAACCTGCTTCAATTTTATCACAGAATGTTCAATACTCACTGCAATTTAAAATTAAAGGCATAAATGGCAGAAATATCCCGTTTTAATGATCTAAAAAAGCAAAGTATTTTGTTTGAAGTGTTTTTATGTCCCTTCCATATTCAATTGTGTAATGTGCATGGTGCTGCAGAGCTCTGCTTAACATTGCTTTGAAAGACCATTTTTTGAAGAAAACTTGTTACTTGCTAATAGACATTTGCATATGCAAGTACATGCAAAAGTAAAGCAGAGTCTACTACCCCTTGTTATCATTAAACTGTTGCTTAGTGCAGAAATGGATCTGAGATGAAGTAGCTAATCAGCGCTACATTTTTTCCGACTTCATTAATAACTGGGTGAAACCTTTATTACCTTTCTTCATTTAAATTCTTTTGAGTGTTGAGTCTGAAATGATATTTCATCCTGGAGTGCCTCAGGTGTATATAAGCTGGAATTCAGCTGGGGCCAGTGATGAATAAAAGCAATCACTGAATATTCAGTCGTTTTCACTGTCCCAGGTCATTTGCCACAGCAAATCCAGCTTCAACGAAGATAGTAAGCAATCCTATGAGCTGAAACTAAGTGGGACCTTTGGCGACTGCATGTGATGAAGACATCAGAATATCAAAGATACCAAAATACCAAAGATTGCAAAGGCTGAATGAGCACAGGAAATTTCTACTTCTTTCCCTAAATCCTAGAGCTGTTGTTCGCAGATGATTGAGGGTAAAGCTCTCCCTGCCACAGTGCTTGTGTTGGAGATGCCCTTATTCTCAGCAGCACGGCATGTCATTGGTTTTATCTCAATTTACTGAGTTTATCTCAATATTTCAAAAAATTTTTAATTAAATCATTAACAATGAGATTTTACTTGTGTAAAAGTCCTAAAGCAGAGTTTTGACTGAATACTGGCTTCAGAATCTGAATTACGTTAGAGTAAATAATACTAATGTAAGTTGTACTAGATGTTGAGAGATAGACAATGCAAAGTGCACCACGTTTTGTGGCTATTTGAATTCCATCTGAAGAAAACAAATTCCTCACAGAAGTAATGGTTTTAAAAAGTCTCTTACCATGGATGATTTCATATCAGTATTATCCCATCTTCTGACTCGTACAGTGAACTGCATATTCAGCATTGTCATTATTCCACTAAAAGTGCAGCTTACTTTGGGGGTAAGAATTTCAAAATACTCTTCAAAATTTGGCTTAGTTTGAAATTCTCTTCTGGTCAAAAGTCTTCTTATCCCATTTCCAATTTGAAGAACTGACATATCCTTGTCAAACATAAAATGAAATGGGAAAGNCCACTAAAAGTGCAGCTTACTTTGGGGGTAAGAATTTCAAAATACTCTTCAAAATTTGGCTTAGTTTGAAATTCTCTTCTGGTCAAAAGTCTTCTTATCCCATTTCCAATTTGAAGAACTGACATATCCTTGTCAAATATAAAATGAAATGGGAAAGTCTTACAGAACATAGATGCAGGAATCACAAGTGAAGACTGTGGTTTACATGGAGATAAGGAAGGTTTTGCACTTTTGACCTGTATAGAGTACAGCAAATAAGGCTGATTAGCAAACTCGGTGCAGTCATTATGGAAACATGGAGGCATGAGCATCACTTCCACCTCAGTTTCATACAAAATATGAGCTGCTGCTTTAATAATACCAGACAGAATAAGACTTGTGATTTTTTTAGGAAAGAAATAATACACATTTAAGAAGTCCTGATCCTTCTCCAGGCATAATATGGAGGCGTCTTCAAGTCTGTCCTTTTTTCCTGCTTCTTGGCTGTGGCCACTCTGCTTCAGCAGAGTAGTGAAACTGTTCAAGAAGTCCTTAAGGGTTCCTCCAATAACCCCTAATATGTGTTCATCCTCTTCATAGCATATTTTGAATAGCTCTTCACCAAGAGATTCCCGTAGAGACTCCACGGGAACACCTGCATGGAACCACATTTTAGTCAGAACTGCACTCCTCATGCTGAATCTCAGGCTAACCCCCGCTTTTTTTCATGCTAGACAAAATCAAACTAGCAATATCCTTCCCTGATGCAGCATTGACACCTGTGCTCCCTCGCATTTAGGAGTCTTGCTGTAACCAAAACCATACTCGTGTTGCCTGGAAAACAGGGAGACAACAGGTTGTAGTTTGGAAAGATCCAAGACTCAGTGTTCTTTGTAGAGATGTAGACAGAATGAATGCATGTTTTGGCACAGGGTTTAACCCAATTCCCTTAGCTTGATATAAAGAAATAAAACAAGAATTTAAAAACTTAAAATAAGAATGAAAAGTAAGAATAAAATAGGATCTGTGCACACATGCAGATATAACTACTACGCCTTATCCAGTAAATTAAATGACCCTAGGAATATTCCAGGGCACTGAGGCCAATTGGCACAGAACAGCTCAGATCTTCACTAGTAAATTTAACAGGATAGCTGCATGCACACTGACTGTTGGGGATGTTCCAACTCCCCAACTGTTACTGGGAATCATTTGGAAAATTGTTTTCTGTCACAGGCCAACTATGTGCCAGGACCAGCTTAGCAGTTTATGTGTACAGAAGACCACAGTTCAGTTCCCGGAAATACTAATTTACTATTACGGATGTAGCCAGAGAGTTCCTGTATTGCAAATTACAGCAGTTCTCTTCCGACAGACTACAGTCCTTCAGAAGATGAAAAGGATCAAACCGTTTTTCATGAGTATAAAACTGTAACTTATTACTGAATGTATGTTAGAACTCCCTCTAGATGTTGGATCTTAGGGGTGGATGATTCTATGACAGCTCAGACTTGAGAAACTCATCTCTTTAGATCAAATTTTGACACTCTGAACTGTTTGTTGCAGAGATCACAGTTTAGGCTCTGTGTTGTCAGCATCACTGCAACCCTTACATGAGGAAATTATTTCTTAGTAACAAGACTAATTCATATATACATATATTATTGCATATATATAACTTACACATAATATCTGTATTTTTAATATATATCTGTTATTAAACAAGCTTACATTACCTGCTGCATTAGCATGATCACTGATTATTTTTTCAAAATCTTCTCTATCCCCACTTTTTCTGTAAACATCATAAAAATATAAATAAAACCCTTGAAAAATCAAGATAAACATAGTGAAAATAGTAATTAACAGAAGTTAACTATCCTGTATTTAATATGTACAGATCAAGTTTTGCTGATCAAATAGGTAGTTTTTAATTAATTCAAAATAGGCTCTTGGTAGGATCTTAGATTATCCTGTGCATTTGTGATAAATTAAAGTTTTAGTGGTCTGAGCTCAGATTACGGATTGAGGCCAAATGCTATAGACTGTCATTGATTAAAAACTCTTAGGCTGCAACAGTCCTGGTTTTTGTTTGCTTCGGGTTTTTTGCTTGAAGCCAGTTATATTTCATAACGTACTGGAAAATATGATTGGAATTTATATTCAAGCATTTATTGGAATTACATTGCATTAAATTCAAAAGAGGTGAGGAGGTATTTCTGTTTTGAGATGAAATACCAATAACAACTATTAACTTCAAAATTACTTGTTCTTTGGTAGTAATCCAGATTCTGTGACACAAACCCACAGCCCTCTGAGTTCTCTGGGGTCAATAAACGTCAACCTAAATGTCAGACCCAAAATGATGAGAAGGACACGTAGCTTACATTAACCTCCATATAACTGATAAGATTTGATACACACTTTCTGAATTTCTTCATTTGAAATATCTTAGGTATATTTATATGCAAAAGCAATACAAACATTTAAATCAGTTCTACATTTGCAATATTACATCGTTCAGAATAGCATAATAATTTTTTGTTTCAAACTAATACTCCAGGAAGCAACACAAAATTAAAGATAGGGAAAATATTCATATCAGTAAGCCAGTCAGCAATTGCAATGCACATCTGACCAGCTGTCTTTGGTTCACTTGATGCATGTAAAGTGCTATGAAAATATCAAGTATAATTTAAAAGATACATTGTAATTATCCATTCTTATCAAGGTGAGCAACAGTGTAGTCTCCCAACTTCATTATTTTTCTCTGCTTTTAGGAGAGAAGGAGGTTTAAACTGAGGACCTTGTTTTTTCAGATGCATTCAATGAATTGAATCCTCAATGTATAATAAGACGCTAAGAAATTCTCACTCCCTACAAGGCTCAAATGATTAATATTGGATTAGAACTAAGGAGTGCTGAAAATCAAGCTGTGTTCCTCAGAAAAAGAAACCAGAAGCCAAGTGAGCCCAGTGAAAACATGTATGTCAGTATCTGTAGCGATAATTGCTCACTGGATCAGAAGCCATTTTCTTCTGTATAATACTAATCATTTGCATTTAAAATTCTTTTCCTTGGATCTTAGAAACACTGGGCTAGATCAGATCCATATACAACCATATCTACCTTTCCATCTACGCCTGAGTCATCTCTGAGTTCCTCCAAAACATTTGCTCATTTTAAACAAAGCCCTTGCCTGTTTCCCTGCACAAAATGACTAAATTTGCCCATTAAGCCAACTTTGTGATTTAAATATTTGTGAATATTTTAAAATAAACTAAATCGTTATTAACTTACATTACATGAGACATTACACACCAGTTTACAAGATAATTGACAACAGATTCCAGAAGTCCTGATTCCCAGTCACCACCCCAGTTCTTATGAACAGTCTGGAAAACATTTTTACTGTGAAGTTAGTTGCAAACCCGTTACACATACATACCTGGTTTCTTTTATTTGGTGTTTTGCAAGCGTTCTCTGAAGTGCAAGATTGAGCCTTTCGAACTGGGGAAGAAAAAAGCTATGTTGATTAAAATGTCATCGCCGAAAATTTAATGAGAAGAATAACATGTTTATACAAAGAATTACTTCACTGTCCTTGGGACTAACATCTTTTTTCAAGATGATATAGATGTTAGAAACAGCATCTCATTTCTGTGTTTGGAGTTTAGTTTATGTTGATGTCTTCAGCTCCAGTACCACTACAATTAAGCCCCTTAGCTGATGTGTGCCAGTGGTTGTGCATTTTAAATATTGTGATGTGCTTTTACCTCCAAGTTGTCAGACGGTAATAACAACAGTGCTGCTAAGAAATAAGTACAACTAACCCAACTTTCTGTTATTACACATCCCCTACCAAAATACCCCACCCTACCATGGATGCAAAATGTAGAAATAAATCTTTTCAGTTTAAAATATATTCTCTAACAGAAAAAGACAGTTATATTCTGCATTATGCCCACAGCAAAACATTAAGAAGTGGCTCTTCTAACTAGTAACTATTCTCAGAATATTAAGAGTTAATTTTTTTTCAGGGCAATTTTCAGAAGTGTCAATATTGAAATTGCAAAAGGTAACAGAGTTTCAAATGCAGCTATAAAGATCAAAGTAGCATTCTGTGCTTCCGATTACCTGCTTTTCTGTTTTCAAGACTACAGCATTTCACGACAATGTTAGAACCATTTATTTTATATTTGTAGAAAACCAATAATTTTGGCTATGTGTGCTGCAAACCCAAATATCCTCCAGATGAAAATCTAGTCACCGTAGATAACCTCTGTAAAAGGATTCCATAATAAAAGACCCTTTAGAGTATCATGAAGATTTACCTTAATTTACCTCCATCCCATGGTGCCATATCCTTTCTGTAGTTCCTAACTGGAACAGATACAACACTTTCCAAACATGCATATTTCGAATTCTTTGGGTCAGTAAAGCTGTTTTATGTACGTAGTCTCCGATCATTCGAAACCCAAACTTCCCATAAAGTCAGGGCCATAGAATAGTACTATACTGCCATGATAGAATTTGGCTGTGAGGCTTGCTGTGGTCTGCCTTTTCTTTGATTCTCATTCCCTGAAGAAACTAGCATTTTCTACTACATCTTTCACGTTTTCAATTTTCAAAAGGAAAGTTTGCACACGTGAAGAAAATCTCATGTGAAAGAAAGGCAATATATTGTGGAAGCTTTTTCCAAGAAAAAATCTAAACTGAACAACTGTCCTACCATGTATATGAACACAGTGTAAATTACGTCTGTGTATAAACTGGTACAGTAAGTGGAACACCATCCAATTTATTACTTATCTCCGAACAATGTTCTCTGTATTTCTGTGAACACCCAAATAAAACAATCAATCAATCACACACACTACATTATGTCTCAAATTTAATCAACAGTTACTCTGGATTCACTATGTCCTGGACTTCCATGCACAACTCACTGTTTTCATGAGGAGTTCATGAACCTGCTGGGGTCACGATGCAGCCCCCTGTTTTGGAGTTTCCAATTGGAACGAAGGTTATGATCATTGCTGATGGTTAAGTAAGGCACTGTAAAGTATATGAGCAATGAAAAATGTGTTTTCAAACAAGCAAAATCCTTCTATGGAGAACCAGGATTGGGAAGATGCTTAGGTCTTGACCCCAAATCAGCATGAGAACAGACTACTATACTTGGACAAAGTTCCAATCAGTATGACTTGAATAACTGTAAATAGCAGTGACAATAACCTTGAACTTCAGTAGTTCTGGAGTACCTGGTCATAATATCTTTGACATTACCAAGTTTTTGTCCCAGCTGTTGAACTAGCCTATCCTGATTATGTAATAGGCAGCTGCATACATTTATACCACTCTTTAAAGAGAAAAATACCAGTTATTTCATTAAAAATCCCACCAACAACTATGTACTTGAAAAGCAATAGAGCAATCATGGCACTATAGAAGGAGCGCTTTGCCAGTTCATTCCTGAGTTAGAAGTCCTTTCCTTTATACATGTAAAGATCAGTTTAAGGGGATGAACTTCTTCTGTCTAAGTGCAGCAGAGGTAAAAAGGCATCTATGAAATATTGATAATGTAGAGGTTTAACGAAAGGGTAATAGATAAAGAGTTGCAAAACCAGATCCGCAAATAGGTTTAACAAAGCTCCAGCACATTTAGTAAGGTACACTGAATGTCAAGTAATAGAATTGTAATCAATTGCATCTACAGAGTTGGCCAATTGCCATTTGTAGTCCCAAAATATACCAGTCAGTTCCTTCACACTTTCCACAGAATTTGAGGCAAGCCCAAGTGCTGAATGTTACTGAAGTGCATTTTTCATGTTCTTTTTACAGAGACAAACCATGGTATTCATCTCCACTCAAGCAAATCACTGTGCGTGCACTGTACCGGTTTTCAGTTGAGTTGAGCAGAGACATAAGAATACCTTTGTGGTAAACACAGACAGTAATGTTTTTAAAACTACTATGGCAGGAGATTAGCAGCCTAACAGGTGAAAACAGCTCTTTCAATTTTTTTGTGATAATGACTAATGTATGTAGCAGCACAGATTCAGTTAGGTGAACTGATGAAGTGACGTATAATTTACATAATTAGGTAACAAGGCAGAGTTTCTCTAACTGTATCTCTGTGTAAAAAATTGCTACAGAAATGCATGGATTTAAAAGGAACAATTAAAATGATCAGTGGAAGGTTGCAAATACAAGGCAAAAATATAGGGAAACAGTGGAAGGGATGGTGTGAAAGCGTACAAAACTTACTGTGGCAAAACTGTAGCCAGAAAGAATGGAAGAGGATGAAATCAGGATTTAAACTATGCAGAACTACATAAGAACACAAACTTTGAAGTCAAAACAACTTTCTAAAGGCTTACTTCTAAAGGGTCGCATAAAATGCTTGTTTAATATTTATAATTAAATGCTATTTAATTATAATAATTATTATTATCCAGTATCAATTTACCTCAGGAAAGATTAGTTTGCAGATGCTTTCAGTTAATGTGTGCAGGTACACTCTGCTTCTGCTCGTTTTCCTTTGTGGAAGGTTTCCTTGAGCATCTTTTTCATGGACTTCTTTGCAGATGGGCAAAACTGCTCTAGAGCTGTCTTCTGTGCAGTCCTTGTCATGTTCCTCAGTAATGTGACTTTGAGTCAGTAAGGAGAAAGGACATTCCCCCGTGATCTTCAAGTCTTTCAGCTTTGTACAGAACATAGTGTACGAAGTCTTTCTCTTGAGATTAAGAGTACTTGGCTTTGTGTTTAATAGCTCCCTTCTGTTTACTAACAAGAGCAGAAGATGCCAGAATAGCAGATAAGGCAACCACTGTGCAAGATTATTGGTAGCTATAAATCACCACAGGAACAAACGTGTGCCCCTACAAAACAAAAAGAAAAAAATTAAAACCATCTATTTTCTCTTTTAAACTCCCATGATATGACAGTTTTATCATATGTGCATTAAAATAACGGCTTTTCTAGGACCTTGCTCAGGAAAGCACTTAAGTTCATGTGCCATTTTAAGCATGTAATCCATACCGACTTCAGTGCTTCAGGTAATTAAAGCTGCGTTCATAGTTAAGTTCTTGGCTGAATTTGGGCTCTAGCGATTAAGGCAGAGGAGTTGTTTTATCTGATCTGTCTTTGGTCACATTGATGGATGAGGTTTCTGAAAGAGTAGAGCGCAGAATTCTAGTGAGAAAACCTTTTAATTCTTCATAAGCAGCTATTAAAAACTACCTGATACGGCACAATTAAATTGATTTGCTGTGGATACTTAAATCTCAATTTACTTGATGCCCCAGATATCCTTTTTGTAATAGAGAAATGTATGACTAAACAGCAAACCATCAAAGACCAAAGGTTAGTGCCCTGCATAAAAGCCGTTGACTGGTGACAACTAACATCATGGGAACTGGACCACGTAACTGATGCAGTTGCTCGGAAACACCAAGGGATTTTTATGCTTTTGAAGGTTATATGTTTCAAACAAGACATTAAATAAAAGGGCTGAACTTTTCATTTTAATAATCGTTCCCTGTTTGTTACATTTATTTCAGTAAGACTTAATCCAAAAAAGGCTCTTCCCTTAAGGGCTTCATTTTCTATTGACTGTATCTCATTGAATCAGATCCTCTCGTCCTCATCTAATACTCGAACAAGGTACTCCCTGAGAGCTTTTGGCGACTCTGGAAGCAGCTAAAGTATAACATTTACTTCTCTGGAGGCAAAGTACAATTAAGTATTTCTTTCAGAGGCACTACGGCTTTAATCAGCCTGTGCACCACACTGCTGATTTCTGCTCCTGAGACACACAAAGGGCTTTCAGGGTCATAGAGCAACCATACCAGGGTTTAAAATAACTAATTCCTTGATACAGATTATCAGCAACTTCTTTTGAAACAGCTGGAATGACTGGCACAGCAGAGGGAGTGCTGCAGACCCAGCGCAAGTGGCACAGATAAGAGGAGAAACAGGCAGAAGCTACTTTGGCTGGACCTGCTGCTGAAAAAAATATCTGGCAGACAAGGCCCTTTTAAAGTATGCTGTAATACTGATGGTGTCAGGCCAGCTACTAGGGGACATCTATCAAAATTATTAAAGTATTATTTTAGGAATCAATAAACACAATGCTAAGAACACGAGGCTGAACAATGTTTACATAACACTGTATATTTCTGATTTAAGTTTTTACATAGAAACTCATTTGTTTCTACTGCATGGACATCGGTAATGCTTTATGTTTTATTGCTGAACACTGTTGTATAGCAAATGAGGCAGTGAAAAATTCCAAGCCAGAACCATTCCCTCAATACATACATATACATAATACTTTTCTTTGTAATGTAAGCATTGTTATATATATGTGAAAGTATTTTTATTCAGGAGCCATTATATAACCTTTTATTACTTTACTAAAAAGGAAAAGCAGAAAAGAACCACCTTTTCTGTAGTTAGCCTGATCTTTGTACTGAAATAAACTGTTGTCATGGAGAGGTCCCAGAAGATGGTCATGGGCCAGGACTTATTCAGGGGCAAAATGGGCACTGATGTGAAGGTCCCTGAGGCAACAAAGCTGCTGGACATGCAGCTGCTGTGTCTGCAGCTTCTTGTTGCGATGCAGCCTGCCATCCTTTGTGCTGCAGGACACCCACACTCAGCCTCTTGCTGTCCTGGTGGGGACTGGAATCTGTGCCCTTGCTCTGAGCATGACCTTGGGCTCCTGCCGATTGCTGTTTGTGACAAAATCATAACTGATTTGCAAAAAAGTGGAGATCCATGATGTTTCTAGTAATAATACTAGAAATACAAAACCCGTATCGTTAATGTACAGACCTTTAAATTCCAAATAATGATGACACAGTTCCTAAAGAAAGTTTCCTGTAGAACTATTTTCTAAGTATCCTCAAGTTCTTGTTTTCCCAGAAACAAATGGGATAATGGTCCTTTGATAACACACATCCCAGTTCAAAACGAGTATCAACAGAATAGGCAAAACAATTTTCAAGCAGTGACCAATCAAGACTCTTCCTGACTTCTGCAATGACAAGACCCCCTAAATCACATTTTTAAAGAAACAAAAGTGGAAAACCTAATTCCATGACACTTCGGCAGATTCAAATACTGAAAAAAAAAATGCATATATACTAGGTCTTCCTTTATTAAGACATCAAGTTTGCATCTGGTATCCTAAGTGCATCTTACACTTAATATAATCAAAATTCAGAAAAGAAAAGTCTGTTATAGGAAAACCTGTCTCACTCGAACAGTAATTAGGCAGTGGTTTTAAAGGTCTGACAGGACAAAGATAATGAATTGCCAGTGTAGAGGTTACAGAAGGAATTTCATCAGTATAATGGACCTTAAAAAGGTATGAGAGAGATGATGAAAGATCACAGGTTAAGTCAACCATTTGCAGATGTGTTTCAAGAATTAGTCACATCAGCCCTCCTGTTGTTCACAATGTTTAAAGACATTTTCTGACTGTAACAAAAAAATAAGAAACATGAGGAAACATGGGAAAAGTTTCTGGGTTTAATTCATCTCCAAACATGCTTTGAGAGAGCTCATCCCAGGGGAGCAGCAGTGTCTAATGTGAATTCTCCGTCTCTGCCATATTAATTGCTGTCGTATTTACCCGGGAAGCAAATTGAAAATTAAAATTAAATAATCTGCTGTGAGGTCAAACTACAAGCAACCAATTTATTCAGTGTCTGGCTGAATGCAACATGGCACTGTGCCACTCGGAAAAATGAAGATGACTTTACATAGTATAGTCATAGCAGCAGAATAACTCAACAGTGCTCAAAATGTCTTGTGCAAACATTACATTTTATATTTACATCTATACTTGTCTTACAGCCAAAATGCCTTCCTGTATGCTTATTTGTACTAGTTGCTTCTGAATATTTTCCTCTGCTAAAACATTTCTTTAACAGTGCTATGAAATACAGTGCAATGAATCAATCATACAGTAAAACCCCCTAATACTAACACAGCCATTTATAAAAATTAAGCAGCATCACTTGTTAACAGTAGCTAAAGAGGCTTTATAATCTTAGCTTATGGACATGGCACAAAAATTAGAAGCAACATTCAATACTTTTTTCTTATTACAAGCAGAGTCCTTTGCTCAGAGTAGGACAGAATATGGTATGCTATAACATCACTTTTTTATTTTTAACCATACATATCACTTTGTTAGGTGAACTGCTGCACGTTAAGCATTTTGTTTTGAAGCAGTCAGAAGATAGCACCGACTGGATCTAACTTTCTACAGCTCGAGGGTGATTGCAGCACTTGCAGGAGCTCAGTGCGGTCTGGGAGCCATTGCCTCAACAGCGGCAGCTGTTAACTTCTGTCTTGCCTTTATGTAAGACCGAGGCTTGCAATTCCCACTCAGCTCTAATTTCTGTGGGATTCAGAAATCACTGCCTTTTGCCCCTTGCCAGTCAGCAGGCCTCTGCTCAGAGCAAGGCAGGAACTGTTAATTTCACGCACAGGCAAACCACAATCAGCTTCTAGCAAGACAGGTTAGTACCCATCACCCTACCAGTAGCAGCTCATTGCGGATTCAGCTGTTGTGCCTGTCAGCAGACAAACCCAGGGAAATAACTAAATCCTATCATTTCGTTTTATTAATCTGAAGCGCAATATCTGCACTTTATTTTTTTCTACTTCAAGTGCTGTGTGCAGCAACAGAATCAAAGCCCCGGTGATTTGTCCGTTTCCAAGGATTTTAAGGCGGCTTCTAAAATACTCAGAGAAAATTGCTCCAGTCAGCATCAATATATAAGCTAGTATTTTAATAAGTCAAATTAAGTATTTATTAGTCTTATCAAATCCTGTACAAATAAGTAAGCTCTCTTTGGCTGCTTCATTGTTAACTTACACGTTCAGAGTGTACACACCTTCAAAGCATTAATTTGTTTGGGTATTGCTGCTTTGGAGAGTACAAGATGTAAGTAAGTGGAGGAGATAGACAGGCAAATCTGTTCACAAATTTCTAAGTGGTAGTGAGTCATACCTAATAGAAAACTGCCAATCGTTGACTGTAGTAGAGGACATCCTGGAAAAGATGCATCCTTGTGAAGAAGGGCGAGATGTTTTCCTGCATCTCCCCAGTCAGAGACTAGCTCATCAATTGAAATTTGAGGATGCCTCATTTAGCCCTTTCCAGTAATTTGGTCCGGTCATTAACACACTAAATACATTTGCTAACCTACCTGAGGATAACTGTGTCATTACAGGAGACTAAGTTAAAAAACATATCGTGTGTAACTTGCATATTAGTACTAATATTTCTAAATCCGCAGCAGCAACACAAAAGTAATTACAATATTAATCAGATGAAATTGCATAAAGAATATAACTCTATAAAAAGAAAACTGCGAAGCCAAGGAGTTGAGCTCTAGGGAATCCCAAATAGAGGTGACCACTCAATCCTACGTCATTACCACCCGGTATAGATACGGGCTTTACTTTAAACGCTACAGAGTGGTACCTTTTTTTCATCAAGATTCTAGGCTCTTTCACGTCACAGACTTTTTGCTACTTGAGCAAAGGCAGTAACCGATGAAAAGGTTGTTACCATCTCTGTAGATCAGAATGAGACATGACACTGGACAGCGGACTTCACAATAATTTACTAGTACCCAAGTAATTACTAGATTCAGCAGTCTCAAATTCCACTCTAGCTCTCAAAAGGAATAAGCTTTGTCAGGCATTAACTTTTCTGCTTGTTCCCCCTAACTTCCACCCTTCTTTCTGCCAAGTCATCCTTCATTCTGATTTGTCTGTACCCCACAGCCCTTTAGAGTAGTCTTACCACTTTTTCTGCAAAGCACTAACTGCCATTTCTGCAATGCACTAACTGCAAGCCCAGTTCCAGTGTCCTCACTGCCAGACGTAGCTCTGTTCGGGGCTTTTTCTAAGAGAAGTATACTCAAAACTTTTCTGTAAGTCACAGCATACTTTTGATAGTAAGGAAATGCTACAGAACACCACAGCACTTGCTGAACTATCTAATGGAACTGCAGTGATTACCAAGCTAAGTACAAGGTAATAAAGTGGCTGTGATAAAATAATACAAGTCATAGCAATCAATTTTTATTTTAACAGTCCAAACATTTTAGTAAACCCAAAATCAGTGTTGTAACTCATCCCAGTGACTGTCCTATATGACTGCTTAGGGCACACTAAAAATCTAGACCTTGCTTAAAAGAAAGACTTTCTCCCCACATAATGTGGGATTTCCTCACCTTTCTACCTTTTTTCCTTTATGAAGTGTTTTAAGAAACAGAGAAACACAAACAAGTTTTTCCTCTGTGCTCCAAGTCGAATGGACTGTGACTGTGGTGCTGCAACTTTAGACAGCTGTCAAGCCAGGAGACGAAGAAAATAATTACCTTTGATTTCTGAGAAGAAAATAAGTTATCTCTTTTTCCATCTTATCCCTATTGTAATCAGCAGAAAATAAGTTTCACAGAATACATAAGTAAACTTCAAAACTGCTAATATAGTCTCATTTTAAGGTCATGATGAGACAGACATTTCTGCTGCTTTAAAATATTAGCATTTGTGCAGTAACACCAAGCTCTACACCTTGACAGTGAAACCTGTGTTCTTGAAGACAGGGGAAAACCCTAAAGTATCACTGAATTTCTGATACTGATTTTGTGACTGGCTCTTTTCCCTCTAATGGTCTGAAGCAAATCCCTGGGGCCAAATATAGCCCCGGGAGAAGCCCAGACTCCAGATGTGAAGTTATATTGCAGTCACATCTCTGGTTTCAATTAAAGGCACAGGGGGAACCCTAATTACTGCACCCATGTTTTGGCATGTAGCTAAAGGAAGGGCTGATTCCCAAATGTTGCTTATAAAGTAGATATTTGTCATTTTAAGTATCACATGTACTTTCACAGGGTAAATATTTTTCCTACGCTAGGACCAAATAACAGGGAGGCACGCTGAGAAGATAGCGTGGGAAAAATACTCTCTTCCTGTGAGTCAAAGCCTATCTGCGAAAACATTGCATGGCGAGCGCAGCAGGCAGCCTCGCAGCACCGGATGCTCTGCTTCCCACCTCGTGTGCTCAGGTGGGGACGGCAGCCCTTGGCTGTGGCACATCCTCGCACCCTCACCCCTGGTCCGAAGCACAGCTTCTACCACCAGCTAAGCAACTTCTGACGGAGATGCTAACCTGGAAAACCCCAGCCTCCTTACACTGCGGGAGCTCTTGAGGTTGACTGCTCATGGACGGTTTTCCTGAGGCAGAGCTAAAGATACCTCACGAACACTAGAAACAATCTGCTGTATGTAACCACAGCACATCATTTCCGTTGTTTTTTTTTTTTTTTGAGAAATTCTGATATTGAACTGACATAACTGACGATACCTCAAGTGACCCGGGCACCCAGATGAGGAAGCAACTGAAACAGAGGAGGTGCTGCAGTGAGGACAAGCAAAACCAAAACCAAAAGCAAAACCAAAAGTGTCTGGCAACTATTCTGACACTTTAAAGGAATTTATTTTAAATATAGCATTTAATCTGCATTTTCAATCAGTGAAAGTACAATACTTTCATTAAAATCGTAAGAGGAAAGCTAAGAAATAAATTTATGTCTTCAGAACTCTTCCTTTCCAGGAACTAAAACTTGTCCCGAGGACATGCGGTGTTCATGACAGTTAGCAGGAGTTCAATGTAAAGATCAAAGTCTTGCCCATAGTCAATGGAATGTAAATTAGAATCTGTAAGAGGATGGCTGTGGTGCCAGAATATGAAGTCATTGTCAGTTGTTGTGCTTACTGATTCTTTCCAAATACCTACTTACAGCTGAATCTCTCAAACTTGGCAATGCATATAACTTTACACATTTAAGCAGACCTCTGACTTCAAATGCCTGCAAAATCTGATTTTTCCTTACTTCATAGATCAAAAACGTTTTTTAGGAGCAAAGAAAGTACAAAGTAACTGTAATTATTCTATAATAAGAGTGAAATCTAGTAACTTGTTATCTCACAGTATTTTTCACTGAACTCTTTAGCTAGTGTTCATGACTTAGCCAGGACTGCTGCATCTTCTGAAATAAATGAAACAATAAACTATTTAAAAATTCCAAATTTCTAATGCACGAAGTAACTTCGCATTTGAGAACCGTGGTCTGGATTAACTGTGAACCATCTTCAGAGATGATAAAATAATTCTCCTACTTCTTCAAAGATGCTTTTCTTGCTGAGACTTGTACATGCGTGTATTCATCTAATTGAAGTTAAATGTGGGTAACTGTTTATGCAACTAACACACAGGTTTGCATGAATACAATTATTGTTACTGTTTTCCTAAAGATACTGGAGCACTGTAGAGCAATATAAAACATTGGTTGCAGTGTCTTATGACAGCGCATATGGTTAAATATTCCCTTTGTGTTCACAGCTTTAAATTATAATGAAAAGCAAGTTTTATAAATAATGGAGTACGAAAAGTTTCTCTGAACTCTACAGAACTCGGAGAACAGTTTGAAAACTAGGTCTGCAGAAAGCAAAATGTTTCATTAGTAGATGTCATTTGCAGAGTTTTCTGACTGAATATTTGCCAGCTGCCACTTCTGTTTACAATGTCTACACAATTGTTTTCACACTGAAAATCTCTGACAACTACCTTTCATATTTATTCATAGTTAAGCACTCATGCCAACTCCCATTGAAGTCAATAGCAGGTTTCTGGATATAGCAGGAATAGGATTAAACCTAACAGTTCTGTGATCGTTGTCACAGAAATACTGATTTGCATGCTTTCTTATTTTTGAAGCAAAATATAGCCTTGGCTTTTTTTCATTTGGGGTTTTTGCAGGTAGGTGTGCAGATGTGATGGTAAACACAGAACCGCGGTCACCTTAGATTCTGGAAAAGTTAAATACTATGCATGGGAAGTTAATAACAGGAACTTCTAATTAGTGAAAATGGTTTATCCTGGAGCAGCAAGGTCACGTCCTTGTAATATTTCTGATAGGGAAAAAAAACACTGATCAAAGAGATGTATTCAACCAGAATAGATGGTTTAAGAGGTGTTTTCACAGCCATCATGCAGCTACTGATTCTGCTTTACCTAGAGCCCATGGCAAAGAAAGCAGCTCTGAAGAAAAGGAGAAAACAGCTACTTTCCCAGTTTTTCTCTTCCATGGTATCTGCAGGGCAGGACCAGCAGGCACCTTCCTTTTTGATTAAATGCTTACAGATGGTTTCTGCTACAAAACATGTTTAAAATATATGAAATTGCTGATTTGGCCATGTGTGCTGTAAATTAGTACCTTCATTTTTTATTTCACTGATTGGCCTATTCACAGCCTATCCCTTTCAAAATCTGCTATTTTAAAAAAGATTTGAGTACACAAACGCAGTGGATCTTACCTATGTAAAGCACAGTTCCACAGGTTAGCCGCACATCTTGTGAGACTGAATGCTCTAGGAATACATTACAATACCAATTTCCGTGTTGAGTACATCACTTAGTTGCTTTCTAATACTCTTCTGGAAAATACAGTAGATAACGCATTTAAATCAGAGAAAGCTAGGTAAATATGGTAAATACTTTTTCACTCAAATGATGAAGCAAAGTAAAGGTGAGATGTTTTGTGAAACACTGAGCTTGTGCACGTGGTATTAAGAGAAATTAATGTTGTTAATTAATCACAGTAAATATGCACTTAATGACTAATACTAGCCTGCTGGTAGTGTATACCACCTCTGTAACAAAACTAAAAAATAAATAAATCAAGAGGCAGACTTTGGTTTCCTGTAGAACGTTCAACCTGAGATGCTTATTGTTGTCTCCAGTGCAATTGCTGGAGTTACCACAGCTACTGATCTTTTAAATCCTTGCGTTCCATTTATCCTACTCTTCTTTTAAGCATGTGGAAAAAATCAAATTGCAGAATGTTTCTCAGATGACTTCGGCACAGGAAAAGTGAGCACATGCAAATGGCAGCAGCAGGGAGAAGGCGGCATGCAAAACTAACTCAGAGATAACCGCCATATTCACGACGTATTCTGTGCGTGGAACTTCCCCTTGGCCTTGGTGGCAGTTTTATGCAAAGACTGAGGTGAAAATGCAGCCCTGCAGAAAAATAAACTGAAAATATTTATGGGTGGTTATTCAGCTTTGACACTTCTATTTAGAAACAAAAGGAATGTGTGGGATAGGCTATAGCAGAAAGTTAGATTATGTCGGTCTAGAAATGTGAGATCCTTTACACAGAAATTTCTCAAGTCATTACTAAAATGTAGATTTTTGTTTTAATAATATTTTCAGTGAAAATCAGAGGATCATTGAGGCATTGATGATGAGGCAAAGGAAAATACGTGACATACGCTACTTTTTCAAACCTTCAGTAGTGCTAAACAACAGAGAAAAGATCCATCCTTATAGCTAGAAAATATTATCAAATAGTAGAAGCCTCGGTCAGTGCCGCTCCCCCAGTTATAACAGATGCATTTAGAAAGATCAGGCATGTTCCAACCCATGCATTATACTGATTCAAGTGCATTAGCTGTTGAATTGCAGCTTCTTGTAGCAATATCAAACTTGAATATTAAATCCCACAAAAATGATGTCATCCAGCTTTTCTGAAACTCTAGTGTCTGCTTCTGTTCTGAATATTTTAGTGCCAGAGTGCTAGGCACAGAAAGTTATGTTTGACTCAAAATGCTTGTAAATTCCATTGAAATGCACTGACTTCTGTGCCAGGTGTTTCAGATTAACAGAGATTAAACAGATTAAGAGATCTGGAGGAATGGAAATCCAAGAAAGGGTTAACAAAGAACATAGCGCAGAATCTCTGGTCGGACGTATCAATCACGGGCCTCTAAATTGAGGTGCAAAATCAGGGTTTAATGGAGGTAAATTAAATGCATTTTAACCATAAGGATTCTCCTGCTACTTTTGCCACAAACTTTCATGACTTTCTGGGCAAGACCCTCAGGTCTTTCCCTCACTGGGAAAATGCAGAAAATTTTTCCATAAAACAAGGGAGATGATTTCACCAGAGGACTTGGATTTTGCAGAAGACTAAAATAATATGAAAAACTCTTACCAACAAAATACATTTGTCATCCAAACTAGTATGCTTCAGTGATACAGAACCTGAACTTTGCGCATTGTATGACCCATGAGGTAATCTTCCTGGAGTTATTCTAGGTAGAATACCTAGAACTGTCCTCGGTTCTTCATCTCACAACGTGTATAATTGCATGGACTGCAACGATGTTAACATCACAGTATTCTTAGCAAAGCCTGAAAGATCACAGCTTTGTTCCATTTCTCAGATGGCACAGTTTTTGTCATTTACTGTAGCATTATTTCGCAGTATCTGCTGTTCTTTATTATGTAAGAGAGAAAAAGGAGAGAAGGGAGATACAGACACAATAAAGGAGCAAGGAGGAAAACCCAGAAGAAAGTAGAGAAGGAAGCCTACAGAAGGACATGAGAATTTAAAAAATCCATAAGAAAGAAGGAAAACATGGGCAACAGAACAAAACATTTTGCAAAGGCAGGCAGTTCTCTTATGGATATATTGCTTTTTCTCTACTACAAATCCACTGAAATATGGTGGGTACTCATGCAAATAATTTTTCTGCCATCTGTCAGTATACCCTACAGAAAATGTTGAAATGATAATTTCAAGGAGCTTTTCAGCAATAAGTTAGATTTTAGGGGAAAATTTTTTGTGGTAGTTACAGCTTGTGTTTCAAACAACTCTATTGATTATATATTAGTCTCTGTTGCACAGTTAAGGAAAAGATATGTGTTTATCGTCCTGATTTCGCTGCCAAGATCCAGTTTCAAGTTTCAGTGCTTTGCCTCACCAGCCTCTAATGGGAGGCAGAGTGACACACCTCCTTTTGCTGCGTTGTGTAATGAAGTTACCCTGTGTTAATAAAGAAGTTAAAACTTTCTAGGCTTGGACATTTCATATGCTATTTTCTAGTATTTTGTTTTAAATGTCATTGATTTGTACGTTGAAGGCCAGATACACACCGTTACTGATTTAAGACTTCATAGGCTTACATTTTATTTTTTTAAAGATATTTCACTTCTCTTTCACAGTATGTCTATAAGGAACCACTTTCCTCTCTCCATCAGGCCTTCTACCAGTTAGTGCTGCCCACGCGTCTGAGATCCCATGATGGAAACGCTACTTACCTGGCTCCCTTTAAGGCCCTGACCTGCATTCCAGTGAGGCAGCAGGGAACTGCACCAGTGTCAGCAGTCACCAATACCTGCAAGCCACCAAGGACTTCCTCCCACTGTGCCACCGCAGAAGGTAAGGGAACTGTCAGGGCACTCGTGTTAGTTCAAGGTGTGGCAATTTATGCTTCAGTGCTGGGGGTCTTTGGGTTTCAGCCCTCAGGCAAAATGAGCGAGGAACACGGCTTGAGAGTCTTTCTCTAGAGGCTAGAGCTCCAAATGAAATCATCAGCTACAGAGAAGTAGCAGCAGATAGGCATGTGGAAATGACAGCTGACCAAGGGACATTAAGCGCCAGTCATCCTTGAAGGCTGGAATCTGAACGCTGAAGTGGCAGGCAATGACTGTAGAGGACCGCAGCTGCCTTGCCTTCACTGAGGTAACGGGGTCATCTCAGATATACTTCGTTGAGAACCAAAACTAGTATCAAATGTAATTGATGAAGGTCTTTGTCTCAACACTTCAGCTTGTGCAATGGTAAAGAAACAACCCAGATATCGTAACGCTCACTTTTAGCGTAGAAGCTGTCCCACACCAAAGGCCCTTCAAGTACTATTTCCCACCGAAATATTAAAGAACAACCACTCTGTACGTGCTGTTTTCAAAATCTGTAAAATGGGCTTCCACCACTGAACACCTGTTTTTTTCATTATATTAAGAAACCACATTCATTTCAAAAACAGAGCCAGATAATAGGACGTCTCTAATTCGCTGTGTTGCATACTGGGGCTGTGAATAGTAGCTCCAAGCCAGCGCAGAAAACAGTTTGGCTGTTTCATAGTTGAAAGGGCAGAGAGGCTGGACAGTGCACTGTGGGAGAAAACCTCAAAATGAACCAAAATCAAATTCTGGCCCTAGCAAGTCCATATGCGCTCAGAGGAGCACTTGAAATAGGTTTTGCATGTCCTTTGAATATTATCCTGAAAAGAAATGCTCCTCTGACTGGAAAGCTAAATTTATTGTTAACAAGGTTCTTGATAAAAGAAATCCCATAACAAATAACAGGTTCCACCTCTGTGTTTATGTGTGTGCACAGAAAGAGGCTGCTACATAGGAAGTTTTCCCGTTTTCTAGAAATGTATTAAATTTAATGATGAAAATGCTGAGACACCATGTTGGGGCAGAGGGAGGGAACGAGAGGCATGAGTTCCTAGAAGATATAACCGGAGACCTAAGTTTAAGGAAAAATAAGGTGGTATCCCTTTCACGAAGAATTTCCTGGCGAGATGAATACTTTTTTTTTTTTTTTTAAGCCTTTTGGTATTCTGGAGCATCCAGAAGCACCATGAATCTTGTGGAGTGTGCACTCTCAGCAGGTAAAAAAAAAAAAAAAAAAAAAAACCAGGAAGGAAAGAAAGTTTGCTGCACTGTACGTAGTCTTCCTTTACATGGGGTCAGAAATCTTTGACATTTCTGCTTACAGTTTCAACAGATGTTGAAAATTTAAAACATTTGTTTTCAATATTTGTACCTGGCAAGTTCCAACGAGAAAAAAGCGCTAACTTTACAAGTATCATTTGACAATGGAGAAATTAACTTCTCACAGTATCACCAGTCTCTTTGCAGAATATTCATGTTGTAAACCTTTGCTCTGGGTTTTCATCTCTGTTTATAACAGGCATCTAAATCCCACACTGCCCGTAACATTAAACTGACAACAGGATTGCATTCCTAAGTAATGCAGCTTCTTTGCTGAAAGATGTAGTACAAACCTAAGTTTAGCATTAAAGATCTGAATGCATTTATTAATATTTTACTAAAGATTGTGTTTTCCGTGGTTGTAGAGTAACAGTTGGGAAAGGGAACAGTGAGGATATGTTATATAAATACTTGCATAAACTGCCTTTTTTTGCGTATTTGCTCCAGCATTAGATAGATCAGCCATTTACAATACAGTACATTGCAGCAACAGCAATAAAATCTAACTGTATATTTTAAAAATACATCAACCTCATTAGATGCTTTTCTGCCACTACTACTCTCATGTCAGTTTCTTATTTTTTTCCTTATTCCAATTCATGGCTTACAAAAGTCTGCCCACAACATGGGCAGGTATGGATGTTCTTTTTTAGCTTTTGCCACGCGTAAGTCATAATCCTGTATTCCATCAGTACTCTTTGCTCTTCACTGCTTTGAAGCCTATTTGAAAAGATAGTTTTGCCTTTTAATTCCCTCTATTGTCTAAAATTTCTGCTTAGAACTTAATATTGCTTAGAACTGCAAATTATTTTCAAAGATAAACATATATTCTATTAATCAACAGCTGAAAATACTTTTTTTGCCTTCTAAGAGAATAATTATTCTGACATGATGCCCACCGCTATCATCTCATGCATGTTATAGTTGCACACTTCAAATTTTGACTAAGCCGTGACTCGGTCGGTTCTAAAATTTATGATTGTTATGGTCAATGACTTTTTCCACGTATAGATGACTATCACGCTGCATCTCCCACAGATCTGGAGCATGTGACATGCAGAGTAAGTGCAGAGCTGATCTAAATTGATACTAATCTTCAGATCAGCTGTAGATTTTCAGCATCAGACCACAAATGTAGTCTCTGCCTCATGAGCCTATCAAAACGTTTCGCAAGCCATACTTAACTCGTGACTGAAAGACTGGTCTCCTCTATGCCACCACACAACCAAGTGTTTTTGTCTCAGATGGGAACTATTTCATTACTTTTTAGCATTCATGTAGGCGACCATTCAGTCAGTGAGATTGACACTTGGTCAACATGAAAATACTTATGGAGCCTTTGCTTAAACCATAATACTGGTATTTAACCTTCTGTCTGGTGAGTTCAGCCTTGGGCAAGTTGCTCAGCAGAGAAATTGTACCAACGTTATCTTGCATTCTGCTTTTTCCTCTATCACTGTTGCTAAGTGTATTATTTTTTTTATTTTAGCCTCCCAGAAGGCTCAAATTAAGATCAGAGCCATATGCAAATATAAAGTAAAAAATGATGTTTGACCCAAAGGGTTTGCCCTCTGAATAACTAAGACAGAAAAATGGGATATGAAAGGAAGCATTCCAATGCCTCTTTTAGAAGTGGGGGAATAAGATGTGCTGGAGATCACAAAAGAAAGACACCAGCTAAGCTAAGAAGTGAATCCAGATCTCTTGATCAGAGTTGCACAACTTTCTTTTGGCCAGGGGTTTTGTGGGTCTGAGTGATTTACAAAAATCAGGTCAAACTTTGTAAAAATTTGCAGCCAGATTTTAAAAATAAAAGTGGGATTGAAACACTTGCACATTTCCACAAGTGAAATTCAAATAGATTTTGCAGGTAGGATTCATAAAAGGGTGTAGGTGCTATATATAAAGGCAGAACAAGGAAGGTGTCCTCACCCTATAGTTTCACGCCTAACACATACCAGGTTTAACTCCATTCTCTCACTTCTGAAGGCTCTGTAATTGCTCATAGGAAATTTGGGTGGTTTTATTAATATTATGCAACCTGTTTGGGAAGCTTTAACTGCATCAAAATATGCATTTAATTCAACCTGAAATGAATTGTAATTATTTAGTAATGATTTTCTGAAGTTTTTGGTAAAAAAAAAATCAGTTCCACATTGACCAAAAGCCTTGCTAAGTTTCTTAAGCCACAAGACCATACTTCCTTTCATACCATTCTTCCCAAGCAGAAGTTCTAAAATCCTACCTCTAAATATGCTTTGTGAGTTCTATGGACTAATGTCTATATTTTCACCAAAACTTGAAGAGTTTATCAATCCACCAAATATTTTTCTCAACATGAAGCAAGTGGTTTTGCACTCTCAGCTTGCCAGTGCAAACAGATAACTATGAAGACCATTTTGGCAAAAAGAAAAAAAAAAGGAAATTTAGATTGATGCATGCTTTCTCCAAAGACATGGAAATTTTGCCATTTTTAGCAGTGCTATTTAAAACAGGAACTGCAATGAGTATTTTAGGCTCCAGGGTGCCTGCAGTCAGGACTGGGGAGCCACACAGCTATTAATGTAAGCAGACACCCCTTCCTATTAACCAGAAGACAGCAACTGGGTATATTGTCTTGTGATTTCAAACCATAGAAGTAAGTATGAGCAAAAGCAAAATCCCAAATTTTCCAAGGAAAAAACTGGAAATCCTGCTGAGGTGTTCCTCCATTGTAGTCAGCCTTTTACTAATGCTTTTTCGTGTGTGAAGGGTTTCTGTATTTGCCGAGGAGGGAAATAAGCTTTCCCTGAACAACTTTTGTCAGTCTCCATCTGCATCAAGTGCCAAGTTGAAGTGCAAGGTTAAAATGAAATTAAACACACGTTTACCTTAGTCAGCATTAGAAAGGCAGTCATCACACTCCTGTCTAATATACCATGGAGAAACCTGTTTCTGGGATCTCAAAAATAACTGTGCTATTATTCATTAAAAGTGAAAAGTTTAGCAGCAACTACTGTATTTGGCATCAAAGAAACCGTAAGTTTTACCACACCCTCTGGAATCCATGACATTCTAGAATTACACCAGGAGGATTCCCACAAAATATATTTTCCTCAAAAGAGTGATAGATTTTTGTTCTGAATACCTTAGAATGGGGCTGGGGAAAGAGATTCACTTCACGAAGGCGTGTTTCTTCCAGTTTCCATTTGTGGAGGAGAAAATAATCAAAGGATTTTAGCACATGGCCTTACAGTAAGAAATTTTTACTCACACTGAAAGAATTGGATGACTTGCATGGGATATCCCGTGCAACTCTCTAATACAAATAGCTGTCTACGGGCTAGATTCCACAACGCTTGATAAAATCTTTGGAACTGGTTCCAGCCCCCTCCATGAAGATGCACACACCCTGCTTTCCAGATTACAACCCACACAGTTAAAGCTCTCTGCCTGAGCCACTGCATGGCTGACCTATTTTCTATATAGACTTAGCTGAAACAATCAATGGGCATAGCCACGCGGAAAGTGCAAGGCATAGCCAAGCAGTCCCAAGAGAGGGTTTCAGGCAGCTCTGTGCCCCACAGCACCATGCTGGAAAGCAAGTTTTCAGGCATTTTTGTCCTTGCTCTAGGGCAGAGAAAACACGCCTTTGGCACTTAAGCAGGGACAGCATAGCATTCTCCGTTCACATTCAGGCAGATACATAAACATAGGAGGTACACGTGGGCAGGGAGGGTGGCTCGTGAAAGAAGTACCCTCTCAGAAATGATACATAAGGTCACAGCTTGGTTATCACCTGGGCTTACTGTGCCGCCTGTAAGAAAAGCCTGCTGGTGCTGGCTTGCATGAGGAGGTGGCTTCTTTGAATACTTCTACTACTAGCAGGGCACCGTTCTCTTGGAACAGCTACTTCTAGTATGAGTATGCAAGAAGAAAATAAATTCACACATTGGCTTTAAATAACACAAAGGAACTAATTTCAGGAGTCAGAGCAGTAAAATCAAGAATAACGGCTACCACAATAGTGCCAAGTTCAAGAAGCAGGGATGGTGCCTGAAAGTAGCAGTGAGGGTCTGAGCTACGGAGGGGGGGCATTTCAATCCCATGAGAATGTTAGTTAACATACTCCACGATTAAATGTGAAAGCAGTAATGTTCTTAGAAAAGGCATTGATTCCACTTAACAAAACTACCATATAATAGGAAATATGAATGAAAAATAAATGGAAGTGAAAATCGCAAAAGACTACAGTCTGATAGGGTAAGTTTCTCCCAAAGGCTGAAGGCCTATAGAAGCCCTAAAGCTCAAATTTACTTGGGGTCTGAAGCAACGAACAGGACTTAGTGAGGTCTCTCTACGGTGAAGTAAAATTAATCCCTAGAGAACGTATTTGCTCTGACTTAGGTCATGAAGCAGCAGAACAAGTGACAGCAGTGAAACCTGCACTCCTACGAAAAGGAAGTAGATGTCGGCTTGCTGCAGGCTCCGCATCTACAAAAATAAATAAGCATCCTGTATGAGCTGCAGGCCATAAATGAGGAGACAAAATGACAAGGAAACACTAGCACTAACCTAAGAGTGGCATAACCTGAGTTGGATGGCCAAAAAACTGGAACAGCATGTTACCATGAGTAGCAATCAATACCCGCGTTAGAAGTAAAAGGCTTCATTAGGGATATTATCACGGTCTTTTCAATTGTTTCATAGTGGGTGGATCTATAAGCAAAAAACCTTACAAAAAACCTGCTGTCTCTAGCAATTTTTGCTGCCTTTGCTAAAAAAAAAAAAAAATTGCTATTTCCACACTAGCTAGAAGCCCTAGCCCATTTATACACATGCTTAAATCCTATTGGAATTTTTAAATTAAATAGGTAGTAATATTCTGTCCTGAACAGTGTTGCTTTCTTGAACAAAGACTTATGCCCTGACCACTGACTTAAAAATATTAATATCTGTTCAATGATAAACTTGAATCTCTACTCCTGGTACAACTAGTCATGCGAGACTTGCTGAATGTGTATCATATATATTAGAGCCATATCTCAGATGCTCAAAACATGCTGTAAAGAATATCCAAAGAAATGACAAATGTGAGATTTGGCTTAACTTACATTTCAAGTGCTAAAAATCTTAATTGCATCGCTAAGCATCTAAATAAATGTGGTGCATTGTAATAAACACATAGACAATAAAGATCTTTAAAAAAGAAACAGTACAAAATGTGCAAGGAATTCCAGCAAGAAACTCTAATGGCAGCTGTCCACGGCTCAATTTTCATTTGCTAATAAAATGTGCGAGCTGAACGTCATGATTTCTAAATATTATTACCACAAAATTCCTTAAAACATGTCCTGTAGTTTCCAATAACTATTTTAAAACATTTCTTTGTACTGAACTTTTCTTAAATAAGTAAGTTTGTATTAAAAAAGGAAACTTGCTGCTTGTCTACAGAGTAGGTACAAGATACGGCCAGTACCTTCTAATACATATTTCCTTGTTGATAATTTAGAACGTTGTCTGTTTCCTTAGATTACTGAGGTGCTTGCTTGATTTTTTGTTTGTTTGTTTTTTTCTTTTGGTTTAAAAACTCATTTTAGTTAAGAGGAAAACAGCTGTATTTGCTACAAACTCTACCTTGACTTCCTGGATTGCTTATTTTGAGTCTTGGTGTTTTTTTAGAATTTCAAACAGATGGCATTTATCTTTATAATGGCTGTGATATTTTACCTTTAATTACATGACGTAACCAGGTTTTGACTGCTACCGATGTTTTCAGCATTATATTTTATTATAAACTCTTACTTGTTTTGATTTCACTGTGGGATCTGTTTTGAAGCAGAGTGTCATAGAATGGTTAAAGGCAGATTTTTTTAAAGAAAACATTAACCAGAATAAGACAAACAGACAAGACTTTAGTACTTACTTTTAAGGACGTGACATTAAAGACTAAGCTTGGCTTCTCATTTTTAACAGTTCAGTGAAAACTTAATTGAATAATTTAAGTGAATACTCAGCCAGTGAACCAGTGGGAGAAGGGATGGTGAGCCATTTTATTGATAATGTCAAAAGGCGTAAAGAACCCACTGCAGAACTAAATTCCTTACTCTCTGCTCCAATGTTTGCCTCATGGTCTTGCACTATCATGACTCGTAATAGCTGCAAGCTACATAATTCCATGGAAAAAAAAATACAATCAAGACATCTCAAGATGTTATTTCCTTCTTTCTCCTTCCTTACTTTTCCTGCCTGCTTTAGATCAGCATGACTTCAGCAATTGCTTTTCTCTTCTGAGAATGTGGAGCATAAAATCTTTCATATCACCATTACAGTATTCCTCATGCTTCCTCACAACCATCTAGTTCATTTAAGGTTCTTGCTACTGGCAAAGCACAGAGAATAGTCATCAGAGCTGCAGAATGTACGGCCATATGTAGCGCCCCAGAGCAACACAATCCAAGCAAGAAACTTCTCCACAAGAAAGAGAACTTCCCATGCTTGCTTTTGTAACATATTTGCACACATTCTCTGGTTGCTTAAATTGCTTAAATTCTCTGATTAATTATGTAAAACAGTCTGTTACCATAATCTCTTTCCAGCATGGGCCGTCACCGCCTTTTGTTCCTAACTCTCGAAAAGCAGTAGACCCTTTTACAAGATTTAAAGTGTACGCTTGCTTGCCCCTACTTTCTGTAGTTTGGAAACAAATCGTCTTAATCATAACTACAAGAAAAGGGAGTGGCTCCATTGGGAGTTTTGTCTTAGGAAAAGCTGTAAGATTAGATCATTTCCAAATAAGTAAAACACTTTGTTCTATTCATAGAAAGATAATTAAACTCTTGTTATGAAAAGTTGCTCTCTTACATTTTTCTGTAACTCCATATTCTGAGGCTTCACAACGGAAAATCCGAGTGGATAAAATTTTCTTTTTTCCTACTAGAATTTCTGCTACCAAAAGTCTTAACATTTCCCTTTAGACCAACCCGTATGCAGCACAGTGTAACCTGTGGTCCAGTGAAAGCACACCGCCCGAACACAGCATTACAAACAGTTCATTTCACCGTAATACTCATTTTTAGTAATACGGCAACTTTTTTCCTGTTAATTCATCCTTCGAACTTAGCCACCTCGCTAAATACGCAGAATAAGAGACCAGCTCTGAAAATAGAGCCATTTTAGGAGCAGCATTAGATCAAGCTTGAGAGAGTACGTAAGATGCATAAAAGTACTCCTTTACATGCGAGAGAAAAACTTTTCAAGTGTCTCATGTTGATACATAGGGATGATTTTATAAGGGGACTACTAGGCCTAGGCTAGTAATAGTCACTGAGCTTTAGCCACACAAACCACTCTACCCACTCAGAAAAGGAATTACAAGCCTGAAGTCTTGAAAAAATAAAAAGAATAGTGGCGTTAAGAAAATCCACTGAAAAAGTAAATTGCCAATCACAATGAATACAACACAGTTTGGGGTTTCATTTGTTCTTCCTAGGATAAAAGGATTTGGAAATACAAATGCAAAAATGAAGTTATTCTTAGAGCATCAAGTATGTGATTAAATACCAGGTTTGCATCAAATTCACGAAGTGCAATGACACGAATTACTCCGAAAACCAGGTAAGAGCCCTTACCCAAGGATAATAATGCAGTGAAACTAGTCTGAGTGGGTTTAATTGGCTTGACGGGCGCCGGCAGTTGGCAAATTCTTAGAAAGCCTCACAATGCACAAAGGCCGCCGAGGCACCCTCCGTGCCCGAGGACCTCGGCGCGCTCCCAGATCGCTTCCAGCCCCGAATCGCTACCCCCTTCGCTCCAGAACGTACCTGGGCGGGGGCGCGGTGCAAACGGGGCTCGGGCTGCTGAGGGGACGGGGCTTCC
>VZSC01002207.1:22480-57918 GCA_013398225.1 Steatornis caripensis | reverse complement strand
CCGTGCTTGCCCGTCTCCGTGCAGCACCGCCCGAATTTAAGGCTTCGAGAAATGCCAGATTGCGCAGAGCCGGGAGCCTCTGCTTGCAGCTTCCGCACGAGTAGGAGCCAGTGTCATCAGGGCTTGCGAGGCGTTGCGGTTACCGAAGCCTTTTCCACACCCGTACCCTTCCACATACTCTTCAATTTGAGAATCGGGTGCTACTGCATTTGTTTTATTTGCACCTTTTCTGCCACGGCTTTGACTTACTTGTTGCTGGTGATGTTCTGTGCAATCTACATCCATCTAAAACCATGGGTATTTACTGTAGCTTTGGAGCGCGAGTATCGCAACTAATAGCTAAGCGATGTCAAAAGGGAAACAGTACCTTCCCAAATAAGCGCAGAAAACAAGAATCAATCAAACAAATTCAGTATATTGGAGAGCCAAGTTAAGTTCAATTTAGAACACAAATGCATAGAACATTTTTTATGGAGTTGCCTAGGTCTGAAATCATACTGCTAATTCTTGCATGTCACCGTCAAAACTGAATGACAACTCCACAATTTTTAAATCTTCACAAACGCCACAGCGTGTTCATTGTGTTTTCGCTGTGAAAACACGGGATAGTTTTTGCAAACTCAGGGTCAGAAATAGTTATTTTGTCGGTCTGGAACAATTGACAGTGGCTGACCTCACGGTAGGATTAGTTGCCTTATCAAGTCGCATGGAAGCAAACGGAAGGTTTCACCGAGAAAATCAGCTGGTGTAAGCTGAAGGATGAGTTTGGAGGAGCACCAGGATGAGTTTGGAGGAGCACCACATGTACACGGCAAGAGAAGAAAGGGTATCGTTTCTTGTAGTTTAACAAGCCACTGCAGAAGAGAGGGTTGAAATCAACCAAACAAAAGCAGGACATCGCAAGTGGTTTTGAACAGACCAGCTTTACACAAGAGAGGGTATTGAAGCTCAAGGTGTGAATGTTTTGTTGCCTCCTTGGCTGTCAGAACTGAAAAATGATTTAATAAGTATGTCTGTCTGCTTCACATCATGCTTCCCTCCCTGCAGTGTTAAAAGAGGAGAAACCTGTCAGCTAGACTAAGGAACTGATTAATTCCTTCAGCCATCGGTTAGTCTACTGAAAATAATCTGCCAAAGCCCAGTTTGTTGCCAGTTCTGAAGTTATCAACGGGCGGCATGAAGCTTAATCAAGTGCTAAATAATCTACGACATTGTATACCGCATAAAATTACTGTATTAATAGATAACGTATCGATGCAGCCTCTTGCCTCCAGAAACAAAGATTAGTCTCACGGCAAGGCGCAATCTTGCTAATGTTTGCCCTCACCTGCAAACTACCCTAACTCTTGCCGTTCAGTCTCACTTTTCCTGACTCAGGGAACGAGCTTTTTCTGTAAAAAAAAAGTGGAACCAGCTTCTGAGCGACTGATATAAATGAATTCTATTATCAAGTTTCTGTACCAAAAAGGAGTAGGAGCTTCTGTTGCAAAGAAAATGCCTCTTCCAGGATGCGCCATGCAAATTTAGCTATAACGATCACTGCAGTGTGAAACTGTAGTGCCCAGTGCGACAAGTTAATGCTAGGCAACAAAGGTGAATTTGGCCATTTGGTGAGTAACTGGATCGTAAGCGCTCAAAAGTCTCCCAGAGTTCTTGAAAAGCGGCTCCTCGTCCCTATCAATCACATCAGTCGCCATGTGCGTACTAGTAATGACCCGCAAACTTGCACCAAATAAAAACCAATGAAAATTTTTATGAGTGAGTTCTTTGCAGTGAGTGTATGGAAGAAGAAAATAATATTTCAATTAATTGAATTATTAATATAAGGCAGTATTCATTTTACTTAAGCTATATTGAAAATTAGTTCTCTAACCGAAATCGGATTAGATAAATTCCTTTCAAAAGATCTTACAAATACCAAAAAGATGCCATGTTTCCATCAAGAAACACATCACAACTAAAAATGACTACATTTTCTTCAGTTTCTTCTTTAAATTATAGGTCTCTCTTTGACCAATAAAATCTAAAGATTGTATTATATGTAATGGTGCTAAGATGTATGTATAATCAAATGTAAGGGCATCATAATTCAGAGCATAATTAGCACTCCTAAACTGCCATTTACTGGCATCTGCTGTATTTAAATCAAGTTCTCAAAATCAGATGTCTTCAAAGACGCACCTCTCAAATTTATCATCTCCCCCGTGGCAACTGAAGTTTCTGAAAATACAGAAAGCTGCAGCCAAGAACTGTGGTGCTGAGCAACTGATGGCTCAGCTTTGAAGGCTTCAGCACCTTCTGACTAGAGATGCTGGCAGATCACAGAACTGCAGAAAACCTGGGGCTGGAAGGCACTTCTGGACATCAGCTAGTCCAACCCTGCTGTTCAAAGCAGGGTCAACTACAGCCTGATGTTCAGAGCAGTGTCCAGTGAGGTTTTTAGTATCTGCGAGGACAAGGGCTCCACAACCGCTGTAGGGAACGTGTTGCAGTGTTTGACGACCCTCTCAGCAAAAAAGTTTTTTCCTGTGTTTAAATGGGATTTCCTGTGTTTCAGTTTGTGCTCACAGCCTGCTGTCTTTTCACAGGAGGTTGCTCGGAAGAGTCCTGCTCCCTATTCTTTTCTCTCCCATCAGATATTTATACACATGGATAAGATCTCCCTGAGCCTCCTCTTCTCTAGGCTGAGCAGTCACAGCTGTCTCAACCTCTCCTCATATCTCAGGTGCTGCTGTCCCTTAATCGTCTTAGCAGCCCTTTGCTGCACTTGCTGCAGTAAGTCCGTGTCTCTTGTACGGGGGAGCCCAGACCTAGATCCAGCACTCCAGATGTGTTTCACCAGTGCTGAGTAGAAGGGAAGCATTACCTCCCTCCACTGCTGGCTGTGCTCTTCCTGATGCAGGCCATATAATGGTTATTGCAGCCCAAGTGGTATTATTTGCATTTATCAAGGAGATGAGACATAGCATTGTTGCAACTGTGCAGTGCTCCACTTGTTAGTAGTCTATTTGTCTGTAGCGCTATGGTTATTTAAGTTTTCCGCTTTTGAATTGAATCTGGTCAACCAGAGTCCTCATGGACTCCCTGGCTCAGTTCACCTCTAGTCTGTGCATTATTGAACCCAGGAGCGATGTGGCTATGCCATGCATCTTTTTTAAAGGTGTGGGCAAACTTAATTCTTGCCTTAACTATAATGCTTGGCTTTGTAGCTTTGATTTTTTTTTCACCATGTTTCTTGTTTGTAATTGTAATTTCTACTCCACTCCGTAATGATACATTTTCAGTATTGCCATTCCATGATACTTATTGGAGACTCACTTGAGGAAGACATTAGCTTTTCATTCCAGTGCAGAGGAGGTACACATGACACAGAAAAGTGACAGTGACCTGGTCCATGGCACTAGTAATCAAATTAGATTTTACAGAGCAAGAAATGACAGTTATTCCTGAAGGTGGATGAGAATATGAAAAACTGAAAAAAAAATTGTATCATACACTGTATCTTTTGAAGAGCCTTCTAAGATCAATCTAAGTGCCAAAAGGTGTGCTGCGAACTGAAGAGTTAATTTAATTTTGCACGATCTAAAATAAATGTGAAATGAGATAAACTGTGGGTTTTGGATTCCTCTGCCACCAGGTTAGTATTCCTTTATTTCTTCATGTGTTCTTGCTATAATGAGTTGAAAACACTGTGGAAAACATACTACCACTGTCGTGCCTGAAGGTGTCTACTGGACTTCTTATTAAAGTTATATCAAATTCAGAGGAGGTGTCAGTGGTTTATCCACAGCTAGCTCAATTTGTCCCTTTCTGTCCTTTACATTTAGAAATTACTTACCCTTAAGGCTCATAAATACCTTCCTCAGGAACATGTGTCTTGCTGTTTGGAAATGTACCACATTTCAAAAGGGCACCAATATTCAAATGTTTTTCCTTCATCCTTTTCCACTGAAAGATTCCTTTCCAAATAGTACATGTCATATTCTTACTGTTACTTAGCTTTGGGCAGTCAGATCTGAGTATTTATCAGGTGTCACGTCTGCATTTTCACCAAAGAAAGTTTTGCACAGAGTTTCAAGTCTGCCTTGAAGAAGGCTTTTGTTTCAATGAATGAATAAAAGCACAGGTTCCCCCTTCTTTCATAGACTGCACACACATGCAAGCGAGCNTTCACCAAAGAAAGTTTTGCACAGAGTTTCAAGTCTGCCTTGAAGAAGGCTTTTGTTTCAATGAATGAATAAAAGCACAGGTTCCCCCTTCTTTCATAGACTGCACACACGTGCAAGCGAGCTGTCCTGGAATGCAAGATTTCTGAGAACCAAAGGGATTTTTGTTGCTGTTGCAAGTTTTCTTGGTAAACTGCTGTTTCCTGAAGGGCAGGCTAGAGTCACGGTGTGTCCTCTGTCAATATGTCTGTATCTTGTATGGAAAGACAATTTTGTGAAGTTGTTATGGTGATTTACCATGGAGAGTCACAGAAGTATTACAAAGGTTCTAGCAGCAGTGACAGATAAATAGGATTCTCAGCCGCTGCCTTCATTGGAGGTTACAGGTGGCCAGACTTCCTGTGGAAACATCTTCCTGCCAGTTGGATTTGCTTTCTTGCCCAACACGTTCTTATTTTCAGCTGGAAGATGGGTGTAATGCTTCTTTGCAGTGATCAAGTGTTAATACCTCTTTTTGGACAAGGAAGCAGTGATACTTTGCCAGAGGATGAATTTATTTCATTTCTGAAGTCATATTTAGGAAGCTCTCAACTTTAAATACAAGTTCCAGCTTGGGTTATTGCAAACTCTTTGCATCCTCCTCTAATTTAAATTGTTATGGCATCCTTCCTGTCCAGAGTGAGTTGTTATGAAATGTTTGTCATGCGTTCTACTAAACATTGGCTATGCCTATGCTGTGTGATCCGGGATGTTTTTCCAGCTCCCTGCTCCAGGTGCATGTGCCGATGACACCCTGACTTTGTTTTGGACGAGCTCTGCAAACGCATTCTTTTCCATTGTGCTTTGATGTCCATTCAAAGGAAGCCTAGGCAGGCAGGCAGCAGGCAGGAGAGCAGCTGCAGAGTGCTCCCAAAGGGAGCACACAGCTCGGGGAATTAGGAGTGCAGGGAGCAAACACCATGAAGTGCATTTATGCTGCAACAAGTTTTAGCCTTTTTCATAATTTATCTTCGGATTAGTGAATTGATTCCTGTAGGTACAGGAATTCAAGTCTAGCAAAAGTTTTGGTATTTCTTGATACATAATAAACTTGATATATAAAGATAAAATTATTCATCTATTCAATGCGTTTCTTACAGCTAGGAAAGACATGCCTATATTAGTCGGTGGTGGAAAACTTACGCTGAGACAATCCAGCCATTCCAAACTGATCTCCCTGCTATTTAACAGTCTTTCACTGATACTGTAAGTCAGGTATTATACAGAAAAAAATATTTACTTCTAAACTGCTCAGTTTTGAGAAATGTTTGTTTTATGTACCATAGTCCACTGCTGTAATGCTACCGTTTCTCCACGGTCTCTGAATGTCAGCTTAATTCGGCTGTTACAATGATGTGAGAAGAAAAAAACCTGTGCACAAGTTGGCAATCACATCTGAGGTGTTCATTTTATCTGCTGTCTTAGCATTATTGAAAATAAGATCAAGTACTATCCTTGTGCATAACAGCAGTTCTCATTCAGTATTTCAATCTCTGATCTTCTAAATTAGATGAAGTTGCGTAATTACATCATTATAAAAATTACTCTTTCGCTTTTGTTAAGGAGATTCTGTTTGCACTGTGTCAAGTACAATGGGTTCCAGTCATTTTTTACATGTTTGGATGCTGTGAGAGTACAAATATATGAAAGGTCCAACTTCCTATACACATAATCTCTCTATTTTCTGTAGATATAATCGTTCGTGAAAACATTCCGGAGCAATTCCATGAAGCTTCTCTTTTGGATACTATTTTGCAAACATCTGGATCCACTCTGAATTTTGTGGGAAGCTATCATGAATAGTTAAAGGGACTTTATTCCAGAAATCCTTTTGTGTCAAAAGAAAATGGGGCAGAGTACTGAATCATCATCACTGAGAGAGCAAGAACATTGTTTGCAAATAAAATTGGATTGACCTCAGTTTTGCAAACACTGCTTTGTGTAGATAAATGTTTCTCTTTTATTCTAATTACCTACCATGGAAAAACTTACTGACCGTACTGTAAACAAGGTAGGTTTTCTTGTTTTCAGTGCTTGTTCCTGGATCACCATCAGTTTGAAACCTCTTAGCATGGTTCACATGGAGTTAAAATGAATGAGCTACTTACAGAGCAAAGGTATTATCATCAACAGACACTAGCTCTCAGCAGTTGTTACTGAATTCTGAAAATTTTGAATAGGCTCATCAAACTGCAAAAAACTGATTGGAGTTGACTTTCTAATTAATCAGAAAAAGCCTGCAACCCCTGTTAAACTGTGTTGTTTAATTTTAGTAAATGTAAATAAATACGGAGCTGCAGCGACCTCATTAACCTCAATTCATCTAGTCAGAGAAATCATGGCTAGATAGTGGGAACCTAGCTCAAAAATCATACTGAGAAAAAAAGCCTTTTTTTCAGGTTATTCTTTTTGAGAAAAATAGAAAAATATCAGAGAAGGAACCTCTTTCTCACAGGACTTGTCATGCGGACTACTCACATGCAGGTAGTCCTATTTTCTTGTCTGGGAGCACTCAAGCACACGGGAACTGTGCTCTCAAGTGCAGGTTTTCCTCCTCCTGCCTGTGAGATCTTTCCTTTTTTCCCTTCCCTGCTCCCTGCTGCTCCCTAATTCAGCCATCCCTTTTTTTTCCCCTCTTTTACTTCCCAGCAATAGTGCAGGATGCCGTCCGGCAATTTCACTTTTCTTTCATTGCTTCTTCATTTTAATTTTCCTTTCCTGGTAAGGAATAGCGCATTTATTGTAGGGAGATAGAAATGGAGTGGCTTACAGAGAACTGACAAAAGGACTGCCTCCGGCCTCTCTCTGGAGCAGAAGCAGGGCACTTCCTACGAAATAACACCAGGAGAAGTTGTTCCGATAATCCCTGTGAAGCCCAATGCATTGTGTCAGCTGAGCACTGGTGGTGTAAGAACAACCGTGTATTAATTAGTTCAACACCGACTACAGATGAAAGTGTACTATTACTTGAATTTGACACATTAAGCACATTAAGCTTCATTTTCTACAAAATAAAATGTTGATTTCTCTCCACCTCCCCCAAATCTATGAGTATCTTTCCCTCATTCTAAAACGTCCTAAAGTCGTTTTTAATATGTCCCACATCTCTGCAGAAACCTTCTGTTTTATGTTAGACATGAACGTTTGTCATTTTCTGTTCACCTCACGCTCGTATTCATCGCAAAGAATTAGTTCTTTGCAGTGCACATTGTCCTATAATGAGCTTGACACGCCTTTTGTTCTGTAGACCTTTCCATGGAATAAGTCTATGAGTAGATTCTTTGTATAAAATCAGTACAAAGTAACACTTATGCTCTCAGTTTTGAATAATTAAATATGATAATAAGACAACAAAAGAAGAAAATCTGAAATTAACTTAATATAATGAATAGAACAGGAATAAGAGAAAAGAAGCCAAGTTCTGAAAAGCCAGAAGAGCTACCTGGCAAAAGATAAAAATATACATAAGAATAATAAAAAAAGTGAACAATAATAAGAGAGCAGCATCACTTGAATGATGTTATTCCTTTGCCTCTGAATTTCAGATTCCGTACGCATTAGCTGTTGTGTGAAAATTCGACTGTTAAGTTACTCCAAGTGCCGCTGCAAGGTAGTCAATAGTAAAAATATGTCCCTGCACTGCCTAGGCTTGTACTGTCCAGGCTGCTGCTCACAAGGGTAATGGGGAGAAATTCAAGAGCTTCTAAAGTGTGTTTTGATATTGTCAGTCCTGTAATAGCTACTTTGATATGAAAAATGTCCTGAAAATTAGAGCTCTCTGTTAGAAGAGTTTTCCACAGCTGGATCATGCATCCTTAAAACTGAAGTTCAAAAAAACCCTTCAGCCAGCAGACTAAAAGGCGTTCTTCCTCAAATAGTGAAGATCGTATGCACCTGTTGTTAGCCTCATCACTTCCCCTAGTACTTACCTAAGTATCATCAGGCTTAACGTGATTTTCTTGAAAGGTAGCTCCTTAGGTGAAAAATACTAAGAAAGCGGAGTGAAAAGTATGTTTTATTATGTTTCTAATATTTTCAAATTATATACTCTACACTAGCAAGCAGAAAAATACAAAGCACATACGTGGTCCTACAGACACATGCAGCGATGTTCACGTTCCTCCTCCACACCCAGATGCTGCCACCAGGATCACGCTGTGGTGTTTTTTCTAAGAGAACCACAGCTCCTTTACCTTGAATCTGGATTCAAAAAATCTGCACTTTAAAAACAGACTTTAAAGTGAAAATGTGGAGGATGGAAAGACCTTCTGTGGGTTATTCTGTAAGGGTTTGTTCTGTCTACGGTGGGTTTAGGTGTCTGGGTAGGTAAACGAGGCTGCAAAGTTGACTGATCTTCCCCCTAAGGAAATGAGCCTACTGCATAGCTAGCACAGGTGGCATCACCATGGCCTAAGTTATTTACAAACCCGTGGATTTTTCAGTCAGCAAGGCACTATATAAATATCATTGTAGCTTAGTTAGTATCATTTGTAGGTGGTATGTGAAAACTTGCCTCTTTATACATGCTTCCTAACCTCAGAAGTATAGTTAGTTACCTTTCCTGATTAGGGAAAACACAAACACATATCACAGAACAAACAATCAGAAGTCAAGGAAAAAAAAAAAAGTTTTGATAAAGATAGTTTTATAATCCTGTTCTGTCCTGGTCTCATTAAGTTTGATTTTTTAGGTGAAGGACTTATTAACAGACCTTTCCAGCACATATCCAAATAAGGAGAAATGTTTCAGGACCAGGCAGACAAGATTCAAAAAGATTGTTTGCTTGCCATCTTTGTAAGAAAAATATTTAATTTAGTAAGCTTTAGAATGAAGAATGACTTCAGAGGTTCTGCAGATGGTGGTTCATCTATTTGAATAGCTGCAGATAGGAACTGCAACTTGGCCTTTGCAGTGATTTAATTTTTCAGTTTTTAATATGTCATTTAACGTCAAATGTAATTAAACCATAAAAATTTCATTTTATTAAAACCTACATATGCAGATGTCTTGAATGCCATTTTCCTAAAAAAGAAAATAGTTTTACACTTTCTAAAAAAGTTATAGTTCTGATAAAGGGTGGGCTGCTGAAAGCGTATGAGAGGATATATGGGCAGGCAGCATCCAAGGAACTGGATGCTAACCTTTCCAAATGGGAAGCCACTGGCTTTACAAATCCACCATTTTTCCCTCTTCTTGGTATGTCTTCAGCCACAAGCAAGTAATGCCTTGATAAGTGCAAATTTTTGTATCACAGAGCAATAGTAATTTACAAACTACTAAGCACCGTAACTTCCTGAAAGTCAATGTGTAGAGCCTAAAGGCTGCTTGAAATTATACTCAATATTAACCACCCTATTACAAAATTATAGGAGTCAAGGATCAGTGGAAGTGTCGGAACTGCCGTCTTGGAATTACACTTACAGTTGGTCTATGCTGACTTTGAGCACAAATTTGCTTGTGTTGGAATACAGAACGGCCATACCTTACGCTCAGATGTGAACTGTTTGGAGCTGGTGCTGTTGGGAAAGACATGATTGTGGTGATGTGTTTTGATTGTACACTAACATAACTAAAAATAAAAATGTCCTAGAATAGGTTGAGAATTTTCATCCATTTTCCCCCCCAGATAGTCTATGCTTAGTTTGTGTCATTTGCTCAAGTTTTTAAATTCTTTGTAACTGCTATGAGAGTTTTCCTAGTTAACGTAAGATTGAGCTAGGTAGCCTTACAAGCCAGCCTACTTGACAACACTTAATTATGTGTGGTGGAAACATGTCTAGAATTGGATTATCATTTAAATAGTATATTCCCAATCCTTTCCTACTCTCAGGAAAAAACCTGACAAAATCTGCTCTTCCTGTTCGTGTAGTGTACGCTTCCNAGCCTACTTGACAACACTTAATTATGTGTGGTGGAAACATGTCTAGAATTGGATTATCATTTAAATAGTATATTCCCAATCCTTTCCTACTCTCAGGAAAAAACCTGACAAAATCTGCTCTTCCTGTTCGTGTAGTGTACACTTCCAGTATCCGGTTCATTTTGTTCCTTTACTCACCTGCACAGACAGTCAATCCAGTTTCTGATGAAGTCCATAGTGAATTGATTATTTATAACTGTTTAGAAATGTTCATGGGTACAAAAATTATCTTCTTATGGCTTTCGGGAATGTGCTGAAGAATAGAAAAATTTCTGCAATTGTATTTTTTCTTGGTAGCCACACTTTTTAGAATTGTCAAAATGGAGATGTTATTGCCTTGCTTCCTTTCTTTTAATCTTAGTGTTATCACAGAGCTCAATGAAGAGATCTCAAGATGATGTAATTGATATGCATAAGACATTCTAAGCAGGGGTCAAGTTTCCTCCATCTGCTTTAATTCTATTTCGGTTATATGTACCACCTCATTGTACAAACTGCTGCCGTCCTGCAGGTGGTTTTGTCATTTGTGATGCAAACCAGCCTCTTTTTAACAGGCGATGGTGTCCTCTTGTAGAAATCTGTATGTGGGAAACTGCTGAGATAGATGACTAGCCTAGACTGCGGTGTGCAATTTTGTATCTACCTCTCTGTGAGGGCATGGGTCTATAAAGCAACAGCTGAAATGACTAATTGGCTTCAGCAGGGATCTCAAAAGCATCCAAGCAGACTTCCTGCCTTGGGTCCAAGCACGACAGTGGCTTATTCACGCACAGAGTAATAGCAGGTTGTAGTCACATATGAGAATATTTTAAATAAAACTTTCACAGGTGGGTGAATGTGAGATAAAGATGCAAAAGATGTTTGATGACTGGAAAAAATAATGGAAAAATATGTGGGACTAGCTACATTCCAGTTTTAGATCTCAATGTCTATGGGGAGGAAAAAAACCACAACTATGTTCTTGATTAACCTATGGCTTCTGGACTTAATTATTCTATGACTCCTGGAAGGAGTGAGCGCTTGAGACATTCCAGTGAAAAAGTCAATGTCCCTTAGCAATGACCTAAACTGGATGGAACAATGTGTTGTCTTCCAGTCAAAGTAAAACAGATCTTTTACTTTTTTTTAAACAGCATTATTCTGGAAAAGGCTTATTGGGAAAAACAAAAATGATATCCAATCACCTCCTGTGTTTCCATTAAACTGTCGGTTTCCATTAAACTGTCGGTTCCCATTAAACTATCAGTTGTGTTACTAACACACTAGTTACTTTATTGTCCAGGGCATTTTGTCAACATTAAAAATAATAGCTCAGTGTAGGATTCCATATTCAGAATAAAGACACAGCAGAAGCAGAAGCATGGGAGATGCGTCTTCATGACTATGGACTATCTGTGGCTACACAGAGTAGAATACGTGTGGAAGGATTACTGTCAATAATAGCTGCCAAGGTGTTGTACAGAAATGCAGCAAGATACAAGAGTGTGTCGTGGTTTGTAATGTGCCTCTTGCTATACCTGTGGAATATTAGTGAGAGAAGAAGGACACTGAGTGACAGGTTCATATTATGGAATACCTTGCTACTTGCTTGATTACTTGCTATGATACATGCAGAAAGAACTAAATAATGAATTTTAAGGTACAACAACAAACCCAGTAAAAATCCTGGCCCAAAGAAAAATTACATTTTTTCCCCAGTCTTCTTGTTGATGATTTTGGAAAATATCAGGAGGGCCCCTGAAGGAGGGGAAGGAGAAGAGGGCAGCTAGATGATTAAGAAATATTTTTAAATAATCAACATGTATTATAGGAGACACTTCACAAACAAATGACAAATGAGGAAGCTGACCAATTCTCAAAAGTAAAAAGTCAAAACCTGTTCATCCCTGTCTGGAGAGATTTACTCAATGGCTACAGTTTTCTATGTTGTACTGTGCTATTTTAAATATTAAATAAGATTGCCAGCACTGTTTTTGCAGTGATTGCTGCTGCATGTGTCAGAAATGGATATTCAGAATAAGTGGTTGGACAATGTTTTTTTCCAACTTAAATGATTCTATGATTCTATAAATGCCATATTTTTATCTATGCTCTATTTTTCTGTGTAAAATGTGTGTTTTAAATCAACTAGCCTTTTTTACCCGTGCCCTGAATCAAACCCAGCAGAAACTGAAAATAATACTATTGTGTTGTCTTAATATCTTGATAGGATCAAGGTAAGGGCAGAACTTGAACCAGCTCACTGTAGCCAGTGGAAGAAGTACTAAAATAAATGCAAATAAACCTATAAAAGTATATAATTGAATTATATAAAATGTGACATATATTATTATGTGGATAGTATACTTTACTTTCAATAGGTTTCCAAGCAGAAAGGGGACAACATGAAATGAGATTTTCAGGGGGATATAGCATCTTTTGCTAGAATGTATCAATTTCTATAGACACCTGGAAAACTACACAAAAACCTGTTTCAAGCCAGAAGGCAGATGAGGTCACCATCCACAGACCTTGCAGGCTTACTCTTTTCACATGCAGCTTCCATGCCTCTTGCCCAAAAATCTCTCACGTGTGTCTTGGAGTGATGAATTAGTTTATTAATTTTGCTTTTGGTTCAGTCAATATATTTTTCCATGCTCCTTTGGAATAGATTATATGCTTGAGATTGGATTATTTTTCCTAGTTAAAAGAAAATAAATCCAGCAGAAAAGTACATTTTAAAATGTAATTATCCTCTTCTATGGGCAATGTATTACTTTGTGAGATAGACAATTTAATATACTAATTGAATTGAAGCATTGATGGGACCTATTTGAAAGCTTATTATGCAATTTCAAAAGGACTCTATTGAAAGAGAGATAAAGACTTTCAGTCATCAGCAAAAAAAATATTTTTTTCTTTAGCATCTAGGATGGCAGTACTCTTTTGTACCTGTCAAGTTAACATCTGTGTTTAAGAGAGCATTGCGCAAAATATTCACTTACCAGAGGGAGGCAAACTCTTTTATGAATATTAACAAAAGACACATCAAGGTGAATACAGCACATACCCGGGAGGAATCCTCTGTAACTTTTTAAAGTGATCTTTCTTGAGTGTCAAGCTATTTTATGACTTTTGGCCCAAAACATCTAGCCACTGACCTAGTAATCGAGATCTGTTCACAAACTTGTAGTTTAATGTAGTATTTGAAGAGTTTGCCAGTAAAGGAGATCAACACAAGTCTCTTTCACTTAGCCAGACTACTGTAAAGTCCAAATTTCAGCTCTTCGTTGAAGTTCCTAGAGAATTAAAGGAGTGAATTGTTATAACCATCCAATATATTATCTCTTAGTATCCCATGCATTAATAGAAGGGCTCTGAATTTTTAATAATTATTACATTAGCTTAACAAGAGAACTATTTTAAATAACATGTTACATTTTCTTGAATTACTCATATTACCTTCTGGTTTTCGAATAAAAAATGCGATTTAGATGTAACCTTTGTCTTCAGAATTGCAGGCTAGAAGAAAAACAATCAAATAACAAAACATCCTGGAAGTTTAACAATAAACGTTGTTTATAGGGCATGTGCCTGCTGGTCTCTGCAATCTAAGAAATTTTGTGCGTCTTACCTATAAAAGAATACTAGGCTTTATGGAAATTACTAATTACCTAATGTGTCAATCATGGCTTATGTTTCTGTAAGTAACAGAAATTTTTCACCCGTAGAATCTTTATTGTCAATGGTTTACCAGAAAAAAAATACAACATGAATGTCAGAGCTTTGGTTGAATTTAGAAGGACATGGATTTACTAGAAGCAGAAGAAGCAGAAATTAAACAGAACTGACAGAAAACGGGAAGTGTGAAAGGGAGGGAGGACAAGAAATAATTCTGAATATTTTTAGTTCTGCTCTTTGATCTCCTGTCTTGACTTTGTAAAATATCACCAGCAAAAAAATAATGTATAAAATTTCACAGAAAGAAGAAATCAAACATAGGATAAATATAGGTACAATGTGTAGAGGGGATTTATAGTATTTTTTACTTCCTGGTGTGGTTAAATACATAGATAGACATCTTTTGAAATGGTTTTGAAAAATGGCTGCTTAATATAGTTTTATGGCCACTGAACTTCTTGTTCATTAGAAAAGCTCCATCTGTAACCTCCTGAGGGAATAGCACATGAGCAAACTACTTTTTAAACATGATTAGGGAAATGCATTCAATAGTGTCATAAAAGTTTAGGAAACACAGTTGTGTATCTGGGGCAAATCTTGTCTTTTTACAATGCAGCAGATTGGTTTGATTGCCTGACTGCCTCATTCCTGGCTGGTCTCTTTCCCTCCTGCCCCCCCTTGCCTTGGACCTCTTCTACCCACCAGACGGAAAATCACCAGATACGCTTCTTTATTGTTTTTTCATATGAACGAGTTGTTTAAACAAGACCTTGCTTGATAAATTCAGTGTTGTGCTCCTCCAACCTACGTCTGTACAGACATCTTTCTTCTCATCTGCAGCTACTTCAGGTTCTTGTGACAGCAACAACAGTTGTTTCCATAGCAGATGAGCTTTGGTAAAGCATTCTGTGTATTCTCAGATGTCTTGTAACGCAACTCAGCCACTGGTAAAAAGGAGTAGGCAACATCATTAAGTCAGCTGAATTTCTGCAAACAACCAGCCAGCAGTCTGCGGAGCCCCAGTGGTTCCGAAGCTATAGTCTGTGAAATCCTGGTCGGTAAACTATCTTGGGTCTGCCTACATGGGGCTTAAGGGGCAGTTCTCACAATATTTGCTTGTATTCAGTGGGAAGTCTACCTTTGGTCTGGAAGAAGGTATTCCTTACTGTGATGGTTAGAGGAATCTTTGCTGAAGATTGTGCAAAAAGTAAACTTTAAGTGTAGGAGACACTGACTAGTCCTGCCAAGTAATTTCTTGCTCTGATCACTTCATTGTTTTATTTGTGTGAAAGATTATTGCTCTTCTCCATTGTTTTCTCTAAAGAAGTAGGATACAACATGACAGCACTATATTGTATTGCACCACCATACAACATACCGTATCTCAGGTTCTAAGTGAAATAATTATGATTAATTGTTTTGTATAACAATATGATTTCTGTGTTCCAAAAGGTGGTCCACTCTGTCCTACTTTCATATGCATAGTCTTGAAGCAGTGTTTACATTGCTTTTATGGATGAGCATAAATACGCACATCGTAATTTCATAATGAATGAGCTTTTTTTCTATGTAAAGAAGTATTTCGCAGGACTGAATGTAGCTTGCTTTATACATGGGGTTGACAGGCACTAACTATTTAACTTTCTTGAACAATGAATTTATTTGTTATCGCAAAGGAGATGCTTTTACTTTTGCAGTCCTTAATGCAGATAAACTCTTGAGTTTATCATATGAAGTGTTAATTACTTGAACCATCTTTGAAGTACTTATGCTCGTACTGCTCAGTATTTTCTTAAATGGATTGTATACATGGAGTGCTTTGATATTCCCAATGTGATGTGTAGGTGTGGATATTTACAGCTATAGCACAGACTGAGTCATGTCACAACTAAATGCTAACCTTGGCTGATCAGTATTAGATCATGGAAGACCATAAAGCTCCAGTTCAGAAACGTTCACATGCTTTCCCACCGCTTACTCCTCTTAACAAGGAGAACATCTGAGCACTATTCATCAGTCAGCATATTGCCATAATTATCTCATAAGACCTCATCTGTAGTCACTGCATCATGATCTGGGAGACAGATACTCTTAAGACAGACAGACACTTACTTAGTCTCGTAATATACTGCTTTGGTCTGGATTAAACATTTTTCTAATGTTTTTCTCATGGATTTTTGTTAAGAAAAAGAACAAACACAACAAAACCCAGTTGTTCCATTTCTGCAGCTTCAGGTATTTACTTATGAACTTTGCATCCATTTTTCTGACCTCAGCTCAGGTAATTACATTTCGTACTTTCAAATGACAAAGACTGTTTGACACTATTCATTTGTGTTGTCTCCTCTCAGGCAGCTGTTCTGGGCGTTGCAGGCACTTGAAATACAGTGTATATAGCATACCGCTTCTTACTTCCATCTGACTTTTTGGAAAAAATGAAATTTCTGGTAGATAAAAAGGGCTACTTCTTGTGGGCTAGTTCTATGCTCATCTACCATTATCTCTCGAAAGAGACTAGCCTAAGAAATTGAAGGGCAAAACTCTCTTCACAGTACTGGAAGGTTAGGTTCAAGGTCAGTCATGACACACACAGATAAGGCATAGATGTAAGGCAACATGTACATTCAATATCCTATCTCACTATTTCACTTCTACTGAATGCTATTCTTCATTGACTTCAATAGTGCTACTCCTGGGATAGAGGGATGGTACACATGAAAGAGTCATTCATTATTTTTGTGTTTTAGAAATTTTAACTACTGAAAAGAGAAGCATAGGCTGTCAGAGACCCGTGACCTCTCTGCCTGCTCTTGTAGACAAGAGTAACTTGTAATGCCCTGTTAGGCGTGCGGCCAGTTCCGTGGGGCCGAGGCTCATAAGCTCTCTGCTTTCTCCTGAAAGGGAAGGAATGTCTCTGGAGCTGCAATTTGGGAACCTCTAGACCTCATTATAGCGTACCCTAAATAGTGAGCATCCAACCAAGGACACTATTGGATTTCTGCATATTTCTGTTGCTGGAAGGAATTAAAGTTGTCAGACAAAACAAAACTGTAATTGTTGGAGTTTTTGCTGTGTCTGTGAGCATAAACACCCAGTAATGATTGCCACAGCTCTTTTATTATATGCTCTGCTTAAAAAGAACATTTGTTACATGAAAGCTTGATGCTTTCTCTCCCTTTGCTCTCAATACCTTCCTTTAACAATTCAAATTTTAAATTTTGTTTCTAATTTCATTTCATCAGAGCAGTATTTTCACAGTCATTAAGGCAATTCTAATAAAAAATATTGACTGTGTGCTAACAGAGAAAATAACTGTCAGTCTTATGTAGTAAGCTTAGGTATGTGGTCTTTCTCTCTAAGACCCAACAAATGGGACACTAATTGCACAGTAAACCCTTGGCATTTATCTTTTAGACAGTACATGTGTGCTTATTCAATAGCTCTTTTTAGCTTTTTGCCTTAAACATTCATTAAGAAAAAAAGGTCTGCAAATGGTAGAGAAATTAGCTTTGTTACAAAGCAAAGCTGAAAATGCATTATTTTGTGTATTTGGTGTGTTCCATTTATGCAAACTTGTGCAAACAATTAAATTTGTGCAATCAAAACTTCATTATATCCATTTTCTCTTTACTGATTTATTGTTACATTAATTAACCTGCATTTTGATGATTGTCGGAATGTTGATGAGTATAGAAACACTAGCCTATAATTCCCCTAGATCTTATTAGGAGTTGAAGGCAACGGTTTCTGAGATTTACCCTTCCTCTTTCTGCTAGTCTTTATCAGTTCTTCCGTATCTTAGTGCTAGAACCTACAAAATCCCCATTTCATGCTGTACCACCACGAAACGTGACCTGACACTGAAGGAGTATCCCCATCATGCTGCCTGATGCAGAGCTGCAAGAAGCATATTTGTAACAAACTGTGCAATCATGGTTATACAACTCTTCAACTTCTGTCAACTTCTGGCACTTCTGTCAGCCATTCATAACTTAAATATACCAAAATATTTCCATTGTAGCTAAAATACGTAGTGAATACCTTCTTCCCCATCAGCATGATACATTATATTCAATTTTAGGATAAAATTTTGTATAGAAAATCTATGGGAAAATACAGTCTTTACACCATCTCTGTAAATCCAAGTTATGATATTATGCATATTTTCTGCAGCTGAGAGCCTTCATGAAGAATGCCAAATCTGCCAGCACTTTCCTCCTATGAGAGGTCAACTTCATACTCAGAACCATGACAAAGGAACAGTTTCACCATGAGGACAATCAGACAGGTTGTCCAGGGAGGTTGTGTAGTTTCTACCCACGTTTTAGATGCAGGCATAGAGGCTCAGACAGATGAAAAAAGATGCTTTTCCTACCCATTTCTTTGTGTGGCCACACCAGACCAGATATAACTTTTTTCCTCACAAAAAAAAGCTTGGTCTTTCATGTTTCAGTTTTCAGGAGGCCTCTAGGTCTTCCATATAAGCATCTTCCCATATAAACAAGGACTAAGCAGTTATATTAAGGCTTACATTAAAAAAAAAAGTAAAAAAGACACGAAAATGTAGGTGTAGAACACTGCATCCTGTGATGCAGCTGCCGGAGAAAAACGCTTAGGATCTAATGGTTGACTTCTTGAGCGGTTTTTTAAAAGGAAGGGAAATCCTACCAGCACCAGGTGCTCGTATACCTCCATCAGTGTGAACGACTATTGGCCCCACTCGATGGCACTTCTTGAGATTGCTGGTTTCAGTTCTGTACAAAGTTTCAGTCAGCTGGAGCTTATTCATTTGCCATTTTTGAATAGGTTCAAGGTTGTAACCCTAGCCTTGTTCATGTTAGTGAGACCAGGGTCAAACCACTGTAGACGAGCTAGACTTAGACAACACAGGTAAAAGATGGAGAAAAAGGAAACAGGCAACTCAAGAAGTTGAGATAACTTTAGGCATTGGGGATTCAGAAATACTCATTTCCCCTTTATTTGATAGCTCAACCAAATCTGATTAGTTAAATTAATATTTAGCTTAATCACACCAATTTTAATGAGCTGATGTGGCATTTGTACAGTTGCCACATGAATTTACAAGGTCTATCAATTCTGGTTGCCCTTGCATAGTGGATCCAACGTAAACTTTTCCCAGGTTCAAATCAGACTTGGGAGCTGTGACGCACACACACCAGGTTTCTGTTCCTTCACAAGGGATGAAGGGAGCTATGAAATCCTGATCGCTGCTCCGAGAGATATCCCAGCCCTGCCAACAGGGAAAGCCAAAAGCTTTCTTCAGCCAAAGTCTTGTCATTGTCAGCTAGCTGTCTTCGCATAGCTTATCTTCATATATCGTTGTGCTAGCTAAAATAAGTAACAATACGTTACATAATCTTCCGTGTTACGTAAACAGTGAAACCTGAAAATAAAGGATTGGATCATCAGTTTTCAAGATCCTTGTCTAGAAAGTGATAAATTCCCCTTGCTTCCAAAACAGGCTTTTAAGGCTATGCAAAAACGGCAGATGAACCCTGTGTACAGCAAACAGAAGGAGACTGTCAGTCTGACCTCTTGGGTCCTAAGGACTATGCTGGCTTGACAGCCTGTATTACCCTCCACTTCCTCATTACACTTGTGCTTCTCTCCCTTTCCCCAGTAAAGAAAATAAATTAGGGCAAGGAATTAATGTTTTGGGTGAGAACAAAATGTAAAATGAGAAAAAAGTATCACATAAAAATTCCAAAGACTAAGTTGCTGCCAGCGTTATATTCTCCTCTCCTTTTGAACATTGGGAAGTATTAGCTAGGAAACATTTATAAAAGGTACCTCAATTATTTCTAAGGAAGCAGGAAAAGGACAAAAGATATGAAATCCTATTGTAGTGTCAGTGTCTGTTACACATTCTGTAAGGCTTTAAGGAGGTTGAGTTAAAAATGGAGGCTTTTATTTGCTTCTCTCAGAACAATGGAAACATCTTTTGCCATTCTGGTAAACCTAGATGAGATAAAAGCAAAAAAAAAAAATTCCACTTCCTTGGGTAGTCTGGTCCCTTTGGGGAGTCTAGTTTTTATTATATTATATGAGAGAGGGAAAAAGTATGTATATTACATAATAGAAATATTTTAGTTCACACTGTTCCTTTTTTTTTTCTTTTCTGTGAGTAACATGCCTGTTGCAAGGCAGAAAAGAGTGAAAGGCAATAGTTTAGATTTCCTTATATGCTCCAGTGATATGCCGAAATAAGCGTTACAGTTTCTTCTTCTTACATCCTTCTCAAACAAATCTTTATTAATTCTCTGTTTAAAATAGAACACATTGTGTGTCCTCATAATGGGCCATATCCTGCTATCAATATTTTAACAGATCCCCCATGGACTGTAATGTGGAGTCTGCTAAAAAATTGATGGCACCATTATGTTCAACTGCAGTATATTTGTAATTAAATTATTCTTCTTTGTATTCATTCAAATTTTTGTTCATGAGAAACAAAAGTGCCCTGGTTAAACTAATTAGTTGTGAACACATTGTGTTTTGTTTATTTTGGTAATGTTTGCTTCAGTCTGATAACCTGTCAAGAATGTTCATGCTTTCCTGCTAGGGATTAACACACGAAAGTTTAGCAGCTTAGTACAGATTCAGAAGATGTTGCAAAAGCCATTTGCCATAATTCTAGGGAGCAATTGTTGTAACAAAGTATAATATATCTACAAGTAAAGCCTTGTTGAATAAGGTTGCATAATAGAGAGGAAAGAAGGCTAGAAATTGCAGAACAGTAAACCTGTGATAAAAACTGAAATAGAAGAATTCATGAAAAAATCCTATTTTTTGCCTTCTGATTTTCATCAGGGTTCACAGAGCTAGGAAAAACAGTCCATGAAATTTCAGCAAATTTCTAAGAAATCTCTACTCAAGAGCTATCTGCTTTAGAAAAAATTCTCCATGCCATTTAAAATTAAGCACACAGATTTATTGTGAAAAATACACTGAGCAATTTATTTAACGGGGGAGACTTTCCAGTGTAAGAGAAAGATTAGGGTAAATTTCTGGGTTGTATTACATTGGAATAAGCCTTTTAGCTACTGTTTTCCTTTATTGACCACCTTAAATTCTTATTTCTGATTATTTCCTACCACTGACAGATGGAATTAATGTATTGCTAGCTGGATTTGAGCCTGGTCTATCTTTCTCTTTTGTTCTCTCTGTTTGTGTTTGTAGCGTTTTGAGTTTCACTTTCCTCCCTCTCTTTAGTGCTCTGCAGTTTCTTTTACCATGTTTGAGCACTTCAAAATCTTTTCATGTACTAATTTTCAGAAACCATCTGGTCGATAAGGTATGACTGCATAACTAGCAACACATAAGATGATCAAAAGCTTTGTGAATGTAATCTTTGGAAATTTTTTTTGCATCATATATGCTAAATATAAATAAGGTTTCTAGTGTTTCTAGCTTCAGAAATACATTCGTAAGTCTGTTTCCAAATTTTTTTCTCAAGTGTTCAGAAACAGTGTACGATTATAGTAGGTGCATATAGCTATATATAGGCTTTATGTAGATTTTTTTTTTAAAGCACCTGATTTTGAACGACTGGATTATTATGGGTGTCTCAGGCATTTTTTTCAGCCCATAATGGAAAGCAAGGTAAGCCAACCGAGAAAAATTGAAGAACAGAAAGAACATACTGCTTCACCCTTCTGCAGTCTTTTAGAGAATATGGGAAGCATTGGGCTAGGCTCTCTGAAATGCCGAGTACTTCTCAGAGAAACATTAGAGAGAGTGGAGAGTTCTAGGCATCTTGATTTTAAACAGAAAATCTTTTATTTCCGGCAACGTTTCTGGCAGGAATAGAAAAGGGCAGGTTGTGATGACAATTATTGTAATGAGAATGGAAAATGGCTCCATCATAGCTTCCTGTCCTCACCATGTTAAAGCTGGGCTTTTGTATCCCTTCTTGGATGCAGTGGGAGGACACATAATTTTCCTTTACATGCAGCAGTGCGCTCAAATCATTATTCAGTAAATGTCACTGGAATGACCTTTTGCAGTGAGAACACCCAGTTTGAATGTTGATCATCCATAGTGCGACTCAGTCTACGTACACAGATCGATTTGGCAAGTGTTTTGCAGAGGTACGTGCTCCCAAAATCAGACTTTGCCTTTGTATGCCAACTAACTTAGTAATTTATGAGAGAACAGGAACCAAACAAAATTTTCTCATCTTTACTTCTCAGCAGCAAATCAAAATAAACATGCAAGTTTAGGAACTATTTCCCTTGCTTTGTACAGTGCTACAGGAGCAATATAGTCAAACTCAGTAGCTTCATGAATTCTTTGGTCTCGCAAACCAGAGAAGACACCCAGGAGTTTAAACAATTTTTGTATTTATATATAGAAGTAAATTTATAAATGTGTGTATATGTGTTTATGTATAGAAAATAATCTAATCCATTTATCCCGGGTTATAAATGAACCCTGTTCCAGCAAATTAAAGAATCCGATATCCCATAGTAGAGGAAAGCTCCTGCTCTTTACAACTGCACAAACATGATGTCAGTTGCTCAGAATGGGCAAAATGAAGAAAGACTAATCCTTCTCTGTTCCACACCCTTGCACATGAGAAGTGCTGCAGTGTGGGTGGTGTACGCTCGCCGTGTATTTTTGGGCCTCCGGTATGAGACATGCATCTCACAAAGTTACAAAAATATTTGCAGCAAGGTCTTTGTCTGGAGTCTCTATCTTTAGGTAGCTCTTTCAGTCTGCCAGTTGGTGTAAACCTGCAACATGAGAAAATATCTTGAAAAATCTAAAAAACCCTGTATAGAAAACTAAATTTGTACAACACAGTACAAGTGGACATGCCCAATCTTGTTTGCTTATGGCTGCTTTCAGGGGATATGCTTAAAAGCGCTGCATGCTGATATGTCTTACAGATAAGAGACAGGACAGTAATAATTAGAACATGCAGGGTTTTTTTATGATTATCAGAGGCTTGAACTTAGCATTGTTTCTTTTGTACTTACAACTTAAAAACGAACTTGTGTTTATGCTGTGACATAATATTAAGTGAATAGATCAAAAAGCTTGGTTATAGTTTCAAGACAGATGCACCAGTGTCTGTTATTGTTGAAATGCAGATTTTGTACTTGTGCAAACTTTGCACTAAAATATAAAATAGGTGGAGGATGATCTTTAATACTATTTAGGAACATTACACATTTCACATAAGCTATTAGATGTCCTAACTTTAATAAAGGCACTAAGTTTCTGTAATAAAGATGGTTCTACTGGCTATGTGATGATAAGCCTTACTTCAGTATAATTTAAACAAACCATAATTATATTAAAGCTGAACCCCAACACCTACCTTAGCTGATTACGATACAAAATTAACAAATAAGCATGGCTTCAAAGGAATAAAATTAAACCTCTGTCACCTACCAAACCCCTATGACTACTACAGCAAGGCTGTGGGAAAAGGATTATAAGATAACTTAGTGAGGTATGTTGTGAGATGGTCAATGTAATATTCCTTTTGTATTACGTGGTAGAGCACAGAAGCTTTAAAGCTTATAACTGACAGCTGTCTGTTGCTTCTAGTACCCAGATAGTGTTGAATTGCCCTTGGCTGGAGTAAAGCCAAGGGAGTAAGTTCTGCATCTTACTTGGTCCTCTATCCCAAACAAGTACAGGTAGCCATATCCTATACTCTTCTGATGCCATCATGTAGAGGGCATGCAGAGTCAGAAGAGGGCACGAATAACGCCTCCAAGTTTCAGGTATTTACTGCCTCGCCTGTGGTAAAGATCCTGAGATAGATTGATTTTTGACAGTTTGAAAGAAAAATACGTGATCCAGATATGGGTAAAGTAGAAAAAATTCTAATAACCAGTCTTGTTATGGTTATAAGAGAGCTAACAAACACTACTGTTACCTAGCATGTAATGTTAACTTACCAATAGCAATATGTATTTATCCTTTTAATGCGCTACTCCAGGAAATACTGCGGATTTTAACAGGACATGACTGGTTTTTTTGTGAGAATCTGATGCAGATTTTATATATCAATCATGTCTTTAAAATGGATCCACCTAATCGAAGGCTTACAGTCACCTTGTCGTCTCTTACTCTAAGCTTAGCATTCAAGCAACGCAGCAAAACCACCTCTGTTCTGAACTCAGTGGGATGTGAAATGCCAGTATAGCAAGAAAACACCATTCCTCCATGTAGAAACAGACCATCAAAGATGTCAGGATTAATGATAAAGTGGGCTGTCAGAAGTACTGTCTGCATTGAAAAAACATACAGCAAACAAATTTCAAAATGGAAGTAAAATGCATTTTTTTAATGCATTAAAACTAGCTATGAGTTCATTTCTGTGTCACCAGCCAAAACTCTGCCATCTGGTAAGAGAAGGAAGCTCTTCAGGTTCTAGTCACAGTGAACTCAGCTGGCTCAGCTGAAGACTCTGTCTATACTGCACATTGCAGTACAATGTAGAATTGGCAGAGTTATGTATTAATGGAGGAGCTTGAATACTGGGGGTAGTAAAACCAAATTAGTGCAAATTTCTACTTGTATTAATATATACTGCTTTTCATCATAGGATTTGTGCATTAAAATGCCAATTGGATTAGCTTCAATGGAAATGTTACTGTTTTGCCTCTAGTGTCCAGTCTAGTGCCAGCATGACTCTATGTAAAACAGCTGGAACATCCTGAACCAGATTTTGTAGGTGCAATTAATATAGAACATTATCTTGAATATGTCCTGCTCCAGTTATATAAGAGTCAATTTACCCCAACACTAGTAATCTCAAGAAGTCTGTTACTTGTCACAGCCCCAGACTGAGGATATTGCATAGGAATTCCCAAGGCCATATCTCATGGGGGCCATTAACCTTTGCTGCTCACAAAAAAGCATGGAAGGCACGCTCAGGAAGTTAACAAATGGTGCTAAGCTGGGGAAGCAATTTTTATGCTGGAGTGTACCTGTCCACTTTTGTGCTCCCAAAGACATTGGCAAATTGGAGTGAATTCAGTGGAAAACCACCAGAGTGTTTGGCAGGCTGGAGCAGGTATTGCATGAGGAGAAGCTGAAAGATCTGGATTTGTTCAGTCTGGAGAAGAGGAGGCTCAGGAGGGTCTTGTTGTCTTTACTATTTCATGGAAGGCTATAGAGAATATGGAGCCAGAGTCTTCATCGTATGCGCAGCAAAAGGAGGTGAGATAGTAGGCACAAACTGCACCAAGGGAAATTCTGACTAATGAAAGGAAAAAAATCTTCACGGTGAGAGTGGTCAAACCCTGCAGCAGGTGGTCCAGAGATGTTGCAGACTTTCCATCTTTGGAGATAGTCAAAACTCAAGTGAATAGGGCCTTGAGCAATGATCTAACTGAAGTTAGCCCTAATTTGAACACGGGGTTGGACCAGGTAACCACCACGGATCCGTTCGAACTGAAATTATTCTCTATTTCCATGATTTTTAATGGAGCATGAAGTTTTCTGTGACCCTGAGACATACATACTCGTGTCCGTACATCTAAATTCTTACCCTTAGAAGGTGATCACATGCAAACTGATCACTGGAAACAGCCCCTGGCCCACACTGTCAACTACACTGTTTGGGAAAAGGTTAGCTGGAGCAGGTCCAAACCGCACCAGGGAGTTTGGTAACCTTTAAAACGATGGAAATTGATCAGCCATTGCTCAGTCTGTGGTCTGGTGACACTCTTTAGTTATTGATTTGAGTATAATCATACTAATGAGAGTAAATAATGTAGTTTATAATCAGATGTGATCATCTAAGTGATTTCATCCCATCTGTACGTGTTTTATATATAAAACCTTTAAACAGTTGCTATAGCATCTCAATTCCATTAACAGGCTTTCTGCTATCAGAATGTAAAGATGAATTGAAGTGCCCTATAAACATAAGTAATCCCTACCTAGCTAAAAATAGCTGTGTAGGTCACGGATGTTTAGAATTCTTCTAACTTGAAAAAAAAAAAAAAGAACTATTTTAACACAAATGTGCGATTTTGTGGTTTTCCTAAGGCTGACCTGATTTGAAAAAGTATTGTCTAAACAATGGTCTCTAAGCGTGGTGATTCATTTTGGTTGAAATACAAAGGCCTTTGGTACAAAGTATTTATCCACCAACTGGTTTGAAAGGCTTCTTTCTGTTTTTAAGTTGTCATAAAGCCAAATCCTGCTTTCAGAGAGAAGCATGTGGCTCCCCTGCAGTCAGCAGATATGAAGTCATTGGAAGCTGTATGTAAACTTATAATGGTACAATTTGGCTCAAACTTTTTAGTACTTCTGCTTAGTCTTTTTCTACAAATTATTAAATACTCTCAATGCAAAACTTTATTCTAAACACTTTTGGATATAATTTGTACTGAGAATGATACTGAGCATGTAACAGTGATGCGTGGCTGACCTTGCAGTATGATCATTGTTTGTTGAGATGAAAAGCCCTTTGGGCTCAGCCTTGCAAAGTGCGTAGCATTATGGTCTCAATTCTGCCAACTTGGTCAACATATACTTGATATTAAACACCTGAGTCAGCTCACAGAAATAATGAGGTTGGTCTTGTATTCAAAGATAAACACACACTAAAATCCTTCTCTGGGTACCGCACATACCTTCCTGCAGGACTGGCTTTCTATCTTATGTGCTTATGCATAAGCATCAACTTGGCTGCTGCTCTAGTAAAATACGGTTTTACTCTTATCAGAAAGGCTCACAGCAGCTTGGGAAATATGGGTTATAGTACCTGTCAAGATTTTATATTACTGTTTGCTCAATAAATTAAAAAGGTCATAACCACAATTGATACTGATGTACAGGCATAATCAATTGCCTGCGTTATAGATTCATACAGCAATGATCAAGTCAGAGGGCATTTCCTGTAGCTTAATAGCTAGCTCTTAGAATTGCCAGAGTTATGTTAGCCAAGCCCATTTACAGTTGTAATGAGAAAGATGAAGTAAGTTTGATTTTAATAGTGCTGTAGCTGCAGTGTTAGAAGTACGTGATAACCAGAGCAATGCTAGAAAATAGAAACTGTGGTTGAATTCTCTCTCACAGTTGAAGAGTGAAGACTGCTGTTCAGTGAAGATCCAGTCAAATCCTTCTTTCCTGGCATATATATGTGAGCCATATATTTTTGGAGCTTGTCCAGAGCTGCAAGTTGTTTTTCCTCTGTTTTGCCTTTTTTTGAAGAGATGTTCTACTTTGCATCAGACCCAGACAGACTACTTACACTAAAGTAACATGCAATTCTTCACTCTGTTTTATTACTTGCTACTCTTATTGGAAGCTTTAAATATGAACCACATCACTACTTTGTATCAGAGTACTTTATTTTATAAACCAACCACTGCTTCACACACGATGACATTCAAGGAACTACGCAAAGCCTGCTTTTTGGTTAGGTGTTCCCAGCTGGCAGTGAGAAGATACAGAACATTTTAGTGGCTTGTTTTGAAATCCTTTTGGCTGATGATAAGTAGATTTTGTGAGTTGCTGTGGTACAAGGTGCTTCTCTGTCCTCTTCTGCAGGGGCTGACTGAATGTCCCACAGTAAAGGTTAGGTTGTTGTGCTTACTCCTCCTTTAACGCATAGCTAGCAGATTGGCCAAGGCAGGCTTCCTGAGGGTACATTATAAATGCATTTTTGAACTTGAATAGAGTAATGATGAATTAGCATATTTGCTCCTGAAGAGGTTGCTGACTGAAAATTAGCAAGTCGCAGACCTTTACTGCTAACTCCATCATCCATTAAGAAAATGCTTGATCTCTTTATCTTTCTCTCTGTCATTTCAGAGTACACTGTGAGAAAGAGAAGTTCCAATTGCAATTCAAGCCAAGTAAACCAGAGGAGAAAAATGTTGTTTTCTGTGAACTGAAAAACTGGGTTACAAGTTTGCGTAGATGGAGGGGGCTCCAAAAGGTCAAACTTTTGAAAACCTTCATACTGTTTGACAAATATCTAACAATACCAGTGAACTTAAGACTTCAGGGGGTTTTTGTTTGGAATTTTTACTTCGACAATTCTTCTACAATTCAGGGTATTTACCACTGATTACAAGAAAGAACTTGTCCATAATATGATTTTTTTTATTTTAGAAAACACCTAAAGTCACCTTAAGAAACCAGTGTACTTACTCATTTCCATGTAATAGATACGTATTTTGAACATTTTAATATCACCTAGTCCATTCCTGTGCCCACGGCTACTATTAGTGGATGCTGATGACAGAGCTTGAGAACAATTATGGCATATCGCCCAGTTTGGCTGGAATGCACATACTAAGGGATCTGTGACAAGCTACCATACTTAATAGATCTGTAGAAAATTTGCTGCAGATTACTAAAAATCTGCAAGAGAAACTCTATAGCACATTAATGGTAATGTGACATGTCAAATGTTGTACACTCAGAACATTTTTTCTGTCATTTGCAGCCTTTTATTACACTAAGTAATTGCATAGCAGGCTTCAAAGATAGAAAAGTGAAAAAAAATATTGGCAGATTCTCTAGTAATATCGCTAATGGACACTGTGCATAAGCATTAAGAAATAGGACTTCCATGGTTAATGTAATTTACTTATATACTGAACATAAACAAGAAAGTACGGCTGGGCAAGGAATTCAGAATCTGCTAGTATCCATTTAGTTTTGCAAGGGGAGTACTTGGGGCTTACTCTTAATTTTCTATCGGTATATGTCTTGTGTCAGAAGACCCCTGGCCTAGTTGCTCATTGATCTTTATTTACACTGACAGCTATGGCTGACCTTACGATCTTCCTCAAATCCATACTCAAGGATCATTAATGCTGTAACGACTCCTCCCCAGTGCCCCTGGAAAACCAGCTTCAGTTCTGGTATCAGGTCAACAACGTTCCTTTTGGCCAAGTTTTAAGAATTCATGTGTAAGAGTCTACTTGAGCACAGGAAGTTTTTAAGTATTAAGATAAAAGTTCAGTCGTCTTGACTTGCAGCACTTCCCTTCCCTACCCCTTCTCCTGACTGCTATAAGTAGACACAACTCAGAAAGACAGAGGAGTCACTCACAGACCAGTTACTGAAAGAGTCTTACCATAAGGGCCGAATGCAAAAAATACTTGCCCAAGCATGTTTGCATACATTCCCGTTCAATCAGGTACATAAACAATGTAACTTAAAATAAATTAATATACTGTTGAGCAGTTAAAAGTAATACTACCTAAGAAATCCCGGAGAGCACAACATTGAAATTGTTCTCAGAAAGACTGCTTTATCTGTCTTTTTAAATTTTTCATCAGGAATATCAGGGATGCATTTCCTTTCAGGTTGTTTGGCTTGAATTTGTATATTGTATTTCATTTGACTGTTTCCAGTCATTTAACTTTGTGTCATTTCAGTATTTTCGGTGGTGGGGAGGTCTGCAATAGTGCCCGCAGATTTTGCATTTTGGAGGGCAATGTCCTTATATTTTCCCTTAAAATCGACATTCCTGGGTGAACTATGTCTGTCTTCAATAAATCTAAGGCAGATGATTACTTTCTGCCTGAGCAAGAGAACACACAGGAGAGTCAGCACAGCTGACCGTGAACCCTGGAAGGAGATGATGCCTTGACCTCAGTATACCCTGGCTGCTCATGGACTTGTAGCTGAGTTAGTACTAACCTAACCATCTTACATACTGACAAAATGTGGCTATGGCAGCACTAAGTAACTCAGTGCATGTTGACATCACCTGAGAAATTCAGTAAACATCTGGGAGGCGAGTACACACCAAGTTCTGTGTTGCCATGATTACACGCACTGCCATCTTCTAAAACCGGTGTCGTTGTTTTGGTCCTTTGTTAACATCTGCAACGGAGCAAACACGAAAATAATTACAAAAAGTAGATTTCATTTCACGTGCTGCTTGTATGCTGGATTATGAAAAGTTACAAAAGTATAAAAAAAGTAAAATCCCAAGGCACTCCCAAGGCACTAAAATGCCATAGTTGATTCCTGCTTTTGCTTGAATTGTATAAATGGTTTAGTCAAGATTTGCAAACATTGTATCTTAAGTACAACTGGCTTTTTCACTTGCAACTATTCAGACACGACAAGATTATATATAGATAAAAATAATCATAATCTGACAAAGTGCTAAGTAAACTTTCTTAGTCCTTTTGACAGACCAAGTGAGACTATACAGGAGCTTTCTTAAGATTTTGTTTAGTACAGCATTTTACAGAAAGAATTTACTGAAGCTTATATGTAGCCAAAGAGTGACATAAGGCCTTGCTGATGACATTAGATGAGAAAATATGAAAATATACACCTGGTTATAAAAATGTAGTAGAGGAGCTGCCTTTTCAGTTGTTTCTGAAGTGTCCGGCTTAAGCTGTTCTTACAGACATGGCTGAAAAGAAACTATGAGAATATAAGAGCTTATTACTTCTACAGGACAACTGTCAGATTTTGTAGCTAATTGGTTATTATATATCAAAACTTGAGGACTAGCTAGGAGAATAAGAATCTACAGCCAGGACACAGAGACAAGGGGCCCAGCGTGACGGTGTTTTACCTTCCTGGAAACACTGAAGATGGGTCACTCTTTCTCCTGCAGCAGTAGTGCACTGCAACATAAAGAATACATTATTACCTGGTTTTATCTTTTTTAGTATTAGTAATAGTCTGAGAAATTAACTTGCAATCATTTAGAAGAAAAAACAGGGACTTCTTGAAGTAAAAAATCTCAAAGCTGCTTTTCGAGCTGATGCGTAACATGTCTCATTTGCTGCTTTTGTGACTATCCATTTTTTAATTAAGAACTATGTAATTCCATAATCTCCTGGGAAACTATGATTTTCAAGGATAAACAGTATATGTACAAGAACTAAGGATAAAACAAAGTACCAGCCATGTAATCAACTTGCTGAGTTGATTAGGCAAATCCAGAGATATCATATCACCAGAGAAGGTCAAGCCTGGTGCTCACACCGGAGGATATTGGATATTTATAAAGCTCTTTTCAATCTTTATGGAAAATCCAATGGAAAATTTTCTGAATTTTTCTCCTGAGTCTTGCTGAAACTTGTTTTTTTTTTCAAGCCAAGCTCCTGTTGCCTAAGGCTACTGTCTTTCAGTAGAAATCAACTAAATCAGACAAAACTAAATAGAAACCAGCTGAGGATTTGCAAAAGTCTGCTGGCATATAAAGTAAGTGATGAAATACATTTCTTTTACCAAAAAGGGAATAGGTGAGTAATTTTGTTAACAGAAAGCAGGTTCTTCTTTTAGCTAAGTTTGGCTCAGGAATGAAATCCAATTTATTTACCTGACTTGGGCCCTTAAAGCCTTCATGTGACATTTGCTTAGCCTCAACCAAAACTTAACTACAGGTGTGCTGTTGACTTGCTACAAGCATTTGCTATTCATATGATCAAGTCTAAAGGGTCTATACTATATTAAAACAGGAATGTAAATGAAACAGCTTACCAGGACTCAGATTTAACTAGATAACATCTATGCAAGTTTCTATGTCCAACGTTTCCTATTGTTTGGCGCTGGGACTTCAAGATGACTTTTAACCATGTATGTGTAAATTCACATAGCTATATATTAGGAGGTGAACATATCAAATGAATTACAAATAGAACAGAAAAAAGAACTAATTTTTTATGCGTGGAGTGAAATTCATGCTTATATGTAAAAAGAAAAATTTTAATACTATGATTCATTGGGGCATATAAGGAAAATATTTATAACCCGTTCCAAGGGTACTGCCTAATTAACAGAATTCAATAGGTAAAATAAAATATTCTTTATTAAAACAGCACAAAGCACCCATAATTTATACCTACATTTTCTCTGATACACTTCTCCATTATTTCATAACTTTTGCTTTATCATACAAGGAACTTGAAAATTCAGGGTAAGATGCAATAAAGAAAATACACTAATAGCAATTAAAAAATTACATGTCAAGATAAATGCATTTCCTCTGCTGATTTCACATCTAAGTCTAGCGCTAAAACTTGAATTTCCTACCCTATCCATAGCATAAAGCATTTCAATATAATGAGTTTCAACAAAAAATTTGACTCAGGGATTCAGGTTTTGCTCTAACTTTGACAGGGTTGTGCGATAGATATCTCACTGTAAAACTTGTCTCAAGAAAGTTCCAAGTGTCATTTAGGGAATTTAAAATAATGATAGTTGAATCAAAGAATAGTTTTGATGGCAGCTATTGTGACAAGTTATTTAAGTGAAAAAATTACTGGTGAGAACTGAGGAAATGTTCTCATGATAATTAGATGTAATAATAGAAGTACCTGACAGAGCAACATAGCATTTTCATTTCCCTACCGTTATTTTTGGACCTAACGTCCCCCTCAATCCAACAGATAATAGATCCAAAAGCAAACAGTATGCCTTTTCAGAGGCAAGGATATAAAATTGGCTGGTTTACATCCACAGTTTGTGGCACTGCTCCATTCCTGGAGCATTGTTTAAAATACAATGCAACGCACCGGGTCAAAGGTAGTTAAGACTACATCCAGCCCCTTAGCAATGGCTGTCAACTGTTTCGTGTAAGAGTGACATTGTCTGTTTCTATGTAAATAAGCATCTTGTGAACAAGGATCAAGTATGAGGCTTACTTTACGCTTCCAGTTATTAATCAAATATATCTGGAAATAGGAATCCCATGAGTATTTACTAGTTAAAATGTAATGTTTTCAGTCTAGCAAAACTGCTAGTCAGAGACAGCAAGGTCACTTTTTATGTATAGATTCATGGTTTTGTCAGGAATTTCATTCAAAACCCTCAAATCTTCCAGATAGCAAAGGTTGCACCTACACTTCGGCGTACAAGCAATGAGTAAGTAACATCTCCCAGTGGTAAAGGAGAGAGGCAGGTAATAAGTTGGAATGGCTAAGAACATAAAATATTACCAGCCTGTGTGGAAATAAATTAAGAGCATTTAACCTGCACTGACATTTCTTTTCATTTGATTAAGGCAAGATATATGATTTTATTTACAGAGAATGAAGTTGAGGTTAGATCTACAAAGAAACTTAGTGAAATACATTTGGTAGCTTTGGGGAGATGGAGCTGGTCAGTGACTGTTTGGTACAGGGTGGAATAGCTTCACCTCCTTCTGCCTGGGGTTGTTGGGCACTGTCAGAATTACAGTGGTCATATTTCCAGAGGACAAGCCTTGGAAATGGGGTCATGGGAATATACCTAGTACTGCTTCTGGTGCCTGTGCTAACATCCTTATTGAAGCTCATAGCAGAGGCATATACAATAACTTTGATGATCAGGCTATATATCTGTCTTTGACATTTCTCTGTCAGAGTATCAAAGGATTATACTCAAAAAAATTGTGAGTGATATCTATTTTCATATCTATATTTAAGAATATGTTGCAATGCATGCCAGGATTTCTCAGTTTTCATTTATTGTTTTGACATCAGCAAGAAAAAGTGAGTGTCTTACACCACCATACGACAAACAACAGATGATATTGTGTGGTCACTGCGTAAACTGCATTGCCGAGAAAGAGGTTCATATTTGTACTTTTGTAATGAAGATAAACCATAGCATTTTTTAAGTGTCCCTATTGTTACTTTGATGCCAGGCTGCCAGAGTTACAAGTAAAAACAAGGTGCAAGAAATATCTGGGATTATTTTCCTTTTTTTTTTTTTTAACAAAAGTCATTAATATAATTCAAAGTGTAGAATATGTAACGTTTTACATGGAAGAAACCGATTTTCTACTAAGAAGGCGGCAGTTCACAGATCTTGGCAAAAGTCCATTGAAGACAGCAGAAAGCACTATCTGCTTTTCACGGGAAGTGGTCATCTGATCTAGGAAGCACATTCAAAAATATACATGTTTTGCCTTTATTCTGAATTTACTGGGTATTCATTCAGTGAGGGTATACAAAGAGGACTACAGCTGTAAAAAAGACTGACTGTACTTACAGAGTAGGTTGTCCACTGTACAGCAAAGTTTGATAGCATTATAAAAAAGGCGTGAAACACCAAGAAAACATTCTTTGATGGAGAATACAAACCCCACACTGGCCAAGGAAGGGTTAACAGGCTGCTGTAGACTAAACTAGCCCTGTCTTAATCTACTTGTGAAAGTTACTGCAGAAAAGGAGTGTCAGCTCACCTGACAGGCTGGAAGGAGGTCTGGCTGTCCTTACTTGGTGCCTCTGTGGAAGTCTGGGGTGTGATGGGCATGGCCAGGTTTTCCTATCAGCCAACTAGCACCAGTTCTGCTTGCACGGGTATGGAAAGTTTCTGTCACTGTGTGGGACTGATCTTTTTGACACATCAGAGTTGCGGTGATTCAGTTATGCAGGTCCACTTCAAAGAACTGAAAAAGCAGATCTAAATAATACATTTGGATGAGATTGTCTGTGGAGCAATCCGCAGTTATTTTTTTACATGGTGATGTGACCACCTCTGCCGTTGCCAAGTGTTTTATTTTTCCCCCTTTTGGTGAGTCTTTGTTATCATATTGAGTCACATAAGGCCAAAGCCCTGTTGTATGGAAGCTGCATCTGTGCTGTTGAATGTGATGCTGAGCTGATGGTTCTGGAAGGAAGAAAGTGGCGTCAGTAGGATGTGCCACTTAGGCTGGGCAGTCCTCTGAGAAGCTGGATTAATTAGTGTGGGCACAGTGGTGCCTCTAGAGCACGCCTCTAGTATCTCAAATAGCAGCTCCTTGCAGTGATGCAGGGTCATGTATGTATGCATTGAGGGATTTTTAGAGTGAAAGCATGAGCTCTAATTAATTTTGTTGCTTGTTCACTGCAGGAGGAAAAACATTCTTATTTAAGCGCTGAGACTTCTTTTACGACGCACAGAAATTGCTGGGGGCCCTTCAAACAACAACAACAACAACAACAACAAAACCAAAAAGCCCTAACCAGCCCAGCTGGGAACATTGGCGACTGGACTGTGGCTTAAGTACCTAAAACATTTTTCTTGTTGGTGGTGTTTGGTGCTCAGAGTCTGGCAAGCCTGTGAGAAATCTGTGCTTTCTGAAACCTGAATGCTTTGGTACTAAATTTCTTGTTGCACTTGAAGTTCTGTTTCTGGATCTCTCAGAAGCATCTTAGTGGGTCTGCGGCTGCTAGTGGCTAGCTTCCAGATCCACAAAACCATAAAGAGATGCACTTTGAATACACTTGTATTAGCCAATCTTGTGGCCTAATAGGGCTGGTTGGCATCAAGCCCTTAATGTCCGTACTATACAATTCTCAAGGGGGTTTGCTTCAGACAAGATCCTGTGGACTGAACGGCCAGTTGTGGTCAGAGCCCATTAGGTGCTTTCCAGGGTCCATCTTCAGCTTTGATTTCATCCAGAAGGGACTCATTCATGTACTCCAAGACTATTCTGTGATGTATAAACAGTAAGTAGGAGCAATTAGGAAATGTACTTTAAAAGCGCACTCTTAGTATGAACTAAATATGTGGACACATTCTTGAATATCAAAAAGTGTCCGTATCCAAAACTGAATGAATTATGCTGCAAAATGTATGCTGCAAGTTGCTGTCAGATGATGAAGAGCTGGCTGAAAAGACAGGGCTTGTGTTTCATATAATAAATAATTTATCATGCTAATAAAATAAAGCATGCGCTATATTCTCTCCCCCCCCCCCCCCCC
>VZSC01002207.1:0-22307 GCA_013398225.1 Steatornis caripensis | reverse complement strand
CCCCCCCCCCCCCATAAGCTTTTGTTTTGAAAAAGTTGCTTGAATTTTCTGGATAGCTAGAGATATACTCAATGGTCTGCTGAAACCTCTCTCTGCTGTTACAAGAAATAAAATTGTGCTCTAGAAAGATACCAATATATGAAATAAGTCTTCCATTTTCTAGTTCTGCAACTTTTTTTTTTCCACTGGCAAAATGAACTATTAAGTTCATTTAATTTTTACCAAAAAATCTTTATTAATAGAGATTTCCATCCCATTAACCCGGACAGGAATCGCTGTTCTTTTCTGTGTAAGGAAGAGTTCAGCTATAAATCGAAATGGAGGGAATACTGGACAAGCCATCTCCTTACTGCATGAATGAAGAGATGGTGAGTGTCTTGCGCAATACGTCTTGGAGCAATCTCCAATCAGAGAACAGAGAAACTGGACCTCTAAGGCTGCTTGAATTCAGAACTCATTTGTTTTAATCTACACTGGAAATACTCAGATGTTTTGTGTGGTAACAACAATGAAGCCATAGGACAGAGATGCAGAAGGTACAAAGTGTCATCTCTTCATCTGAAGAGCATTTCCAGAGATGAATTAAACACAGCTCCTTTGCCCAGCAAATGAAGACTTGAGTTGACCTGCATATAAATTCCAGTTTCCTTCTGTTCTACACATACTGATCTGGTGCACAGCCATGTATTTTGCGTATCATTTGAACAAAACAGCCTGCTGACGGTGCACCTGGTCTCCTATGAAGAAAAGATTTGCACACAAGCTGTCAGTTTGATTCCAAAATCTTAATGCTTGAAAGTCTCAAGCACTTAGAAAAAACTCTTCTGCCATGTTCCAGCAAGGATTTGAATAAACTGGAACTTCACTCAAAAGGATCAGCAAGAAGTTTGTGGCAGTTGTGAACTCTTGCAGCTAGTACTCTATGCTGACCTTTAGTATGAAGGATTCTTCATATTATGTGAAGAACTTGCTATAAATTCTTTGGATTTATTTGATGACAGAACTGTTCTCCAGTCTTTCATAGCATCTTCAGAAAATGAATCTGTGTGAAAAGTGGCACCACAAGGTTTCAGGCACTATATAAGGGGGCTTTTATTGTTGGATCACTGCGAAATATGTAGTTTGGAAAAAATACAGCATTTGGTAATGCAATGTGAACTTTTCCTATTGGTAGGGATTTTTTTAACAACTACCTCGTGACCATTAATTCAACATTTCATTTGGGTGTGACTTTGTCCTTGTTTGCAAGCAATTAGTGTCTTAGAATCTGTTTGCCAAAACAAACAAACAAAAAAGAAGCATTATCTTATTTTAACCCTCAATATTGGTATGGAGAGCTAGAGGAGATAAAGATATTTATGGCTTTAACTTGACAAATTATGCACCCACCACTGCATGTTAAATGTTAAGCAGTAGCTCTTAGGGCTTTCATTAAGGTTGCGTTTTACTTGGTAAATATTCGTGTGTGCCATCGTGCAGGGAGTAACTCACTGTAAATTTCCGTTGCTTCCTATGGGCTGTAAGGCTAAATAACCTTAACATTAACAGTTATTTTAAACATAGCTCTGCTACCCCAGTCTTGCTTAAGATTTCTCTTGCCAAGAATGGAAAAGAGCATGCTGGAATGTAGCAGCTAACAAATATCTGAAGAAAATCCAGGGCAGACCAAGCATTGTATATTTTTAGTGAGTACCACAGGGCATGTAAGAGTTAGATAATAAAACCCGGGGGTAGGGGAGTAGATCTGAAGTGGAACTAGGCACATACATACATTCTATTTAAGTCCTTAACTGTTATTTTCACACAACTTGCTCAGTGCCTCAAGTCCATTGCACATTACTTTTGATTTTAAGGTCCTTGCAGACACAGTAATGCTCCAATAGTGCAGATCGCTCTCGGTTTTTAGCCTTGTCTCCAGCCGCTACTTTCATGTGTCATGTAACTGATGATAACCCTCCTTTTCACAGCCAAGGGGCTAGACCAGAAAGTCGACCTAGTGTCAGATCTTCCTGAGCCTGGGGGACTTCCAACTCAAATGTTCTACTTTGCATTATAGTGCTATTCCCACAAGCGATACGCTGTGTTGTTCTGAGACAGACACTTTTTTCCCCTGGTTGAACTGTGCCACAGTGCAGGAAACTCCACTGGATCAGAGAGTCCCGAGATGAAGGCTGTTTTACATTAAGCAGTTGATTAATGTGGACTGCTCGGAGAGCAGAGGCAAATAACTTAGACTGGACTGTATTCTAATCACAGGTCACGGCCACAGTTATGTGAACTTTTCTTCTGGATCTGAGATCTTTCAGCTCAGATCCTGATACATGAGGTTGGTTTGGTTTTTTTTTTAATTCTTGAAATTTATAAATCCTGATTTGTCTCAGTAGGATACTGGTGTTAACAACACTTGCAGCCTACATCCACTCAAGACAGAGTAATAGGTAGTTATTTGTCAGAGTTTTTAATATAATAGTATTTCAGGTTTGATGTGCATTGTGCACACTAATGGCAGGTAAATTTAATCTTGTCACATAGCTGACCAGAGAAGAATTTGATTTGAAAATTACTGTAAAGATTTCAAACAATGATTTTTTGACCACACTTTAATGGAGGTTGCAAGTTTTTACACAAACCAAAATATTTTTAAAAGTTATTTCCCTACAGAAAACCAGAGATTTCCTTTTCTAGTCCCTCATGGAAATGAGGGAGAAATAAGCAGTTTGGTTTGTATTATGTATGATAATCTTTTCTATTATGACTGTAGTATAGGTATGCTTATGCAACTGTGGCTGTTTTAGCTGTAAATGCTCTGCTTTTGCTTGTGGATGTATTGATTCACTTTGAGTCACTCCTTCCCTGTCAGAGTTGCCAGCAGCAATAATTACTCTGAAAACAAACAGAACTGGGATCAAGGCTTCCACATTTGTTTTATTCTGTGGTTTCTGAGTCAAGCAATCAGATAGGAGGAGATGCGTACCAGTTCGGGTAGTTTTGATACTAGCTCTGATTCTCGTGCAGGAGGTTTGGCTACAGGTACCACAACGGCACTTCTAACGCTTCTGATCCTTGTTAATACACTCCCAAAGGAGCCCAGAGGGCTGGAACCAGGCTATTGTAAGGAACATGCTTTTAAAATTCCTCTTAACTTGATCAGTTTATGGCTCTTGAAACCAATTAGGGGTTTATTTTTCTGCCTGGCACAACTCTGATTGGAAGACCGTTCCATACCCTTGCTGCTGTAATGGTAAGAAACTTCCTTCTAATTTCCAGCCTCAAATTATGCAGAACAAGTTTTGACTTTATAAATTTTCCTCTGCTGTTAACATAATTCTCATATAAATTCAGTAGCTCTTCTCTGGTATTACATAAAACACATCAGGCAGTACGTCTATGAAGAGCACTCAGTTTTTGTCTTGCAGAGTGAACCAGTCTAGTCTATGCTTCTCTAGACGTTCTCCCCCACCCCATTGCTAATTCTAGCACCAATTTTGTATACATGTTTTAATTAAAACTCAGTCTCAAAAATGGATTTTTATCTTGGTGCATTAGGGAGTTGGGTCCCTTTAGTGGTCAATTGTTCTTACATATCTGTGCTGTTTCACAAGCTTGCTCTCAGATCTGTCGTATGCCAAACTCACTGATTATGCAACCGTCCAGAAACTGTGGTGCTCAGGCTCTGAGGGAAACTGAGACACACATGGCACATTATTTCAAGCTCCAGAGTATGCGTAATGGTCTTTCATATCCATTGTCAAATAACACAGCCAGGATTTTTTCATTGCACGTAACAAGTATTATAGTTTTGCGGAAGTGTTTGTTAGAATGCAAAGCAATGGGCTCAGGACCTTGTGGCTGAATTTCACTCTGAATCTTAATTTACTTCCAGGCTGCCTGCATGACAGTTTGGTGCTCCTGCTGCTTTAAGAAAGCCTTCAGATTTTGTCTCACTCCGTGAATCCCTTTCTCTCATTACTTATCATCTTACCATTCAAATTTGGTGGTTAGTTTCCTTTAAATAAAAAAAAAAAAATTAGAAAGTATCAATATTGGAGAATGTGACTGAAAATTGGTTTCCAAAAATGGCGTAATTTTGCCATCCTGGAGGGATACATGTTCTAAAATAATATCAATAGAAAGCTTGCACTTTACAGCTGCACTGTGTGTGGGTTTCAAAATGAGAAGAGGGCAAAAAAGTATCTCTTTATCCTCACACACAAGTAAAAATAGATATCTATTGTATCTGTCAATAGAAAAAAATATGTCCATGACCACCAGGAGAGAACATGGTCTTTACAAGATACTCTCTTTATCAACAGGTGATCCAATTCATGGAAAAATTGTAAAGGGTCTGGGACAGGAAAGTTAATAAAAATCTTCATATTGAATGAGTCCTTTCGGATTTGCTCCAAGATCCCCTGAGTCCAGTAGACTGTCACCTCATGTGCACAGCATGTGCACATCTTTGTTCTAAAATGAAAGCAGTTCAGTCTGTACTTCCTTTACAAAAGTAATCGCACTGTATAGCAGCCAAACTTGAGCAGAATATTGGCATTTTATCAAGTTATATATTCAGCGTAATGAAATTCAGTGAAAAATGCAAGTTGCTGTCTTCGACAGGATGGATGATATTTAAAGTCTATGAAAAACTGTTAATGTGAAAACCTTGGATCTTGACAATGCAGCTAGCTTGGAAATTTGGGCAGAGCAATGTGAAAAGGAGCTATTGCCAGACCTTTTTTTAGTCAGTTAAGCACAGAAATGCTTATGGACTATGTTCCCATGTTGCACACATACTTTTGCTACAGCTCAGGGTAAATGCAGAAATCCAAAGGAAAGCTGTAAAGTACAGGCTGGCAGAGGAAATACTTGCTAGTGTAACTGCTGAAAAGGCTGAATCTTATCTGACTAAAGCACTGACTTTCCAGTTTCTGATTTCTTACTGGACAGTTGCAAAGTTCTGACTCAAAATGTGAAGCCTAAAGCTATAGAAAATATCAGTGCTTTATCATCAATATCAGCAATAAACTAATATTCGGAAAACAGCAAAATGTACAGGTGAATGGAGATAAAGTTACATTAGTACAGATTTTTAAAAAATCTTACTGTTTCTAGCAACACAGAAGAAAGTCTTTTTGCAGAAATGCTGAGGTTCAGATAGAAAAGAAAGGTGAATGTTTGCAACATACCGTAAGGCTAATATGGAAAGTGCTCTTCATGTGTTTCTTTTTTGCTGGAGAGGACCCTAAATTGTGGAATTCAACATGAACAGGAGAAATACATGATTAAGAATATATTCCTGTAGCAGCTGGAATTGTGTTTAGGGCATTATGGTAAAGTTACAATCTTCTTTTTCCTACTTACAGTTACTTTCCTGGACTGAAGTCACTATATGCAATTAGTAATAGCACACCTATAGCATAACTTTTCCGATCTGATGAAAGTAAGAAGTTTGTACAGAGAGTAAACAATGTAGTAGAACAGATTGTACAGCATTAATAACATACAATATGCATTTATAAAAATGCTATTTTAGCTAGATAGGCTTAATGTGAACTCTTCTTCCTTATTAATGCCATTTTGGATTACATGAAAACAGATAGTCAGAGATAAGCTCAGCACACAAGAATGTTGCTAGCCTAGATCTGAGCATCTTTCATTCTGTGCTATAAGATACCACTAGCTGCTCTGTAAAATAGGAAACTTGTACCAGTTGTTATCTTTCCTGTAGCTTGCTATGAACAGCCAGAATGTTTTGTGCTACCAACGACATAGTGTTTTTCACAGCTTAAACCCCTCCTCAAATACTACCAACCTGATAAACAAAGAATAGGAGCTTTTTGAGGAAAAAAAAGTAGATCCATACAATGTCACACTGCAAAGCGGTACAGACAAGAATACAGAAATAAAACATTGCATTCAGAACTACTTTCAGTTAAGCCTGACACAAAAGCCACAGACAGTTCTTCAGCTTCATGCAATAGCATTGGATCAATACAGTTTATTAGTGCTATTGTTATATTCTTCTCAAATTGACACCGTAAATAAAGCATGATTCACTGCACAGGGCATTTGAAATTTATTTTTTTCTGATGAGAATATGCTGCAACAAGTCTTTCTTTTTTTTAAAACTGTAAAGCCTACTCTTGTTCAAACAGTAACTCAGAATTCTCTATGTTAATTTGATAGAAGATTTGTTTTTCAGTTAATTGCTTTGCCAGTGTCTGGGCAGGAAGAATTCATACTCTAATATGAAAAATTGAAATGCAAGAGATCACCTTCAATATGATCTGAAGAAGAGCCTTTATTTACATCAATCAGATTATTCACATGTCAAATAATGTTATCTGAAGCTTTAAAAAATGACACTATTTTTTTTGGTGTAGTGGCCTGCAGTAGCAGGACTCATAGGGTGAACTCTGGAGCTCAAAAGTGAATTTATAAACACTATGGGAGTTAGAGATACTTTCAGTATGGGGAATTGGGATTCATGAATGCAATTTTAATTCACACTTATTTTTTCCAAACCAAAGAGGTATATGACTTTTTTTAATAACAAGGCCACTCTGGCCTGTCTTGCTTATGTGTATGGAGGGAGAGAGCACAGAACCTCCTCCAGCAGACCAGGAGGAATTGGTGATCAGTTAATTTATTCACCTTGTGCAGTGTTTTGTAGTTTTGTGATATGTGATCAAGAAACTGCTAACAGCTATCAGAGTTGTTACTTTCTGACAAAGTATATGAGGTGCTACTGGATTTTTTTTTATTATTTTTCTTTTAGAAGTGTCAGTAATGCCACTGTATGATGATACATTCTCTGTTCTGCCATTTCAGTACTGCTCTTCCTGCTGTCATTCAAAGAAGTTCCTAAATTTTCACCTTTGGTTAAGCATCTGTAAATTACTGACTTTAATTTTTAGAGGTACTGAGGTGAAAAAACTCTGGCATAGTTCAGAATAATACTAAGAAAACAGATACTGGAGAATTGCCACTTCTGAAGCTGCATTGTATAACATAGTATTACTGTAATTTCTGCAGTGTGGAGAAATACTCTGTTTCATGTTATTACATTCAATAACTCAATATGTCCTAATGTCTCTTAGCTGGTAAACATTCTCAAGCTTGATACAATTCCTACAACAGTTTGCATTAATCACTATTGAAAGCGTATTTGTGCATGAGTGCTAATCATGGAAACTGCTGTGAAGTTTTACTTTGACAGATGTTTTCCACAAGTAAAAGTGGAAAAAGCAGCATTACTCATATAGAAGCCAGAAAGCTCGAGTGACTAGTAAATTGATTGTGTGTTGATTTTAGTTCAATTCCCATTTATTTCTGAGTGAATACTTAAGTATTGTGGAAAACAATACACTTCATGTGTGAATAGACTGATACCCTACATAACAGAGTATCTGTCTGTACACAAATACATAAAATTGAGCCAGTGTACATTAGAACAAAAGAATAGGAAGAGGGACCTTTTATTAGTTTGCTAGAATTATACAGCGCCCACTATATGTTGACATCATAGCTGCCAGGTCATACATATTCCTGCCTCCAAGCTTTCCGCCTAAATGTAGAACAAATTCAAACATTCAGGGAGAAGAAACAAATAGAGGTTTTAGGTAAGCTAGTCATAAGAATGTAATATTAGCATATATTAACATATTTAAACATTACACATGATGCATTAATTGAATAAGTATCTACCTAAGCATTAAGCACAAGATGGCCAATACATGGAGCGGATGTTTGTAAATCATCGGAGAAATGGGGGATTTTTAAGTTTTCTAGGCAATATTGACCTCCTTTTCTAGATACTCTTAAATGGTCAGGATTGGAAAACCCTATCTCCAAATATTTAATGTCTTTCGGAAGCAGACAAACATAGGTTCTCAAAAAATACTGTAATACTAGACTTTTCCAGACTTCAGTGACTTTACTTGTAGATAGAGCCTTGTGCACCTGTCTTGGCTTGCTGTCTGTTTCATGTGGAAACTCAGACATGAAGGAGGGGTGAGCAAAGGACAGGAGTACTAGCATAAACCCGGTCTCACTTCACGCACACCCTGTGCACCTCAGAGCATGCATGTGGGCTCTGCACCTGGTGCTTGGTAGAGCACCCAGGTTTACTCATAATTTCTGTGATGCTAATGAAAGTGCAAAGCATGTCTTTACATATGCAGGAGACAAATACCTTTTAAAATCTGCAACAAAATACTTGTTTACAAAGAACATTTGACTGACCTGTAGATCTTGATTTTTTAAAATAAGTTTCGAAGGGCTGTGAAAAGGAGGAGTGTGGGTAGTCCTCTATTCCGCTACCTTCAGTATTTTTTGGCATTTCCTGCCCACTGGATGCCTGAAGTTGGAAAAGGCCGTTATCTTTCCTACCAGTTCTCTCTTCCTAAAATTCATAACCTTATAAACAATATATCTAATCATAACAGGCTAGTATTTAGAAAGGAAAGTAGATTTTCATCTTTGAAAAATGTACACCATTGACTGAAGAGTTCTCCTGGCACGTTACAGGAAGGTCCTCTTACTTCTGTGGTACGGGAGGGCCTACTGAGGCTCCAACACTGCCTTCCAAAGGGCAACATCTAGGGCAGAGCTCTGCAGTACTATATCTCCAAGTGAACCGAGCTGTGTTCCTGCAGCCCTTGGGATGGGGTGCGATGGAGCCTGGGGCTCTCCTTCCAGCCAGCAGGAAGTGCAGAAGGTGACGGTAAATAATTGCATCTTTCTGGGATACCTAGTGCCCCATGTGCTGTACAGGTGAGCCTCAGGGCTCCTCGCTTAGCTCCAAGTTCCAGGAGAGAGGCTAGGTCCCTAAGAAAGCTGAAAGGTAATGCTAAAATAAACTAGGGTATTTAAACATCAGGGTTAAATGTTCACATTTTAAATAGTTCGTGAGACTGGTGGTCGCTCCCAGTATGTTCTGTGTTTTGTGAGCTGCCAGAAACCAGTCAGAAGACCAGTCTGTTTGCCATTGGGTCTTCTGTGCTTGTACACAATCGGTAAGTACTTGGTGTGATGTTGTTTCTCTCCGGGATGCAAGAGAAGATTGTTATCATTTTTGTAAAGAGAGATGCAACAAAACTACTAAATGTTTACAGACAAACTTGCACCAGTTAAAATAAACTGCCTTAGCATTACATCTTTCATTAGATCACTGCAGCTCCTCTGTATACAAGTTCCCAGCCAGGTATTTGTAGGAAACTGAAGATTCACTGTAAAATTAATTCTCTTCATTGTTCCATGTAAACATGTAATTGAGAAGTAAGAGGAAACCATTATCGTGGTCAGATTGCCCTGTGAGACAAATACAATTTCATTAAAGGAAAAATTGAGAGGGTATTCCATTATTATCTCTGTAAACATATTCTGAAATTATCTCAAAAGAATGTAATTGCTAGAGAAGTCGATTACAAGGAACTGCCTTCAGAGCAATGTGAACCATTCAGCAAATATTCATTTCCTTTAAAATACTAAGTTGTTCTGTCTCATGCAGCCCTTGTTCAGGCTGTCATCCAGACCACCCTTAAAAGTCCTTTCTGTTCCAATTTTTTTTTACTTGAATTTTCTTGATACAGACATCAAACTTAATCTGATTTTGAGTTTAATTCTGTTATGTCAATATCCTTCTTTCAAATAATCACTGACTTGACAGGCATAAATAATTTAGTGAGTATCTGAGAGAAATATTTAGGAATATGTCAATATTACTCATTGTTCAAAGTCTCTAAAAATCACTGAGAGCAGGGTAGATCAGATTTATGTGAAGACTGAGATGAATAGAGTTATGAGCATTACCTAAGCTAATGATAGTTGTTCCAAGCAAATTATATAGTCATTGTATTTCAAACATCCAACAACAAAATCATTTTCTCTCCATTTGGGCTATGCGAAGGCAGGATTACTGCTTCTTCACCACAGTTCCATATCCTGTTTTGAGTGATATCTAGGCTATTCATAAGTCTAATTCTAGGAATAGTTCATTTACTGTATGCTTTAACGTTCCTGGTAATAGTAACTGAAAATAGATTACCAATAGAGTTTTAATCACTATTACAACATGTCATTTATGTGGCTAGATTCCTTAAGCGCGTCAGCCTTAGCTTTGAATGAGAAAAACATTTTAAAAATTGGAGTACAATCTAGTGTGTACAACAAAAATGTGAATCAACAGCAAACAAAAATTTCTTAGAGCCAGCATGTCCATTAGTCTGATCTTTCACAGTAACGTACAAAGAAGATTTGGGAGTCTGTGCCGAAAATTACATTGCAGGCTGACCACATAAAAGCAGTTCAAAGACAGTTCTCCCGCTTTACCACTCCAAGACATTCTGTTTTGGATTGTCTCTAGATCCATCTTTGCAGCAATCTTAGAATCATGCTGGTGTTCACACTAGAGAGAAACAGGACCAAATTCAAATGCAACTAAATATTTATCAGCTCACCAAAACATAAACACATTAAGTGCTGCCTTAGTGCTTACATTCAGACCTACTAAACTTTCATAATTCAGAGCATTTTGGAAACCCATAAACAGATAGACTTCCTTTACTCTATGCTTGTTTTTCATGTCCGTTATTTGTGCAAAAGAGCCTTAGGTTACAAGGTTAATAGGTGCCTGTAACAGTCTTAAACTTATTACTTTCCCTTTCGCTACTGCTCTCTCAGAATTCACCCTCCTCACTTAATGGGATTTTTATGATTCATCAAAAGACAGCGGGTGTAACAGGATGTGACTTTTCTCCCCACTCTAATTTGCCTTCCTTCTTTCTTATTTTTCTGCTACAGATGTGTATGTTTTATCTATTCTGTGTCCATCTGCAAATCCCTTAATCTTCTAGCTTTCTGTTTGGCGCTTTTCTGTATTATACAAGCCATGCTTAATCTTGCCTGCCTTTAAAGAAAAAAACCAAAATGTCTTCATTCTCTTTGCCTCTCTGCGCAGGATGAAGCTTCCTCTTCACAAGGGCCAATCTAAACAAGTTTGGGCCACTATGAGCAATCGGAAGTCAAAGGCTTAATGTAAGTCTCATTTTGATTCTGTTTAATTTCTGAACTGACCAGCTATTGATCATAATTGTTTTTTCTCATATCAGAGCCCTTGAATGTTCAGTAGTATTCTAGGTAGTACTCCATTCAGCTACCACCTCTGAATTTCAATTAAAACAGCTTTTGACAAAATCTCTTAATATCTCCCAACAGAAGTACCAAGAAAGTGACATTTTCTTGGTCTTTGTTATCTTGCCTTATGGACACTTCAAATATTCTATTTGTGGGATACTACTTCAGATCCCACATAACTTTTTTACTTAGGATCTCTGTTCTTGCATCTCCTGATCCCTCTTTTCTCCTTGGAGCCTAACCATCACCTTCAGTTTGGACAGGGGCATTTCCTTTGGTTTGATAAATCTGACTGTTTGTTAATCGAAGAGGAATTTGAAGTCTTCTACAGTTATACCAAAATTGTAAGACCTGGGAGGACTTCCTTTTTTCCTGGTGTACTCTTCATATATGGTTCAAGACCGTATCAAAAGAGACATCCTGGCATGGGGGAGCCATCATTTCCTTCCCTTCTCCATTCTGTATGCCCTGCTATTTGTGAGAAAGAGTTGTGTGGACTGGAAGATGTGACAGTGCATGTCAGCCTGCTGCCTGTGCAGACAAGAATGGTAAAGGGCTCTGGGATGCATCACAGAGCTGAACTTCTCCCCAGTCTAGACTATCAATTAATCTCCTTTCTAGTAGCCTTGTTTTGAAGCGTGTTGCACTGTGCACCAGCCATCCATCAGGGAAGATGCAAAATTGCAGGACTGGTTCTTTGATGTTAAATTAGTCAAACTCCTCTGTGGACTCACCTTCCTTTGCCTTCCCTCCTTCCAAACATGCTGCCTACATATTTCATTTCTGTATGAAAGGCAGAAGAAAATGTATGCAGTCATCCTTGAAGCTAATGAACTATGGAAAGCAACCACATAAATTTAGAAGTATCCAGTCTTAGGAATTACACTACTTTTTGCCTTTCCTTCTGGTATAGAAGCCTACCAAACAGAGAGCGCTTCAATTTGTCCTACTTTTTATGCCTTTCCAAACAGTGTTGGTATTAGAGTCTAAACCTGTTCAATTTCTTCTTACAGTGTATTCCTTGTTCTCTTTTTCTGTTTGTACTGAAGACTTCGGTGTTTGACTCCAACTAGGGAGTAGGACTCTTGTGCTGAAAAGTCAGTTGCTTTATCCCGCCCAGTGTCAGATGGCTATGCATAATAGGAACCATGAAATGTCTTGCTTGATTTCTTGTTTGAAAGAGTTAGTCCCCAATTTCAGATTGTATGCAATAGTACAGTCACGTAACAAAAAGCACAGAAGGTTGCTTTTAAAATGTTTTGCTTGGTTTCAAACTTACCAAGCAATAACATTTGAGAAGTTTTAAGAGCTTTCTAACATAAAAAGCACTTGAATCTAATCTAGATATTATTGCATGCTCTTGTTGAAAATGTCTCCATAGTCTGAGATTACCTTTATTATCTTGTTCGTTGTATTATAGGTTCCCAAAGTACAGAGGAAGCCCTAGCAGCATTACAGAATGTTTCCACTCATCTGCTTTTTAGAGGTGCTTATCTTCTGTAGTCATTGTCATAACTGCCAACAGCTCCACTCAACATAACTAGGATCCAGTTTGGAAGTGTTCCTTGGAAATTTTCAGATTGTGTGCTTAGTCCTGTATGGAAACAAGATGCTACCTTGCCCTTGATTAGGACTACGGTTCCTCAGAATTCAGAGACTGATATTCACGAGCCCGGACTCACCGGGGCCAGAAACTGCTCAGTGAGCCTGGCCCACAGTGCCTGAAAGAGCACCTGGAGCATTTCATTGCTTCTGTGGAAAGCAGCACCCCCTCTGTGCTCCTGTGTTTGAGAGTGACCATTTCACACTCAAAAGTAGTAGTAGCAGAATATTCAGAGTCTACAAGTTGGTATCTTGTGTTTCGATGCTTAAGGTGTAGCAGGGGCCATATACCCGAGGAGAGAGGAAAAGAAGTTTGTCAGAAGCTAGAGCTATTTCTTGCCCTTTATGAGCTTTCATAAATTCCTCTAGCTGGTGAAAAATTTCCAAGGAGAGTTTTCTTGCCTGCAGTAAGAGCCTAGACTGATCTGAACCTGCAGGAATGCATAGTTTCCAGTGAGGTACCTACAGTGCACATGGGTAGAATGAAACTTTCAAAGTACAAAAGAATATGTGCTCTTATTAAATGCACGAATGCCACCATCATCTTTGGCATGTGACAGCATCCATCAATCAGTTCTAAAGCCATATGGCTACTGGTAGAAATAAACTAACATTTTTTATTTGTCGATGGTGCTTTTTTTGCTAGAGGTCCAATAGAGCTTTCTTCATTCTAAGGATATTTTTGCCCACAATAAATTGTTTATATATGTCTCTTCTTAGAATTTCTTCTCCAGCAACCATTTGTTTTCAGAAATAAACTAAACTCAGGAGATTTAAAAACACAAACCAAAGGAAACAGACCAGAGACACTTGGATTCTTCAGTCTGCTGATTAGTTTCTCAAGTGTACACTCAATTGCTCTAAGTTGCCTAAGCCATAAGGCATGATTGTTAAATTTCTGCTGTTCTACTGACAGTGAAACTACTGGGCCAAACATGGTGCTGTGCCCATTTTTATCATCAGAGAATTCAGCATAATATCCTCAAATGATTATTTTAACAGCTTGACTTCCATTTAATCAACACAGATAAAAAGCAGGACAGTTTAATAAACACATGGGACACCAATGTTATGAATAAAATGATTCAATTCTGTATTAAAACTCATGTAATTTAGTTATGTCTGTTTACTAGATTTCTGCCAAAAGCCGTCAGGCAGCAGGATGCTTTGCAGTAACACAAGCATAGCAGTTTTATGTTGTCAAGGAGTTTGATGCAGTTACTCCATGGAGATATTTACATAAATGAATTATGTGAAGCAATTTTTACTATTAAAAAAAAATCAGAAACTGCAGACAAAACCTATTTTCTCCACTTCTGGATTCATTATTAAAGCTGAAAAGCAATTTGGTCTTAATTTCTTAGCTATTATGATGAACATTTAGGGCAGGGAGAGAATTTTTTTAAGTAGACAAAGACAACTGTGAACAATAAAAATCCATGCTCATATTTATAATGCGGTTTCCTCCCCCGCACCTGCCCTTAATTTACATCTTGATGTAGTCAGAGATAAAGTAACATTGCTGACAGCTTTGTCTTCAAAACCAGACTTTTACAGGAGAACAACACAGAAAAGAACCTGGCCAGATTTCCATGTACCTTATAGCAGTGGGAACACCATGCTGGGTTCTGTGTTCCCAATCGGAAAAGCTGTAGATATTATGGTGGATGAGTAGCATTGAGGCAATGTTGATACAGCAGAACTCTCTTAAAACAGTGACATTTTTGAGCTCTTGAAGAAGAAAATCTCAGCTTGATATAAAAGCAGATTTCAAGTTCTCATCCATTTATATTGGGGTTTACCATGTTGAAGTCTTTCATTCAGTCAGGAAGACACGCCACTTTAACTGTTAGGCCATAGAATCACTGGTCCCTTTGCTCAAGTATTCAATCCCTTGCTCAAAGCCAGATTGATGCTGAATTCAGCCCCAGCTGCTCAGTTGGGTCTCGAGGTCTCTGAGGATGGAGATGCCACAGGAAACCTGCTCCAGTGCTCAAGCATCCTTCTGGTGAAAATGCCTTCCCTGTGTTTGGTCAGAACCTTCCCTCCCAATTTCTGACCATTCTTTCTCATCTTCCCATCATGCATCACTGTAAAGAGCCTGGCTCCATCTTTTCAGTAGTTTTATGGCAGATACGAGAAAGTTGCTAGTAGCAAAATGGCCTTCTCTTTTCTAAACTGAATAAACCCAGCTCCCTCAACCTCCCCTTGTACCTTGTGCTCCAGCCCCCGACCATCTTGGTGACACTCCACTTACTTAACTTACTGCAGTTTGTCAATGTCTTTTTTGTAAGGAGAGAGTTCCAAACTCAATGCGCTATTCCAGCTGTGATCTAACAAGTGTTGACTAAAGGGAAATGGTCACCTTCCTTGATCAGCTGGCTATGTTCTGCATAATACAGTCCAACCTGCTGTTAGCTGTACCTGTTGCCACGGAGCACTGCTGACCCATATTTAAGGTTGCTGTCTACCAACATTCTCAGGTCCTTTTCAGCAAAGCTGCTAACGAGCTGGGCAGTGTCCAGCCTGTAATTATGCAGAGGGTTCGTTCATCTCAGGTACAGGACTTTGCATTTGACCTTTCTGAATCGCATGAATTCTGTGTCTACCCATTTCTATAGTCAATCTAGGTCCCTCTGAATTACTGCCTTGTCCTTTAGTGTGTTATCTGCTCCACCAGTCTTGAGTCAATCCAATGTACTAATGAAGCTATGAAGGAGAGTTCACAGGATAGACTCCTGAGGAAAACCGTTTGCAACTGAATTTCCAGTAGAGACCATTAACCACTACCCTCATAACCCAGGCAGTTTTTCACTGACCTAATGCATCCACACAGAAAACGAAGTTCCATCTTGGATACCATGGAAGATGGTGTCAAAATGGCTAGGCTGAAGCCAAAATAGACAGCACACACAGCTGTTTGTTCTTCCACACATCTAGCCATTTTACTGTTAAGGCAAACAGGTCTGTAAAGCATAGTTTACTCTCAGTAAATCTATATTAACTACCCACAGTCACTTGCTGAGAAGCTTAATTCTTTGACTCCTGGCTATCCATGTAAGCATAGACATTATAATGTCTTTGGAACTAACATTCATTATACACCATCTGAGAAGACTTAGTCATATCAGTGGGTTCTAAAGGAAACAAAATAATAATTGAAGTATAGAATAATTCATGTTGGACAAAACAACCAGAAATCACAGAATCACAGAATGGTAGGGGTTTGAAGGGACGTCCGGAGATCATCCAGTCCAACCCCCCTGCTAAAGCAGGTGTGCCTAGAGCAGGGTGCACAGGAACACGTCCAGGCGTCCAGTGCAACTCTGCCCTCCCCTACTGAAGCAGAGTCAACCTCAAAGTTAGATCAGGTTTCTCAGGGCGTTGTCCAGGTAAGTTTTGAACAGCTCCAGAGGATGGAGATTCCACAACTTTTGCGGGCATCTTGTTTCAGAGTCTACACACTCTCACTATGAGAGATTTTTTTTTTCTTAATTGGAATTTTGCTTGCTGTAACTTACGATCATTGCCATTTGTCTATACAGTTTATTATAAAATGGCCACAGCCAGGTAACAAAAAGAGCTGCACACAAGTCTATGTCTGAAAGCACAGCTTTAGACTATAGCTCCTGGAGTTGAAAGTTGGAAGGTCCACATGAGATCCACAGACCAGATTCCTCTCACAGTAGGTCTCTCTCCATCTTTCAGAGTAGGAGTTACTCTTCGTAATTCTGAAACAGTTTATGGGGCCGCACACTTGAAAGCAATGTGGAAGTCTTGGTGCTCTTTGCATTCTCTGCCTATGGACTTGAAATACACACCAGTGACAAGACTGCCCCAACTGTTAGGCTGTGTTTATTCAAATAGTTTAATTCTCACCAATTCAGAAGAAAGGAGGCAGTGGGCCTCTACAGAATAAGGGACAGGACTTTCATTGAGGAAGTAAAATTGAATTTTGATTTCTGCTCCTGGGACTACTTCTGCAGTTTTACGAAAAGATTGTGTATTCTAGTCGTGGAGTTCTGTTTGACTGTCACAATTGATGCTGTATCAGATCCTCTTGGACAGAAAGTAGCATCTTAACTCCCTCAGTCTGGAGTTTGGGCAGTGAAGTTCTGTACAGTACATACCCATTTGAAATGACAATAGTATAAAAATATTTTTCATGGTTGTTTGGAAACATTTCTCTTTATAATAGTTTTCTTCCATTCAATATACATGATTTTCATTAAGTGATTTTATTTCTTTTCTTTCCTCTCTCCTGTTTGGCTTATGTTCATCATTTTACAAGTGCATCTTGGTCACCCTTCCTCTCAAAGAGGGCAGGAATTGTTCTTGTCAGTTTCTCTTAAACAAATCATCAAGCTTTCTGCTTCTGTTCCCAATTCTAGTTATGGATCATTATCTAATATAGCTTTCTTTTGTATTGGAAAATATCATCCATCTGTTTGAATGGGGAAAAATGACCAGAGGGTCTACACATTTAAACTTTTTAAAAATCTCACATCACTTATTAAGATCCCATAATGCTATCACCTGTCTGAATCCATATGTGAGTTGACAGCTATACTGTATTTAAGGTATTTCTAAGAGACCTGCTTTGTTTTGTTTGTCTCTGCATCTGAACTGCTTTGTGTAGTGGTCAAATTTTGCTATAAATCTGATCAGAAGTTATATTTTCACCAGTTCAACCCTACTCGAACAAATTTCCCAGACATACACATTTTTCACTGATGTAATTCTTAGCCCAGTGTTATTAGGGACTGTGTCTTTCCGGGCCTGGCTTTGCGGTTTGTGAACATCCTCTAAAAAATCAGTCAAACCAGATTTTCTTTCCTACTTACACTTGTATATACTTCAGCCCATTTTCTCTGACTGCAACATGGCTGTTAAAACAGTTAGATAAGCCCTTCATTCTCCATAGCATTTAGGAAACTGATTGCATTGCTTAATACAAATTTCTAGACCTTCCACTAGCTAATATTTAAACAAAAAAGTGGAGCTATTACTTACCCTCGATAACCCATAACAAACAATCCGTAGGTCATCCTGACATTGTACACCCCCATTAGAGAAGACAAACTGTTCCAGAATATTGTGCAGAGGGTCTGCTTCTACTCGTGATTATTTTACACCGATGGAATTGGCTAGAGACTTTGCTATCACTTCTTGTAATCTCTCTTCAGTACGTATTGTAGAAGGCATAATTACTACCGCAGTGTCAGGGGTTATTGCCTAATGTCTGTCCAAATAGAAATTTCTCCCAGTCTTTTCCTTCAGAGTCTTTTTTTTCAGCAACCAATTTCCAAATTTAATTTCTAACTGGCTCACCTGTCAAATTATTTAAATGGCATAAATATGTCTTCTTATTTTCTGTGATATTTGACAATTTATCTGTTGCCTTGCTTGAAAGTGTTTGCTTTTGTCAAAACTCTTATTTACTGAAATCATTGGCTGTGCTATACAGCTGTCCCCTCTGGTTTGTGCTGTTTCTAAATTGCATGTTGCGGATTCAACAAAGAGCATGCTTTTGTCTGGCAGAAGTTTCCCATTCAAGCAATAGGAACAATGTCAGTGTTTAGTATGTACTGATACCAGGAGGGCTGAGAAATGAGAGAGACACATTTTTTCATCTTTTTAGTAATTTCAAAATCTAGTTTTTAAAAAGCAGTTGTCTCATTCTGTTCCTTTACACAAAATATAGCACCTTCTATTTTGCTAGTAAACCTGCTTAAAGAGACTCTATGATTTAAAATAAAAATTACATGACTCTCATGATCCTTGCCACTCACTTCCCACTTCTACTAAGTGGAGTGTGGCCAGAATTTAGCTCTTGAATTTCAATTGCATTTGTAACCCAATCATTTATCTTATGTGTAGCCAATTTTCTAGTGTTAAGAGCAGCTAGTTAGTATTTATCCTGATACATGCCAGCAGAGACACCAACTGTGCCACCTTTATTTGCTGGTTCAGAGCAATAGTGACTACTGAGCTTTATGAACAGGAAGCCATCTTCTGACAAAATTCTCTCTTCATTAGTTCTCATTCTATTTTCAGAAAACCTCTCACCCAGTCGGAACTGGGCAAACTCATAATCACATAGTGTGTCTGACAGGCAAAGACAGTCATGTGTCTGACCCAAGTATAGATGCTACTCAACTGTATATTTGCACATTGTTTTTACAGATGAGGGGATTTTACCTGTCCTACATAAATGCATGGAATGAGAAGCGATGTCAAATACCTCTTTCTTTTGTATTTTGGCTGTGTAAATGCAGACTTAAAAACAGGTAAGTATCAGTCTAAGTAGCCCCAGTTGGCTAGCTGGAAGGAGTACACAGACTGACTGATAGCTGACTTGATTTCTGTCTTGTCATTTGTCAGCATCTAGTTCGGAAGTGGAATAAGTGTAAATTTTTATACCGTAACTTTGAAGACATGCTTCAAGCACACACCTACCAGCCATGCTTGCCTGCCCTATGCAGGATCAATGCCTTGTGGAAGCTCTGACCAAATACACTCTTCCTTACATTATGGACCAGAGGGAAAAAATGTGGATCTATCTTCCAGCTGTATAAAATTCTAGAAGCGGAAACAGGAAAAGAGCATTACACTTTTGGTACCTTGGTAACTACTCTTCTCTGTGTTTGCTGAATTCCCTAAATTAAGTATCAAGGACTAATAGAGAAGAACAAGATGGAATCAGATAGAGCAGGCTTCATCAGCTCCTTTTGTGCTGTAGCCCCTCTGACTCCAAGATAGTTGAAATGCCAGGGTTTCATAAGCTCTCATCCATAGCAAAAGGATCCCTTCCAACAATCTGCTTGGTATTTCTCTGATGAGTCCGAGAGAGACAATATGAACAGCGTTGCTCAAAATTCTTATGATACTTAGAGGAAAGCTCTTGTTGTTGCATCATGCATATACAGTCGTATCTCCTGGTTGTGCTGGTAATCTAACCAATCTCAGAAACTGGACAAAGACTAAAGTAGAATTACGGAAAAAACCAGTTTACTCCTGGGGCATGAATGATGTAGAGAACTGGCCATTACAAGAATAGTCTTCACAGGAAGTAGTTCTTCCTAGACCAGTTAAGGGTCTCAGCTCCGACACTCCAGTTGTTTCTGTCTGCTCACATAGCCATGGCTGAAATAACTGTATTTCTCCACTCATTCCTGAAAGAAATGCAGTTTCTCCTATTACAGGATTCCAGTTTAGCAACAGTGACTTGCAGAATTTAACTGCAATTCTGTGCTGCTTTGTTTCTCATTTCTTCCTTAAAAAAAAAAAGGGGGGGGGGGAGAATATAACCTAGCAATTTATACAATTATTTCAGTCAGTGACAACATGATATGGCAGCACGCCTTGTAAGCGCCTTGTCCCTTCCCTATCCCTGTGTGATAGTTGTCCAGCTCTGCTACAAGTAGTCGCCCTCAAAATGTTGCTCCAACCTATGTGACAAACTTCACCTTGTGGTCAGCCACATCAGTGGCTTGGCGCAGGATCCATTTATGTCAAGTATAGAACTGGTAGGTTCAGAAATGGGATTTCAACCTGGAACTATTCCCTAGATGAGCACACCAAACATGAGGCTCATGAGGCTATCCTAACCTTCCCAACCAACTTGCCAGAACAGGGAAAAATACACCTCTGGTTGGAGGCTAAAGAAGGGAGGACAGATTACATTTTGGGCAGTGTTAACGTATCACTGTAATAACTGTTACAGAAGAACTTAAATGGAATATTCAGTGGAAAGGAAAGGAGGATAAGGAACACGTTAAAGAGAGAAACCATGCTTGGTTTCCCCTCATAAGAAGAAATAAATTTCCCTATCCCAAAGGCATATATATTGTGAAATTTCTTATTTGATGAGATAATTAGAGTGGTCTGTATGGCAATAATTCACAGTTCTTAATGTATTTTTCTTGGTAACTCCTCTGTGAGAGAAGAAATTGTTGCTATTTCATTATTGCAGAGATGGAACTGGGGCATAAAGAAAATGTTCAAGATCACACTGAGTGTTTCTCATTCAGGGCACTTGAAGTCATTGCCTGTAATATAATTCATTACTGAGGTGAGGCAATGGTAGCGGCATTATTACCTAATCTTTTTATCATTTTAAAATTAAATTTCTGTTGTTTTTTAGGTTTTGTTTTTATTATGTGAGGCTGCATGCAACTGGAAACTTCAAAGGCTTGCACTTTTCTAGTTGAAAATATACAACTGAATAACTGGTTGTTAGAATTAACTATTAAAAATCTAAATTTTTTTCTCAAAATTATTGCTGTCAAGCCTATTTATGCCTTCCTCCTTTGCAGATGATGGCAAAAGAGAGCTTTTTTCTTTTGGTTATCTGATGGCAACCCAAGATAGATGCAAAAAAAGAAATAAAAGCAAATTCTACTTGCAGCTCTTGTACTAGTTTTAAAAACACAGGAAACAAAAGCAGCAGTAGAAAGAGTTTTCAGGATTCCTCTATTCCTCTAAATAACAGAGTATATTCACAAATCTCATCTCCAAATATGGTATGATATATTTATTACTGTGCAATTTATTCCTTTGCAACACTTCAGAAGATTTAAAATTTTGCAGGGCATATTGATGGATGTGTATCTCTGACATGCTATCTGGCTTAAAAAGCAGCAGCTGTGAAGACCACTCTGGACTTTTTCACTCAATGGGAGTGAAGGGACAAACGAACTATGTTTGTTTAGATGAGATTTAGTGATGTGCCAAAGGACCAGTTGAAATTCTAGGCTCTTCTTTTCATACATACTTTAAAGAACAAATATATCTCCCATGTGTTTTTAGAGCAGCAAGGGGGAGTTGGTCTATTTTCTTTTTGGCGTGACTAGAAAGATAAATCAGTTTTTATTTACTTGGAAATGCAGAAAAATCTCGGTGAAAAGTAGAAGTCCAATTCTTGCCTCTGGTAAGAGCAAAGATGTTCTGCTCCCACATACTGACTAATATGGATAACACCAAGCACATGGGTTAACTGTGTCTTGATGGAACTCACTGAAAAGTCAACTCCTGCATATAAGTCTTTATAATTTTTATTTAAAACCACACTGGCCACTGAAACAGTGTTTTATGTAAAATGTAGGTGACAACGTGAAGTTTGGTGGCTCAGCAGTAGATTTAGATGGCAGTGGGTTCCTGGAGCCAGGGAAACCCGAGGAATAGCACAGTAGCCCACCAGGCACCGGCAGCAATCTCGAGCCAGGCTGACCATGCTCGGGTGTTGCCAGGAGCAATGGCGGGAGATTTAAACAACCCCAGGGAGCACGGCGAACAGGGCATGGCACTGCAGTTTGTGCGGGAGTTTGCACAGGGAGGGCTCTGCAGCCCACTTGCAGGCCCGCAGCTCAGGGAAGCGCTCCTACTCTCTTACAAAATGGTGGGCACTCGCCTCAGAGCCAAAGCCAGCGCTTCTGCAGAGAAAGCCCCTGTGACGGCTGATGCCTCCACCCAAACTGAGCTGGCAACAAAGGAGGCTTCAGTACAGGTGGCATGTTGCAGGAAGTGCCCAAACCGGTCTCCCGATGAAAAGGTAAGTACCTGCACTCGGT
>VZSC01002206.1:401794-433106 GCA_013398225.1 Steatornis caripensis | reverse complement strand
GGGGTCAGACTCTTCTCAGTGGTGCCCAGTGACAGGACAAGGGGCAATGGGCACAAACTGGAACACAGGAGGTTCCACCTGAACATGAGGAGGAACTTCTTTACTGTGAGGGTGACAGAGCACTGGCACAGGCTGCCCAGAGATGTTGTGGAGTCTCCTTCTCTGGAGATATTCAAAACCCGCCTGGATGCATTCCTGTGCAACCTGCTCTAGGCTAACCTGCTTTAGCAGGGGGGTTGGACTGGATGATCTCTAGAGGGCCCTTCCAACCCCTACCATTCTATGATTCTATGATACAGCAAATCTTTAGCACAACAGGAAATATCAACCACTCTCAAGTGAGACGAGATGAATCTGCCCCAGCTGGAGCCAGAACAGAGCCAAGGCAGGGGTCTGAACCACATCGCGTTGCCTTCCTCTACCTTCCATGTGTACCCTCAGGGCTGCGTATAAAAGCACAGTCCTCACCATACTGAAAACAGAAGTTGTGAAGATGACTGCAGTGCTGCTAACTCAACGAGAGCTGCCAAAATATGTGCAGAAAGTGGTAAGCGANAGGCTAACCTGCTTTAGCAGGGGGGTTGGACTGGATGATCTCTAGAGGGCCCTTCCAACCCCTACCATTCTATGATTCTATGATACAGCAAATCTTTAGCACAACAGGAAATATCAACCACTCTCAAGTGAGACGAGATGAATCTGCCCCAGCTGGAGCCAGAACAGAGCCAAGGCAGGGGTCTGAACCACATCGCGTTGCCTTCCTCTACCTTCCATGTGTACCCTCAGGGCTGCGTATAAAAGCACAGTCCTCACCATACTGAAAACAGAAGCTGTGAAGATGACTGCAGTGCTGCTAACTCAACGAGACCTGCCAAAATACGTGCAGAAAGTGGTAAGCGAAGATCCCCACTGTCTTCCCAGAAGCTAAGAGATGGTGTTGCATCTCCAGAGGTGTGACATAAGGAATGTTTAAAGGTCTATAGAACACATTAGTCATTGTGACATCGATCACATCACTCATACAACTAGTTAAAATTTCCACTTTCCCTCCACACAGAGGCAGGTATAAACTCAAACTGACTTTCTCCAATGCAGACTGCTGAATTTTCTCTTCTATCATATGGCAACAGTAAAAGCCTTAAGAGAATAGACCATGAGACCCCCATCTCTATGCAGATTATTAGCATCTCAGCCTAATATTGCAAGTAAGGCAAGAAATATTAAAAGAGCTCGTCCGTACGGTATTTATATGCCATGCATAGGAAGTGCAAGAAGCTGAGGAAGCCTGACCTTCTGAGGTTTCCTGCCCTAGTCCTCCAGATGCAAGAGGTCTGGCTGCCTTTGGGACATCTTCTGGGATAAGGACTTAAGCATGTGGAAATGTTCTAAGCCACCCCAAAACCTCTTGAGCAGCAGCACGCTGCTAGACCTGATGCTTCCCTGCTTCATAAGGCTGTACTTACAAACCAGGCCTATCAGGAGCCATTGCAAATGACTGCTTGTTTTTTCTTCATATTGACATGTTTTCCACAGATACAACATATAACATATTTCCTCTGGGCAAGACTTGCTAGGCAAGTAATAGGAGATTAATCTACTATTTGTTTCAGACCCGGGTGTTTAGGCTTGTAAGTAGGAAACAGAGTCCCTAAGAAAATCAGTATATTTTATATACACACACACATATGGTTGTGCGTGTTTTTATGAATGCACTTCCTTGTTATCCGGCAGTTTTTGTGTTTTGCTATGATAGGTGAGTTTGTACTCTGTGGTGGTTTGCAAATAAAACTTGTCTCATGCTTTGCCTGGCTGACACCAGTATAATGGGCATCTTGCTTTCACAAGTGTGTTCACTTGCTGATGTTTTCCAAAACATAGAAACTGCTGCTTGGGGGTGGGTGGAAACAAAAGGCAAGGGAATAAATATCTTTATAATCCTATTGAAAAAGGTAGAAACTCACCTGGCTGATGATGCTTCCTGAGCTAAAAAACTGCTGATGAGAAAGAGATCTCAGGGCTGCAAAGTTAATATTTTTGTTGTAATTACCCCTTTTGTCTCCTGGTTACAGGGCCAAGAGCCTTTAGTAACATTGGTTTAATGGCACGATGCTGATTTACACCAGTGGAAAGTTTGGACTGGAGTCATGTGGTTTCCTAATTTTATTAGATTTTTTTTGTTGTTTTTCAATGATACAGGGAGAAAATTCAGCTCTAATCCAACAGCAATAACTTGCAATTGTAGACACGGAAAGGAGGAGGGTGGAATAGCTGGGTGGAGGTGGAGCCTAGCCCATTTTAAACTTGTAAATTTAAAATAAACAGTGGATCACACAGAGAAAGAGAGAGAAAGAGGCAGTGGGGGTCGGGGGGAGGAAGTACACAAGCTCAGCAAAGTTCCAGTGTACTCTGAAGACTGCTGATGCTTGAAGATTGAGAGACCCCAGATTTCATTTCTTGGCAGCTCAGGCAAGAAGGATGGTCTCCAAGGAACTGCCGTCTGAGCCTGCAGAGGTGAGTAGCCAGAGGTTTATCCTGAAGGCTACTGGGCCTCTTAGAAGTTGGCATTCTTTCAGCATGAAGGATGGTAAAATATTAGCACTTTAAAAAGCCCATGGCTCGCACAGCAATAAATCTAAATGCTATCAGATGCCAGCATGTCTATCAATAATAAAGACAGATGTGTGAGAAGCTCTTTTATGCACACACAAGCATGTGCAACCCACGGGCGAGAGGGTGATGGGAAAGAGGGAGGGGGCCAAAAAGGAAGGAATATTTCCAGGCTCAGAAATTTGAAGCCTAAATCTCCCATAAATCTTTCAAGCAGAGGTCCCAGGCCAGATCTTCACTGATGAATTTTTGTTTCTTTTCTTACATTAAAGCAATTAAGATCTGGCAAAAAAATATTTAAAAAATAAGAAAAAATAAAAGGGAATAAAAGAAAAAGACTGCATTCTACTTAAATGCAGGTGCCAGTATGAACAAGAATCAACATCTTACCCAAACAGGAGGTGGGTCTCTCCTTCCTTTCCTTTCTCCTCGAGGTTTTACAGAAACCATGTCAGGAGAAAGTTTTCTCGTCTGCTTTCCTAAGGACATGGAGCTTACTCAATCAAGTAGCGTGCCTACATTTAGGTCTGTTTTTAATCCATAAGTCAATCTGAACCAAATTTGACAGACACGTGAGATCTGCAGATCCGGAAAATTAAGGTCCTGCAGTTTGGATGAAAAGATAGCAGATGGCTATTAGGAGGAAATGTTGTGCCTCTTCACAGGTATATAAAAATTCCTTTCTTCAGAAAAGAGATGCAAAAAAATCATCTGCCTTCTTTGGCACAAAAGCATTGGGACACAGCTCTGACGGCAGTCAGGCTTTCTCCACTAAGAGATTAACAGCAGTGAGATAGGTGGAAACACTGCTACTTGGATCAATACCTTTTCCTATTTCATGGGCAGAGAGGAAATAGTTTTCTTGAGTTAAGGTCAGCTCTATTGGGAGAATGTAATTTACACTTCAATTATCCCAGAAGTCTTCTCACCCCCAAGGATCAGACTTGCATCAGACGATGCATCACTTAGAGTTCAAATAAACCAAGAAGAGAAATGACAAGACAGAGAAAAGTCAAGGTGGTCATGTGGATTGTTAATGTACTCACTGTGGTGAGACAATGGTCTTTCTGGGTACTGTTCCATGAATGGCAGAAATGGTGAGTCCTTCTTTCCTGTGGGTTCGTGTCAGATGCCTGGGTCCACTGTGGACAGGTTTCCCCTGGAAGGTTAAGGCTTTTACAGCAGCAGAGCTCCTGTTTGACCTCTTTCATGTCTCATGGGATTGCATTCTTGGCCTGTGCTTATGAAACATGCCTTTCTGACCTCTACTCATCTGTCAAATTTGGGTGAAATTACTGCAGAACTAAAAAGACGGAAGGGATAGAAGAGAGTAAGTAAAGACAGACAAGGTCAGCTCATCCACTCTTTGGCACTGAGAAACCTCTATTACATTCACTGATGTTTTTCTCTACTCTCAGATTCTATTCTTTCACTAAANGATAGAAGAGAGTAAGTGAAGACAGACAAGGTCAGCTCATCCACTCTTTGGCACTGAGGAACCTCTATTACATTCACTGATGTTTTTCTCTACTCTCAGACTCTATTCTTTCACTAAAACCATCTTCCTTCTTTGTTTGACCATCTACTAGTCGTTTTCTGAACTTGACATTTCCATTGACTGCAATAGACACCTAGTATTGTAACTTCCAAAAGACAATAACCCTCTCTAGGAACTGACTCACCACCAATCCTCAAGGCAGAATACCTTCAGCTTTTGGAGCAGTTTTGATCATGTTCCCATGGAGGAAGTCTTTAGGTTCAATTATTCTTTGCTTGATTGTGGTCTTCTCAAGCTAGAAAATCTCACACAAATCCTCCTGGCTGCTTTTGGACTGCAAGAGTGTGATGCCTAGTGGTAAACAAAACTGTGGTTTATTGTTATGCTTTCTTGCCTATGTATGGCAGATTGTCAGGCTACCTTGTAAGAGAATAGGAAAGATCTCACCAAGATGGCTGAATCCCAAGACAACCTATTTACTATGCAAGGGCAGCCTCGAACTTGTATTTGAGGGGAGAAAATGAAAACAAATTAAAAGGTCAATTTACTAACGCCATCAGAATCTCCTTGACCAGATACACTTGTGCTGGTCACAAGTACTGAGCAGAGGGCTTTTCGTGGTTTTCAGTTGAAATAGAACTGATGAAATCAAAGAGCTTAACTCTTATCCCTAGCAGCCATATAGGAGCATCAAATGTCTTTGTAGGGCAGTCACTAGAGAGCACCAAATATCCACACTCCCTCCAGGTGGCTTGCCCATGTGGAGTGGGAATTATTGATATTGGAAAAAGTTGTGCCTTACCACTTGTCTCCACCTACCTCCACATATCTCCCTAGGTCTAGGGTCCAGCATTCCTTTGGGGATTTTATTGTCTGTCTATTGGGGGGAGTTGTTTGGGAGTGGTAAAGAAAAAAAAATAAAGAAACACGGCTTAAGAAAATAGTTCATTAGCAGTTAGAGACTTAAGTCCCTGTATCAGAGCAGTGCTGGCAATTAAGATAAGCGAAGTAAGTTAAAGATTTCCTCTGTCTCCAGGGTGTTGTGGATTTGGTTTCTGTCCCACCTCAAGACTCCTCAGGTACCTATCTCACCTCGTACCTCAGTTCCTCAGCAGTCAGGTATTAATTCATCCTGATTCATTAACTTCTTCTGCAGCTTTCAGGATTTATAGCAGCTTGATCAATCAATGATTTTAAGGACTTTTCTGCCTTAAGCCTTCATGGCACCATTAGGCCCTTCCTCAGCTTCTTCATCTTTTCCACCTGTATGGAAAGCAGGTAAATAAATGTCGAAAACACCTATTAGTTATATAACAGCTATGAAATGAAATCTTTGGTAACCAATGAACCGTATCTCTGTTCTTCTCATAGTCTCTGTGTTGCATTGCTTTCAATACTTTGTTGTGGGATGTCTAATCATTCATTACCCAGTATCATAGAATTTATTACTTTCAGGTTATTAGAACAAAGGCATTTCACTTCAAATATATTTAGGAACCAAAATTCCTATGGGATACCTCATGTCAATTTTAAATCTAAATATGTGTAATAATGGAAGGGATCTATATTCCTCTTTCACAACACCAGTGAATATGGTGTCACTACAAGTCTATGAAAGGTGAGAGTAAAGGAATGTAATCCTCAGATAGCTGAACAGAATAATAGAATCATAGAATCATAGAATGGTTTGGGTTGGAAGGGACGCTTAAAGGCCATCTAGTCCAACCCCCATGCAGTGAGAAGGAACATCTTCAACTACATCAGGTTGCTCAGAGCCCCATCCAATCTGACTTTGAATGTTTCCATGTGGGGCATCTACCACCTCTCAATACATGCCAGTGTTTCACCACTCTCATAGTAAAAAATTTATTCCTGATACCTAGTCTGAATCTACCCTCTTTTAGTTAAAAAACATTATATCTTGTCCTATCACTACATGCCCTTGTAAAAAGTTCCTCTCCAGCTCTCTTGTAGGCTCTTCAGGTACTAGAAGGCTGCTATAAAGGTCTCCCCGAAGTCTTCTCTGTTCCAGGCTGGGCAACCCCAACTGTCTCAGCCTTTCCTAATAGGAGAGGTTTTCCATCCCTCTCATCACTTTTGTGGCCCTCCTCTGGACTCACTCTAACAAGTTCATGTCTTTCCAGTGTTCCATGTCTCCAGAGCTGAATCCAATACTCCAGGTGAGGTCACAAGAGAGCAGAGTAGAGAGGTAGAATCATCTCCTTCTCTAGCTTCAGAAAATCCTTCTCAACCCATCTACTGCTGGCACTCCAGTGGAAAATGCATACTTACTCTCAGCTGCCACAGCAGGTAGCTCAGCTCTCAGCTCAGACATCTCAAATCTTTTTAATCATCATCTTGCTAGAAGCTTGTGTTTTCTCTGTAATGAGCCGTCCTATAGACTAACCAAAGAAGGAACCTGAGATGTCTTGTACAAAAAAGCACAAGTAAAATATGAGCTGTATCTTCCCAGGTGGAACTACAGGAGATGTGCCTCTTACGCCGGGTGGAGGGGCAGACTGAGAATCCACACTGTCGATTACATGAGGATGCTGCCTAGGTGCTGCCCGCTTCTGAATATTAAAAGCTCTTTCTCCTTTCTGGACCCAGAAGATACGAGCCCTAAGTCTGTACCAGTCTCTTTCGGGAAAGTGGGTTTCAAAGGATTCTGTGAAGTGCCTCCTCTTGTAGTAATCTCCAGCACAGCCTTTTAATGCTGAACATGTCTGTGTTGCCCTGCACATCTTGGGGGTCGGTGATCTGAAGTCTCTGTTGATAGCTGAGGTTTTGGATGTCTTCCCTTCTACTTCATTCATCAAAATGGCACTCTCATCTGCGGAATATTAGGTTGGATGTTTCAAGGAAAAAATTATTGGTCCCTCATCCCCTTTTCTTCCTATTCTCTTTCCAAATATTTCCTTAGTGGCTTATCCCCTGAGGTACCAGTGCGTAGCGAGGGTGCAATGAGCTGCCTTGGGAAATGACACCATATTCTTTGATTCTGTGATTCCCTTCAGGAGATGCCTGTGCTCCCCAGGGATCCCTGTGCTAACACAGCTCTGCTGCTACCAGGACCAGCTGTGAGCTGAGGAAGGAAGCCTGGTTCAACACATAGGTCTCCCTCAGGACAGTGCCAAATTTGAGGCAAATACCCTACAGAGCTGAAGAAAAAAAAAAATTACAAGAAAGAAAAACCCCTCAAAACTAGATTTATTTTAGACCATCAGTCCTTGCAAAGGAGAAAATATCAGGACTGAAGCTAAACCCGTTACCCAAAAAGTTAGAAGAGTTAGTTTTCTTCTGAAAATATGAAAGCGAACAGCTTTGAAATGTCTCTGCTTTTTTTCTTGGCTGAAACATTTTGCTAAATTTGAAATTAATTTTACAAATGTATTTTGTCCCCTCCTACGTATCTCAGACGCTGAATTTTAGCAGATTTATAACTCATCAAAAATGTCACTGAGCTCCCATCCAAAATACACTTCTGCGATGCCAAAAAGAACTCTTGAAAGTAGAATAACAGCAGCGAACTAATTAGATATGTTTGCAATATGATGTGGCAGCAGAGAAGCTATGAATTTGGGAAGATAAATCACAGCTTATACAGTGAGATCATGCAGGGTGAAACTCAGTAAACTGTAGCACCAACCCAGATTATGACTTACAGTCCTGCTGAAGACCCGTTTCAGATGGTGCAAGTTACTTCTTTCAATGCACCACATAACGGTAAATTTTGCTCGCCCAGAAAACCACTGGTGCTCCTGAACACCTCAGTCAGACCAGAAGACTGGGACTGTGTTCGCACATTGTCTTTCTGATCCTTCTGGGATCCTTCTGCTCCCTGGGGGCAAAAGTCACTATTAATATCAGCTTCTCCTTCTAAAGGCAACCACCACCTCCTGACCAGCAAGCTAAACCAAAGCCATGAGTGTTTTCAGGTCCTCAGCGTTCACAATGATCCGCATTATGTAAACTATTTAAGATCATTTGGACTGCAATGGATTAGGAACTGATCAGGATGCACGTTGCTGCCAGCGGAGGCAACATGAGCCTGTGAGGGTATCGATAGCATGCCCAGTGCTTTGCTGAGGTATGTTTCCTGAACGTGCAGTGTGTACAGTTGTTTTTTTTTTTCTACTGGGGTCAGTTGTAAACCAAGAAAATCTTCCTCTATGCTTAAATTTGCAATGGTGTGTACAAACGCTGAGAGATTTGATGGGGCTGAATATGACTCTATTAACGCAACTGGCTTAACATTCTGCAAATGTACTATATAACCCTGTGCAAATCTATATCACGCACTCATGAGAAAGGACTCTATTTCTCCCTAGAGAAGCTGACCAGTATGCTGAGTATTCAAACTGATAGTCACAGGCCCAGGTCCCATGATTCATGCACTAAGGAAATATGTATGCTTAAAAATAAATTTAAAAAAAAATCTTTCCTTGTCCCAAATTTTAATCAGAACACCTAGTGCTTTTCTTCCCTTCTCTGTGGTTTCTGGTTTGTTCCAAGATCAAAGCGCAGTGGCTGTCACTAGAGCAAGAAACAGCTGTTTGAGCTGTATTTACAGAACAATCAAAAATAACTCTGTGTAACAAAAGCAATGAAGAGACTAAATTGTTTCACGTTATCACAGAATGACTGAGGTTAGAAGGGACCTCTGGAGATCATCTGGTCAAAGACCTTTTCTCAAGCAGACCAGTTATCTGTGAAAGGTTCTTTAACTCCGTCCTACTGAGGTCCTAAGGCAAACCCAATCTTTCCACAAGTTTCCACTAACCTCAAAGCTAAAAGGGACACCTCTTTAAGCATATGTCAGAAGTCAGCTGGTTAGTGCTTTAAACCCATTTAATCACAGTCTTTTTTTGAAAATCGTGTGGGACGAATTCATTTGGGATAGTATCTCTAATATTGCTTGATGGTATGGCCTTGGGAAAATTATCTGTCTTCTCTGCCTCATACTTTGTTGTTCCTGTCGACTTAGAAAACAAGATCTGTCAGACAGAAAATTTACAGTTGTACAGAATCAAGCACAACAGGACTTGCATTTCTGAGGGACTTACCAAGTTCATAATGAATCTCCAAAGTAATAATGAATGCAAGCCTGCTATTTTTTCTACAATGAGAATATGTTGCAGGTAGAAAAAAACAGGTTTTTTTCACTAAAGATTTTTTCTTATTTTCTTGCTTCATGCTTGTTTTTCTTGCAGATTTAACAGACTGACATTTTCCAACTAAACTTGGTTCCACAAGAATAATTCCAATTCATGGCAATGTAGCATCATACGATACTACAGGTTGGAATGGACCTCAGGAGGTATCTAGTCCTACATCCTGCTCGACTGGGTCTGCAATACTGACAGACCAAGTTGCTCAGGGCTTTATCTTCCATCACTCAGATCTTGAAAATGTCCAAGGATGGACACTGCATAACCTGTCTGGGCAAACTACTCCAATGCTTTACTGCTGTCATTGGGAAGAAATGTCTTACTTTCTATAGAGGTCGTCCCATTTTGAGTAACTCTTTCAACTTATCCTGGTGCCTCTCATCTTCCAGTCAGACACCACTAAGAAGATGGATTTAGCATCTTTCTTGGGGGATACCATATTGAAAGCTATGCTAAAGCTGAAATAAATGTCGTCCCTGCTCTCCCCTTTTCCAGAAATCTAGTCATTTAATCTTAGAAGGCTATAAGGTTGGTCATGATTTACCTTTGGTAAATCCATTCTGACTGTTCGCCATCCTCTTCTCTTCCATGTGCCTAGAAATCTTACCAGAGGACTTGCTCCATTATTTTTCCTGGGTTCAAAGTGAGACTGACTGGCCTGGAGTTCCCCAGATTATCTTCTTTGTCTAGTTGGAAAATGGATTCAACATTTGCCTTTCACCAGGTGTCAGGGACCTCACTTCCAAGGGGTTCCAAGGTTCTACGTGACCTTTCAGAGATCATAATATGCTTCCAAGAATATAAATTCTGTCAGCTCTGTGCAGCCCATGGACTCATATAGGAAGTTCCTTTAAGTAATCTCTAACTTGACCCTGATTCACTGCTGGTAATTCTTGTCACTGAATCCCACCACTAGTCATAGACACATGGAACATCTTTTGGAAGAATAAGGCAAGGAAGACATTGAGTATCTGAGCCTTAACTGTGTCTGCTGTCACTAAATCACCTGTCTCTCACAGAAACTGGCACAAATTTTCCTTGGTCATCCTTTCATTACTAATCTGGAATGAGAAGCTCTAATTACCATTGACACCTCTTGAAAGTCTTTACTCTACTTCAGCTGAGCTTTCCCAGCATCATTCATACATGTCCAGTCCTTCACGCTCTGCAGCAATGAGCTAAAATCTAATGCTGAGTCTGCTCTCGTACTCTCTTCTGTGACTTTGTTCCTTATCCCAGATATCAAAATTGACTCATTAGCCATACTCCTGTGACTTCGGGTCTTAACAAAAATAACCCACTTCAACAAAGAACAATTTTCCATCCTTGTCCTCTGTCTTTCTCTCTCTGCCTGCTTTTGTTTTCCTTTTCTCTTGAATAAATTATTTATTTGAAAAACATTCCAAGAACAATTAATTTTGATTACATGAAAGCAATTCGACTAGCTCATTAAGGGATGTTTTTCCTTTAGGAACCGATGAACAAATTAGGGGTTAATTTTACTATCAAAATTCAGTATGTTTGAACTAGAAGGAAGAATATGTACAAGCCTGGATTCCAGGAACAATGTTGTTACCAGATGTTGATGAGAATGAAGCTGTGCAGGACAGAAAGGCAGAAGCACAGCACAGCAAATGAGAAAACCTCACCATATCTGCCTTCAGGGTTTCAAATCTTTAATCTCAATCATTAAAATATATATGTACGTATATTCTGTGGTACCTTCCAGAGAAAATCTGCAATCCATTTTACTTATGAAAAATACTGTTATAGTATAAACTGTGCTGTCTACTTTTCTTTGTTCTTCATTGCTACAGTGTGTGAGCATGGAAATGAAAATCCTTCATGTTATCATAAACTAGGAGCATCGTTCTCCAAGGCCACTAATTTGAAGGGAATGTCACTCAGTTTTAGTCCACAAGTGACTTTATGCTTTCATGTTTATTCTCCTCTCCATCATATGGCTGAAATTGTTTACAATTGAAACAGACTAACCAGGAGAGCCAGACTGGCAAAGATAGTTGTTTACTCTAAAGAAGAAAGGAACTCCAAACCAAAGTGAGTTTCTTCAGAAAGGAATTTTGTGTATATTTCTCTTTCTGTAGTTTAGGGAAGATGAGAATTCTGACCAACAAAAATTTACAAATACATGTGAATGTATAACTAAATGTAGGTTAAACAAGAATTTAGTTCTTTGATATCCACCATAGCCTGTTCTCTTCACTCTTTTTTAACAATCTTCAATCAACATGTCAGTGACACTGGCAATGCTTCTGGAAAACAACAGTTTATACAGAACACCCATCTCTACACCAAAAAAAAATACAAAAGAAATGGTCCATTTCAACTCAAACACCCAGCTGGAAACTTTCTTAGATCCAGCTGGGAATTTCTGTTCCCTCTTGTCTCAGGAGCTACCAAAGATGTAGCTAACCAGAAAGATGCAATTGACAGATTTTAGGAAATCATTTTGCCAGTTACATTAGAAAGGTTAAAAAAAAAAAATCTTATGTTCCCATACATTACTACAACTTCTTTTTTCCTGTACCTACTTCAGATAAATTCCTGTTTTGGGATGGTGAAGCAGGGCTGGTAGAATAGTAATGGTTAGTATTCAGTCAGTTGTGCTGGAGCATCCTCACTTCTCCAAATCTAGACGTCATGGCTAATGTGGCTCACCTTCCTGTATGGTCTAACCTGCCAGATGCATCCTATGGTGCATGTCTGGGATATTCTCCCTAAAATGCTTGTTGTATAGTCATGCAACCACTTGTAATTCTGAGGTGCCCTGTGACTCCTTCCCCACTCCAGAATGTAGCTCACTTCACAGAAATGTCCCTTCTAATTAGTTGCTTGTTGTTATATGTAAATTTTGCAGTGTGGTGAACGAAAAGATGGACATGAGCCAGAAAAGTGCCCTCGCAGCTCAGAAAGCCAGCCATACCCTGGGCTGCATCACCAGCAACATGGCCAGCAGGTTAAGAGAGGAGATTCTCCCCCTCTGCTCTGCTCTAGTGAGACCCCACCTGCAGTACTGCATCCAGCTCTGGGGTCCTTGGCACAGGAAAGACATCAACCTATTGGAGCAGGTCCAGAGGAGGTCACAAAAACAATCACAGGGATGGAAAACCCCTCCATGAGGAAAGGCTGAGAGACTTGTGGGGTTTTATTGTGGCCTTTCAACACTTAAAGGGGGCTTATGAGAAAGACAGGGACAGACTTTTTAGCAGGATCTGTTGTAACAGAACAAGGCATAATGGTTTTAAACTAAAAGAAGGTAGATTCAGGCTAGATAGAAGAAAGAAATTTTTTACTACGAGAGTGGTAAAACACTGGCATAAGTTACACAGAGAGGTGGTAGATGTCCCATGCCTGGAAACATTCAATGTCAGGTTGGACAGGGCTCTGAGCAGCTTGATCTGGCTGAAGATGTCCCTGATCATTGCAGGGGGGGTTGGACTAGGTGACCTTTAAATGTCCCGTCTAACCCAAACCATTCTATCATTTTATGGTACACCACCACTAAAAAGATCATTCCCTAAATGAAAAAAAATTAACAAGGAAAAGTAAATCTCAGGAAGACCACTGTGTTTCTGGACAAACTCTAAAAGTTTTGATGGAAATATATTCTGAAAACATACAAATTCTACAAGTAAATTAAATTCTTGGTAAGTCAAGAAAGAAAAACTTAATTTTCTATATAGATGGAATTTTAGGATTTTAAATAATAACAATAATAAATTTTGTTCAATGTTAACATTAAGATTTCCAGAGGTACTGAGTGTTCGCAGATCATCTGAACGTTGGCTGAGAAAAGATGGCATCATGATTATGGTAGTGAGTACGACATCAAAAAGCCTGGGAACAGATCTTGGCATTGTTGCTTGGGCTATGAAACACAAGAGATATTGTTAAGTATGCCATTGTCTTCACCTGATTTCAGCAATTTAAACTTTAATCATCCAGTTTCACTTTGGAGTCAGAGACAGACAGGTTATCTCCCATCTGGAAAGAAGTGACTAAGAGAGGGAGAAAGAATCTCTTTCTGGATATATTTATTCCTCTACAATTATTTCAAGGGGAAGTTACATAGATATGCTTGACGTGTAAATTCCACGCATAGAAAGCAAGCTGAAATCAGTCCTATCCTTCATTTCACAGTAACCCAGCTCCTTACCTTGAAACTGAGCTTACCCCTTCTTTTGGCCAGCTTGTCCATTCATGCTCCAAGTTTTCCAGGTCAAGGATCTGTTTTAATGAATATTTATTTAAAGCATCAGCCATTGTCAAGCTTGGAGTTAGCTGAGATGTTCACATACTACTGCAACAACCAACAACTCTAGAAAGTAGACACAGCTTCAGAGACTTCTGAAAAGTCAGGCTTTTGTCTGGAGTAAGTTTTCCCTTTGCTGTTTTTAGGAGCCAAAGTCTATCTAGTGGCCTTTTTTCTAAATGTACGTTCCTTCAACATCAAATTTCCTTTACTGTTTTAACAACGCATTGATTCCATACAAGAATCTAGTGACACGTACATATTTCTTGTGTCTTTTTTATTAGGGCTGACTGGGGATATGGTACAAGTTAAGGGCAGCTCTGTAATGGCTTTCACATGACTGTTGGAGGAAAGCATGCCATGTTCTTACAGCCTTGACTTCATCCAGCTCCAAGAAAGGGGAAACAAAAGGGAGAAGGAAAAAAAAAATAATCATTTACTTCTACTTTGAACATGTGCAAATTCCATATCAGGGGAGCGTCTGGAAAAAAAAAAAGTGCTGGGGAAGGGGTAAAAAACCAACTGTTCCTCCCCAGGGGAATAACAAAGAACATAGACCCTAGAAAAGATATGTTTAAACAAAATAGCAGCAAAACCAAACAAAACAAAAACACCGAAGAAATCAGCCTCATGCTCTGTGTCAAGCCTAGAGGACTTCAAAAACATCCGTACACGCATGCACGTGCATATGTGTGTGCTTGGAGGATGTTGTGTTATTGTAACCCCTCTGACCTTAGATCACTATCACGCACTATCACGTGTGTGGACAGAAGAACAAATGGTCACTTGGGTGACCAGCAGCAAACATGAGTGGAAGGAGGACAAGTCTTTATACTTACTGACTCTTCATCCAGGGGTAAGGGCAAAGGCAGAGCAGCACAATTCCCACACAGGAAAATGGGGTGAGCAGACACTGGGCTTAAAAGCTCAACTTCGCCCTTGGCGATAGGCAGCCCTCCAGACCTGAGCTATCTGTGAAATACACACTAGTCATGCTGTGATAGCTAAGCGTAGATCCTCCAGTAGTGTAAGTCCAAAAAGGCCAGCTAAGAATGTGACCATAAACTTTGTCAGCTTCTCAAGATCTTTGGACATGTTCAGTTGGAAGTAGCTTACTTCCTGGGATTATACAAACCTGGAACAGACAAATGAGCAGGCGTGTGTATACATGCTCATCGTATGAGAGGACTTCACTGAGTTATTACTATCTGTGCTCTGAACAGGGCCTGTGAAAGTTCTTTTTAGTCAAATAGTAGTCTAGTTTCCTCTTCTGATTTGTATATCTTTTGTAGAAATATTATTCTCCATATCCAGAAAAGAAGATGTACTACACAGAGATTTAAAGGATGAAAGGATCTGTTTTCTGCAATTGCAGCTACCCACATCAATACATCCATACCACAGAAGCAGCCATAAATTTATCTCAGTCTGTTCACACCTTAGTGTTTTCAATCTTAAGAGAGCAATCTCACTTCTGAAATCTGCCTTTATTTTGGTTTGTTTACACACAATGATTTCACAGCTGATGTAAATATAAGTCACTTTTCTGACCTCCAGTGAACACTGATTTATAGAATACGAGGCTTAGTCCCAGTGAATCATAATCTACTGTGTTCTGGTCATAACTTAAATGAGTAGGCACAATACCTGGAGCAAAAAATAACGAGATAATGGGACCCTTTTGGAAACATAAAATTAATGTATGAGCAGTTTGGTGAACATTAGGTTGCAGATAGCATTCTTAGCCATGGCTGCTCATGACATCTTCCTTTAGAGCTTAGCCCAGTTCAAATCACAGAATTGTGGAGAGAAGGGAGTAGAAATTTGTTTTTTCAGATGCTGTGCTGGGCCTTCCGTCAAAAGGCTTAGGCTCACCACAGCTTGACAGATCATTACATCAGCCAAAGCAGGGTTAATGTCCATGGATGTGCGCTAACTCACTGCAAATGACTTAGCTTGATCCATTTTTAATGACAAATATACCAGTCTGAACTACCTCATATTTACCAAGAGGATGATGCACAAGCAGAAAGATATGACAGCTCACCTGACAGTTCAGCTAAGATTCAATTGCCTAAACACAGACCTGCTAACAGGAGATGCCCATGGCTATCTAGGACATCCAAATGGGATAGGCAGATGTATCAGAGGATCTATGGGAAACCTGTGTCTTTCTGGAGCAGTCAAGTGAGATATCCTGTCACTACTCCTTATTAACTGAATCAAGTCTATTGGATGGGAGTCAATTCACGGTTACCTTTTAAGTCTTGGTCAAATCTGAGGAACTGTTGCTTTACGTAAGAACACAGGAAGCCAAGCAAATCGACGTATTATGTTTAAAAGCTTTTGCTTGCAGTGGGGATGCTGTTCAATGTGTTCTTTGATTTAACAGCAAAGTTGTTGACCCTTACCGGCTCTCACACAAAACAAGACTGCTGAAGGGGCAGACATAGGATCTTTTTCCCTTATGTCTCTATATGCGGTCACTTGCTCTGCCTGATTGATGAGGAAGAAATATAGTGGCTCCAAATCCTAAACTCCATGGAAGGAAGGAAGGAGGTCAATTCCAAAAACAAGTGCAAGGAATGAAAAGTTTTGGTCCATGAAGTATACTGTATTCAGAGCTTGGGAATCTTCATTCCAAATGACTCGCAGACTGGACACGTTAGTGTACCTTTTCTGTTTGGGCACGTGGTTCTCATAAGCTCCAAAGGGTGGTCTCTGACCTTGCTGTGGCTAAGCTTACCCTCTCCTCAGGCAAAACACAGTTTTGAGGACAAGTTTACCGTAGTCTTCGTGAAGCAGTGCAGACTGCACTACTAGTGTCTCTGGAACACATGGGAAACTGCAGCGAAAGAGGCCCTCCATAGTCTTGCATGAGGAATGATGTCTATATCCCAGTTGCAGGACTGTGTTCTGGGTCAGCCCATCTCTGACACAGTCGCAGATCTTCCTCTCAAAACAGAGGTAGAAATACATCCTATCTCTGCTTCCTTTCTAGGCTGGTGCAGAATTACTAGGTGAATCTCTCCGGTCTTTTTAGTGGCAGAAACCATGTTAAGACCACATTAATCTCAGTTTTGAGTTCATTTATTTTTTGTACTGCAGTTTGGTACTTCACCAGGAGATCAGACATCCTAGCAATATAATGCCATTGTAAATCTGCTCCATGATGTGATGAAAGAGAGCAGGCAGGTTAAGAGAGAGCTTCAAAGCAGGTTGCCAAGCATTGCCAGATACAAGGATAAGGCATTGTTTTTTGACAACTAGACCCACCTGCCAAAATTATCCTCTACTCAGATCTCCTCTGTTCCCTGACACTCTGAATGCTCTGTGCTGTATTGCAATGAAGCAGAACTGGTCCTGACTGGAAGTGGAGCCACATGACCACCACCACGTCTTCTACAGGTGAACCAGAAAAAAGACTTTTTCAAAGGTCGTTTCTTCCAACCTATGGTGTGTTCCTCTGGGGTTCTAGGAACAGCCACTGAGGACAAAAATTGTAGCATGACCTTGAGGAGATGATAAGAGGTTCATGGAGACACCGCAGTTAGAATTAATCTCAGCTCACCTTAGTTCTCACTAACAGAGAATTATGGAGACAGCTGTCTTTGAAACTTCACTTTTCTCTAAAACAGGTTTTTTAAAAATTTAATATTAAATTTAATGAAAATGAGCCTTGTACCAGTAATTTTCTTCCTCTAAATGAAAACAGCCTATGTAGGCTTTGGATGACATGTTATTCAAAGGTCTGGCCTGTCGTCTGCTCATAATTAAATAGACAAATCTCTTTATGCAAATTAATACTCTTTTTACTCCTTACTTTCAGGATCATGCCCAAATACTCTTTCACATTGGTGTAACTCGTTATTTCATATTATATTTACAGTCAGGAATTTTACAGCCTTCCAATGAAAAATTCTGACACAGAAATTTCTTTTCAGACCCCTGTAGGATATGGTTTTTGTTTGAAACTCCAGATGCATTGATGATTCAAATTTACAACCTGAAAACATGAGTTTGGTAATTCTTTTCTTCAAATAACAATTAAGATATAACAACTAAAATGTGGATGCAATTCCAAAGAAGTGATAGACAGGAATTACAAATTCATCAAGTTTCATTTCTAGACAGCTNATATGGTTTTTGTTTGAAACTCCAGATGCATTGATGATTCAAATTTACAACCTGAAAACATGAGTTTGGTAATTCTTTTCTTCAAATAACAATTAAGATATAACAACTAAAATGTGGATGCAATTCCAAAGAAGTGATAGACAGGAATTACAAATTCGTCAAGTTTCATTTCTAGACAGCTGTTTTGAGGTTGCATTTTTTTCTGTGATTTTTTTTTGACAGATTTTTTTGATTGTTGTTTCTGGGTGGGGTTTTTTTGTGCTTTTTTTCCATTCTAATAAGTTTGATCTGGAAACTTTGTCTTTCATCGTTCCCTGCAAAGCCATTTCCTCCCTTTACTCACCCCCTTGAGTTGATTAACTGTTACAAAGCATTCCTGTAATACTTAGTAAATAACAATACAAACATGTTTATGTAACAGTTTAACGTGCTAATTATGTTTTTATGCTGGGGTTGAATGCATGCTGTCCTGGAGTCTGGCAGTCTTCAAGTTTTGGCTCTTTGATGTGAAGGGTGCACTGGGAAATGCATTCGGTTTTCATCCTTCCTTGATGGAGGAGTCTGCTGTTTACACTTTGTGTCACTTCTCCACAAGTCAGCCCCATGTTAATGGCCCTGGGGAATGCACTAGTTCTACATTGGAGCCACATGAGCCTCTGTGCCTGCAGTGGCTGTGGCCACACAGTTTCTGTAAGGAGGGATGGACATTTTTGTCGAGTACCCATGTGTGGGACCAGGGTCCAATATGATCTCCAGGAGAAAGCTTTTGATCCAAGCTTAGTGAAGCCATTTGAGAACAGGGATTTCAGACAGTCATTAGGATAAGATTTTCACGGACAGTGGATTAGGTCACATTTGCCTGTCCATGTGACGACTGCCATCTTGGTCAACTCCACATATTTAGCTAAGAAGTTCCTTAAATAAGAAAGAAGGAATTGATACAATCTGAGCTAAAATCAGGAAAATTTCTAACAGTTGTTCTGGTAAATGAGTATTTTTCATAAACTAGTCATAGAAGGAGAGATGTCACATACACTCACCAAAAAATTTAGGCTTGGACTTTCTTCTGAATCCAGTAGTGCCTATGTTGGAGACAAGCACTGGGCAAATGTGCTCGGTCTGGCCCAGTCTGACAATTCGTAGGACACTTACCAAGCAATTTAGCCCAGTAAATTCTACATAAATCACTGTCTCCCACTCAAACATGGGGCCTATATAAAAATTTTGTGCTCTGTTCTTACTAACTTTAATGTGAAAGAAGTAGAAATTACATGGAGACTACTATGGCAGGAATAAAGCTTCATTTGCACAATGGTAACAACTAAGCACTTAGAAACTAATGTGTCCTTTTAGCTTACCAATCCAGTCCACGTGAATTTTATTTCCCATTAACTTCTGTGAAAACATGACAAAAAGATGGAGCTAGTATAAGCAGGAGACAGGTTATTAAATGTAATGTGTATGTTTGTGACAATTTAAGATCAATTTCCCACTTGGCTGCTGGATTTGTCTCTTTCCAGAGCAGGGAGAACAGCTTGTTACTTGTTTTTTTTTCCTAGTATTCTCTTGGTGTATTAAAATGAGCAAGGTTAGGATATGCAACTCTGTCTTAACTTGCAAGGAGCTGGAGCTCGTCCTGTATATATTGGTCAGCTCAGATGTTACAGGTTTTGTGAAACTGCTGTTTGAGAGACAGTACAAATCTTGGTTTCCTCAGTATTCACCAACCAAACTTCACTTCTGACATAAGTAATTATAAACTATATTTCTCTTGTCTTTGGAATAAGAAAAGGAAAAAAAAAAAAAGGTAGCTATTTTTGCTACTTTGAACCTCCATTAGATAATTCAGCCCCAACTATAATGGATTGTAATGAGTGGCATATCCAATAGATTGGGCTCCTTGGTCTTAAACTCTTTCAGATTTCATCTGGGCTTTGGAATACACAAGAGATTCAAATGGACAGTGGCTATCACAATAGGAAATGCACTTGTTTCTACAAGAACATCCTTCTGGGACAAACAGCACAGCTCAGGGGACAGATGAGGGCCAGGAGTCAAAGCTTCTTTACTCCATTACTAACTGTTAGGGGTTATGACAAACCTTGGCACCTGAGACAAAATGCCTTTTTTCTCTAAGACAAAGAGTCTTATTCTTCCAAGAACCATCAGTTTCAATAGTAAAGCATTTGAAGAGCAGACTCCAGGGCTGATAATTAGACTGATCATGGTTGTTGGAGAACAGGACACATTGACAGGCAGTGATAAAAGGCTAGTCCCCCTCTAAATTGTCTAAGCCTGTTCTCAATTTATGTAAATGGGAGTATTCTGCAGAAATCATCTAAGAGAAATCCTCTGCTTGTTAAGTGAGAATTATTCCACTGAAATATCAGAACCTGGATCTCAACTGCCATAGACTGCAAACCCCCACTTCACCCTAGTCCATGAAGCCAAGGAAGCTCTCCTGGTTTACATCAATTTTACTTCTATCGGCTATGATCTCAGAACATGCATGTAGAGATGAAAAAGGTGTTTCCTAGCTCTACTATCTGTAGCGTGTGCATATCTTTTTTCCAACATCTGATCTACAGACTCCTGTAAGGTTGGGGGAGATCTGTGACATGCTGCTGAGACACCTATGACAGATAGCCAGAACAAGAGACCAAATCTTTTGTCATTTAGTGTAAATGTGCTATACAGGGATCAGCATCTCCACAGTAAAATGTTAGAATGTCTGCAAGCTGATAAAGACTATAAATCTGTTTTATACCTTTCAGCGACGTCTCCTGAAGAGAATGCTGTTGGCCTTTAGCAGTGAACATATCCTCAGGACCTGGTGAAGTAAGGTGAGGGGAAAAGTCATTCCAGTCCATCAATGACATACAGGGAGTACAATGAGGCAATGTGCTTTCTGCTTGGTGTGCTTCTTGTCACTTATCTCACCTTGATTTACCTATTCATCACTCCTCCATCACTTCCCAGAGCTCTTGACTGGTCTCCAAACCTCATTCCTGTGCTGGATTCCCACTTGTATTGGCTGGTAACATTTTCCAGATGTTTTATTGTCCTCCAGGTGATGGGGAAAATATTTTGTATAAATTTCCTTTCCCTTGTAGAGGATTCTTTGTCTTCCCAATTTTTCCTAGTCTGAGTAATTGATCAGCCCCACCAGAATCTTTTTTATGGAGTTCTAGAGGTTTTTTTCCTTAAGTTCAGCCCTCATCTCTTTTCTTGGTCCCTGTTGCTAGCACCTGAAACACTCTTAATGGCTGGTTGATAACCAAAGAAAGCAGAATTTCTCTCTGCTGAGGTTAATTATGTCATTACAGTTCCTGCAAGACTAGTGACATAACATGGTGTCATATTTGGATGCTAGTGTTTGGTCATATATCGGTCAACAGGTGATTATCAAAGAACTACGCTGCTCTGTTTTCAGTGAAATAATTTCCTTGCAACTGTTGGTTTCTTTTCTAGTTACAGGCACGAAGCAAAACCGTTTGAACTATTCTTAGGAGAGTGGGCCAGCGTAACAGTCATTTTGAAGAATGTTTGAGCACACTTTACGAGACAACCTTAATCCACTAGTCAGCAGGTAATATTAAAAGACTATGGTAGATGAAGCAAGATGGAGAAAAGTTGATTGGCATGGGGAAGAAAGGTTAAAATAAATTAAATGGCAAAAAAATGTAAAACAACAATGGAGACAGGATAGTGATATGAGTTGGTAGCTAGTCAAGAAAGGTGATAGGATAAGTGTAAAAGTGACCAGCATTCTACATGCATTAAGCTTCAGATTATAATCTACCTTCCTATTTCTGTTCTCTGTTGCTTCTCTGTGTTAGTTTTATCTTATCCCTTGGAGGTTCACATTTCCCGCATCAGCAATGGATTCTCTTGAACTGACTAATCACCTGCAGAAGATACCAGAAAGCTCAGGACAGGTGGCACTAAGATCATTCTGTACCACGAGAATTTGAATGAAAAAACTGGATATTACCCATGCAACAGAGACCCTCGTCTGTGGCATTTCTAGCAGTAACCATGCTAGTGAGAACATGGTGGGAATCCTTTCCAGTAAAAGTAGCTTATCATTTGGCAGGGACCAGAGGCTGGGGTATGCTGAACTTCAGAGCTTTCTCCTCCACCTCAAGGAGACCGTGTCTGTTACAGCATTTTAATTCATGTGGCTTTCTGCTTGAGCATGCAGAGTTATTTAGCATGTCCCATGAGAAGAAAGCAAATATAAGTATTTGGAGGACTATTCACAGCTCAGCAAACACAATCAGATTTAGTAAATAAGTTAGCATTAGGAGGTAAAATAGATATTATATAACAGAAGTGGTTTTATAGCTCTCATAGACTAGGTCATAAGCAAGGCAAGATTTGCAGTGGTAAATAGGTTTTGTTACACTACCTGAATATTATCCCTCCCTAGAAATATGTCAGACAGTACCTTCTCTCTAGAAAGAAGGCCTCACAGAAAGGGCTCTTCCCCATAGAATTACAAAGGCACAAATTGTCATTAGTTCCTGCTGTGTCAGTGAATTGGCAATTACTCTTTTTTGTTTAAGGAGAAATTATCTAACAGTTAACTTTCATTTAGCATCATTATCAGGTAAAGTGATCTGATTCTTGAGGTTTCAACTCAGTCAGGTACATACNATTACAAAGGCACAAATTGTCATTAGTTCCTGCTGTGTCAGTGAATTGGCAATTACTCTTTTTTGTTTAAGGAGAAATTATCTAAAAGTTAACTTTCATTTAGCATCATTATCAGGTAAAGTGATCTGATTCTTGAGGTTTCAACTCAGTCAGGTACATACAAACATGACAAGTTTATTTCCAGAGTAACCACATGGACTTCACTATGGCATCAGATGAAGAATACAACACTTTTGTCTTTTCATCCTGTTACGTGATGCTAGGCAAATCAATCTAATCCTGACTCCTGGGGAATATATTTATTCAATGACAAACAACCTCATTACTTCAGATACTCATGGCAAGCTTTTTTACTACATCTTTCAAGTGGAAACATAAAGTCCAGTGAAGACAATATTTCAAGATTGGGTTCTTGAGAACTTAGACTGTTATTTGTATAAGGCTGCATATGTTATTCCTGACTCTGGACAATGTGACATTAATTTCCCTCAAAAAGGTAAGTAGGACATACTATCTTTGTCCATCTAATTTACCGTGCTAGAGTATATTTGAGATTTTGTGCTCAACCAACCTCATCTCAACATACAGACATCTTGCCCAGGTGGGCATATCTCATACTTCTTCCTAATTTTTTTTTTTAAATCATAAAAGTAGATAGATGTATCTTTATTCTTGGTATCATCTCGTTATGAATTGGACTTTCACTCCAGGCTTAGCTATTGCTAGCAGGTTCCCTGTCTTACAATATTTTGGTTTTTGAAATAAACTGTACAACCAGGCCTAATAATAATAATAAAAAATAAGAGAAAGAAAATGTTGTCAGGGATCCAAACATGTGAACTTTATGTCATGAAAAGCTTTTATTCTGGTTCTTATTCTCACTCGTGCACAGATTTATTGAAAAAACCTTGACATTTATTCATTTTCCACTTAGATTATTGTGGTTAAATCAAAAAGAAGTGTCAGGGCTTAGGGAGCCGAAAGCAGCTACACATTTTCCATTGTGACGGGTCACATGGTTTCCATTTGTTCCATGAAAAACCTCATGGTTTTGGTTATTTTCACTGTCTGGAATGAGATGTAATTCCACTCCTGCTGCCAAATCTCCTGTATCGCATAGGAAACTCCTGCATTTTGGGCCATCTCCCTCGGTTCAGCTGGGAGGCCTGTTTCACAAGGAGGTTTTTTTTAATTATTATTTATTATTTTCAGTGGCCTGAGGAGACTCTTCAAATGATTGTTTGAAATGTTTCTTCAGACAATAGTAGAGGAAGGGAGGTCTTGAATAAGGTACCGTGTTGCAACGGAGGAGAGCTGTGTTCAACCCTGGTTCCCGTCACATATGGGAGCTATTTCAGGCTGGGTCAAAAGCCTGTTGAAGTCCATAGAAAGATTTCAGTGCATGTGAATCATGACTATGTTATGCTGTTTGCAGTGGGGAGGTCAAGGAAGAAAATGAATCTTCCACCTTTTACTGAGCATGGGTTCATTTATATAGAAAAATTGTGCTATGGGCACAAAATCAAATGCAGTTAAATTCTGGCAGCTCATTGATTTACAACTGGTCAGTGGTTGCTCTTTAATTGTTCCCCCTACATGCTTTTAGCCCACTTCAATCACATGGCAAAATGAGTTAGCTTAAACCTCTGTGAAGGGAAATCAAGACTGTCTTTATCCCAGACAGAAATATCATGTATAGCAACATGTTTGCTTGCTAGTGAGTTCCTCAAAATTGGGTTAGGGCGAGATGATCTGAGGAAAGCTTGTATTCAGTGAGTAAATAGCGACCGCTGCATTTCAATCAGTAGTATCTAACGTTTCAGAAGATATTTCAAATAAAAGACATCATTAAGGACACAATGAAAAAAGGAAGTGAGATAGATAATATTACTGCTACATGTATATGACATTAAATGTAAAATTAATAGCAATGAAATTACAAAGTGAGACAGAGAGTTTTGAAAGGATTTATTTCAAGAGGATTTTTTTCAACTTAAAATTTGGTAAGAAGAAATACTTAGAAACATTTTCTGAAATCTCTCCCGCTCTCAAAAACCAGCTTGCGTTCCTCAAAGTTCATGACTCTACCAAAATCTGTAGTAAAAGATCTCACCTTGATCTCTCACCTACAAACTGTTCCCTGCTTAGACTGTGAGAACAAAATAACTGAATGATGGCAACTCTTCCTATTTTAAATGACTGCTATGCAACATAAAGAAAAAAAAGGCTGTTCTAAACAAGAAATCATGAAAAAGAACTTGATCACCTGGAAACTTCTTTATTTTTTCAGTTTCCTTACTTTTAAAATATATTCAATATACTTTAAGAGTAAAATTACCCCTACAATTTAAAACTGAATAGTAATTTTCTTAGCAAAGAGCAGGTATGAATCGGATGGGTCAATCTAATTTCTAGAAAAGCTTTTAAGGTCACTGTAAGTTTTTTTGTTTTGAGCATCACTTTGATCTTGTGATACACACATTACTTAGGACAAGTGTTGGGATTGGATTGTGAGTGATCCTTTTTACAGGTGATGTGAAGGTGTAAGAGAAATCATGAACTTCCCTCCTTAGCTGAGAAATATTGGTGTTTTTAAGGATGTGTTTATGGAAGAAAGTGTGGATAGTCCTACTCAGACTCACTTGCAGATGCTGGTGTTAAATCTCAGCTGGAGGTGAAACTCTTCTCTAGGCCGTTGAAGAGACACAGACATCTCCATAGAATGATTCATCCCACCCATGTTAGACAACATTTTTACGGCAGAGTGAGTCTGTCATTTGAAGGGCTCAGTCCCTCCCCATAGCCAGAGAAGGCAAGAAGGAACTTGTTTTGTTGCACTGGGTCCCCAGCTTTCAGCCAAACAGCTTTATATGCGATTAATTTTACCCTTCCAGTTGGCAATCACTTTGAATTCAAATATTTGGAAGAGTACATTGGCCCTTAGCTCCAGTGTGCTTCATCTCCACTGGTAATTTAATAGCACTAGGATTTAGTTGTGATACTGCTAAATTGTTAAAATGTTTCCTTGCATGATTTTGGCCCACAGAAGCTGGGAGGATCCTAAAGCACTCCTGTAAGGTTCAGGATTAATCGTACTAGCCAAGGAGAATTCTCGACAAGCAGTAAAGATCCAGCTAACCAGTTCTGAAGAATACAAGAGATTAAAAACTGTGACAATTTATTGCAATGCCAGAACATGGGTCCTGGCACAGTCTTATTTACCAGCATGGATGTAGCTTATATGCAAAAGTCTCTGGCACTGGTTTTGCTGCAGTCAGAGGTAAGATCTTCATATATATTCCCTGAACACAGCAAATGTTGCTTTGGAGCTCAACCCTGGGAACTGCTGAGAAAAGCAGCTCTTTTACTTTNGCACTGGTTTTGCTGCAGTCAGAGGTAAGATCTTCATATATATTCCCTGAACACAGCAAATATTGCTTTGGAGCTCAACCCTGGGAACTGCTGAGCAAAGCAGCTCTTTTACTTCAGAAAAGCTTTGGAGGTTTCCAAATGCACTTTCATTCTGACACAGAATGAAACAACACCTAGCAAAAACTGTCCATTAAAAAAGGGCGAGGTAGGTCGGGATAATCTGTAACATCCGAATTGATGGCATTCATCACCAATGGGAGAAATAAAATATTTAGACAACAGGAAGAATCACTCAGGAAATACTTAACAATTTCCAGCTAAAACAAACATTCTCACCTGTATTTACAGGAGCTCTCCTAACAGAAAATTTGAAGGTAGTACCGTTGCTCCTTACCTGTGAAAGTTAGGAGGCACGTCTTTATTTTGATGAACTCCACAAGCATCAAATTCACTTGAGGGAATTTGAGTCTCTTTTTTTGAGCATCGCAGCCCTGGTCTGAGACTTGGCTCATTCATCCCACTCTATCCCCTTCCCGTAACTCTATTACATACAATCTGGAGAAATTACTGTTAATGAACTCCATTTAATTTGGACTTTTAAAATTATTGTGATTTGCTGTGTTGACAGTGAGCAATACCAAGCAGCACCTCCTTCCTCAAGGAATTCTTGTTGCATTTTTATTCTGTTTTCTCTCTGCGGTTTGCTCCTGAAACCCTCTGCTGCCAGCTTCTTACCCACAACTCAAATCAGAAGGAGCTGGAAGAGCAGATCTTATGAACTGGCGATGAGTGGTACTTGGCAGTCGTCCTTGTTAGATTCCAGGGTCTGTGGCTTCAAATGGATGTCACACATAAATACACAGCCATATACTGCCCTCCCGCATGTACATGCATGTGTGCTGATAAGCACAAACATGTTCACACACTGCAGCGATAGTCCAGACCCATCCGTGTTCTAACACACCTTTCAATTTATGAATAACCCTAATGCAAGCTCTGACAACAACATGTCTCTCTTTTTCATCTTTCCCTGCCCCCCACCCTCCCCAACCCCGGAAAGCAACATAGACGTACGTTGCCGAAGAGGATATGTTTAAGAGGCACGAGAAGTTAGAAAGGTGCAGGTTCCTGAACACAGGCTAATCCCACTATTCAGCAAACAGAAAAGAGATTTATGGAAATTATCACCTCTGAAAGAGTTGCAGAGCTACTGCATTTCTCTGCTGATGACATGACGGGCTTATCTGCAGTAAGACTCAGAACATTCAGCTCTTAGAGCCAGAAGTTAACTTGAACAGCATGAAACTACATTCACTGGAAAAACTGTGGCAGTTAATGAAATGAGAGCATTTTCCAGTGCACTACTGGCTACCTTTTACTAGGCTTTATTTCTTTCACAGTGGAGCCTGCTGTGTCAACAGAAGTGTAGCAGCAAAGGAATAGAAATGAAGAATGAGGCCATCTTCAATCACCCAGGTATATCCACAAGAGGACACTTTGGTGTGCTTTGCCTGTTGTTGCTCCTCAGCTGGTAGCTGCATACCTGAGATCTCTAAGAGCTTGCTTGATGGAACTACAAGGAAGCAGGCTTTTTTGAAATAACTAGAGGTGTAAGCTTCAAAGATGGTTATCCTAGAGTCCTAACAAAATAACTGTTGCACAGACCTTCTCCCAAAGTGAATTCTCTGTGCCTGAACAAAACTTGGGCTGGGCATAGGTTCCTGTCTCAGCAATATGCGTTCAGCACGCATTAACATTTGTAAAAGAGGAGGCACACACATTACAGTACCTGGTTTTGACACAGGCAAATTTTTGTAGCCTTAGAAAGTCACTTAAGCTCTTACGGCCTGGTTCTTTATCTGCCCAGTAGGAACAAAGGCTTTTCTTTTCCCAGTGTTGTCAGCTCTTCAAGGCAAGGGATGATCCCTGCTTTGTGCATGTGTCCAGATTGCATAACACATTGGGTTTAAAATCTCACTACATCTGCTACCCTTAAAATAAAAAGTTTCCATATTCACAATGTTAAAATCAGTGGGAACTGATGGAGCCCAGTGGAAGCTCTAATGGGATCTGAAATACTGTTAAAAGTTGTGCCAGTAGCTCAGAGCCCTGAGTACCCAATCAGTAAGTGTGTTGCTACTGGGAGTAAAGATAGCCAAAAACTATCGCACATGACCTATATGTTTTCTCCATTTTACTCCACACAGCCCATCTTGTGCTGGTTTTAAATGGCTGCCATGCCTTGTCTAAATTATAACTAATATTTAATATCTAATAATAATAATATTTAACAACTAACAGCTTCCCAAAAGGAAAAGTGAAAGACTGGATACTTGGAGCAAAGGTATCCAAGAGGAAACATATTTTAAGAAATAAACCACAATAATTATAAGAGCCAATGCATGTGTTTACTCACCAGTCACCTAGTGATCACTTATGTTGAGATGGCAGAAATTCTTTGTCATTGAAATCCCTAAAACTCCCTCAAATAAGAATTAAGCCACTCTTTATCTTTTTACAGCACATTGATCTGGCAACACCCCCTCTGACAAAGGACAAAAAAGGGACAGAACGTTGAGAGCTAATGGCTCTATCAGTCTTTCAAGCTCGTACCCAGACCTTCTTATCTAGGAAGTCATTGCATTTCTTCCTGTTTGTTATTCCCAGAGCCCTACTGCATCAACTCGTTCACACAGGTAAGGTTTATGACCCCAATAAACAACAGTCTTCCCTCACTTCCCAGAACACAAAATAACTGTTTGTCACGTTTCTAAGTTTTACCAAGTACTGGTAACACAGCAGCTAAAATCCTATCGTGTCCACCATTCCCACCAACAGCTTGCTCCAGCACTGAGTAGCTGTTGCTCCAGCAATTTGATTTTCATTATTTCCCTATCCAAATATCAGCCCCTTTCTCCATGCTAAGTAAGTTATCTCTTTGCTTTCTGGTAACCTCTCCTCAAACGTTTGCAGACTGTTACCAGGTTCCCCATGTTGTGGTTTCAGAGCCAAGCCATTCATCTTTGCACATGACTCATAGGCTGTTTTCTTCAGCCAATTAATCATGAAGCTGGGTTTCCCCCAACATACCTTCTCTGGCTCATCTGTATCTTTCTGGCAATGAGGTGCCCAGAAGTGAGTGCAGCATCGCAGGTGCAGCCTCCTCAGGCCCATCAAGCAAACAAAGCTCACCTTTCTGCTCCCTGACATTACTCCTTTGGGTCTCCAGCCCAACCTCACTACGATGGTTCAGCTTCTGCAGTGCCTTGCAGTATCACAGCTCTGCTTGCTGTCCACGCTCACTCTGCTGTCTTTCTCAGCATAACTGCTTCTACCTGCCTGTGGGAAGGTTTGTTTCAGATTATTGCCACACCCAGAGGAGCTGTATAAACTGCCTTTTCCAACCCTATTCTCATGTGGTTTCCCTGCTGTGTGTCCAACTTGTCTTTGCTGCTCTGTGTTACTCTCTCGTCCTCATTGGGTTTTGCTAATCCTGTTGGCTCCTCTGTCCTGGTGATGATATCTCCCCAGACCACAAAAGTCTTAGTCTATTCTCTTTAATACCATCACACTCATTCCTTGCAGCCACCTGGGGAGAAGCAGAGGAAAGCCCAAGCAAAGATTTTTACAACCCTTAATCTCAAGTCTGACCTACTCTGGTTATGCTCTCTCAGCATGAATTTTGGCAGCAAGTACTCCCTCAAAGGCTGGTGCACCTTCCTGGTGCAGAGCTGGTCTGCTGAAAAAGAACTATCTCTTTCTGTGGAGGGGACTTAACCTTGTGTTACAGCAGTATTAGGATCTGACCTCAAGGCTATACCTACACTGCTAAGTTAATCAGAGTCTCAGTCACCGGAACATGATTGCATTAGCATTGCATTGTTAGTTCTTGGCATAATTTTGATCCAGAATCACCAGACTTCTCACAAGTGAGTGTAAGCACAGGCCAGGGACACATCCAGATGACAGGCACTATCCTGCCCTGAGCGCAGAGGTACGGGCACGGGCCACTCCATCCACAGTGCTGGAGAATGTGCTCATTCAATTTACAACAGATGTAATCAAAGTCTTCCCTTAGGCTGTCAACATAGAGGTCACTGCCTGTTCCACATACACTCTCACAACTCAACTGATGCAATACATTGTCTGAGTAACTGCAGAGAAATAGCACCAAATTCTGCCCTGATTTACTTTATCTGTTCATTCCAGCTGAGAGAGTCACAGTCGGGAAACAGCGGAGAAAGGATCTCACGCACACTTCCTCTGTGCTGTGACGTGCAGGGTGACTGCTAATGGAGCAGAGACAAGGGTGAGGACAGCCAGAGGCCTGGGAAAGGCCTCAGAACAAAACCAGGAAGAGGACATGCTCTCACCAGGTTTTCCCCTCTTTAATAAAATTGTGCAATAAAATGTCACACCCATCTTCCAAACTGCAGACCACTTTTATTTTTTTTCCTTAAGGTTTTTATTTCTTTTCCTTCCATCCCATGAATTTTGCAGAAGATACGAAAACCTTAGCAGACATCCAAATCCCTGGGAAGTATTTTACCACCTATAATCACTTCTCGCAGGTCATATGATGTAGATCAGCTGATAGATTTCTGTTCTTCCCCTCAGCCATCTTCCTCTGAAACACACTGTTAGCTGTCTTTAGCGGGAGTGTTTATAGAGGATAATACCATTCCAGGCACTTCCTGCAACCATGTGTTCTTCATTTGGAAGTATCGCATAGAAACATTGCTTCATGTGGCATTTCCAAATAAAAACCTCATGGTCCTGACTCTAAAATGCTGCATAAAGTTCTACGCTTGTGGTATTTCACGGGAAAGAATCGATTTTCTTTTTTTATTCATTTTCTAATAAGACCAGAGCAAAGATTTTTTTGGCACAAGAACTAAATTCTGCCCTGGATTATACTATCAGAACGCCTTAAGGAAAATCTTCCCAGCAGTTGCCTCTACCTGATCATAATGTATCAAATCTGGGTCTATTTCTAGTTTAGGTTAGAGGACTGCTCTGTGCTCTCCCCTCCAGCTTAATTTCACTTTCCTCTTTCCAGATGACACTGGTTAGTTGTTTATCAGTAAGATCAAAATGAATGGAAAATCAAACTCAGGGGTATCTTCATCTCCAACTCAACCACAAAGGACCACGTGCAAACACCATCCCAAACCCCCACCACATCCAACGCACTTTGTCCTCGCACAGCTAATGGGAACAGAAGAGAATTTCTTGGCATTGTGCAATTGACAAACGCCATAAAATAATTACTACTACAGCATGAAAAGGCACAATTTTACTTTTTCAACTCGCTTTGCATCACCTGTATGTTATTTGAATATTCTTAGTTTGCAGCTAATTTAATTCAGCTGATTGATGACGAGGGATTGTTTAAGAGATTTGAAGTAATTTTTCTTTCTAATTTGTACTTTCTTCCCCTTTGGAGTCTCTTTCTCTAAGCTTTGAAACATTTCTCTATGATTCTAGAGCTGTAGACACTATATGGATATAACCCAAATAGCCAACATATTTACAGAAAGACCTGAGAATAATGAGAAGGCTTCATTCGTTCTTCTTCTTTTTTTTTTTTTTTTT
>VZSC01002206.1:336925-392431 GCA_013398225.1 Steatornis caripensis | reverse complement strand
GGGGGGGGGGGACTTCCCACTCTCCCAGTTACCCTCTGTCTCTCTTCTGGAGCTGGACATTTAAGAGATTATAGGGCCTCTGTTCCCCAGCTCCATGTGCACAGGCACCTACACTTTGCGTTGTGGAGTAAAGTAGGCTGCAGGGTCACACATTTTGGTAATCATTAGTCACTAGGTCTACTCTCTCCATTTGATACGGTTTAATCCTTAACTGACAGCAAAGTTACCTCTTTGTCTTATCCATTCAACAGTTACCTCAAGAGGGCAAATTAGATATTTTATGGGTTAATTTCTAGCTCCATTTATATGAGCCAATGTTTATAATTTTCCTAATTTAAGCAGCTCCATGCCTTATTTCCTAGTAGAACATAATCATCAAATAATGCACTGAGGTAGGATAGTGCTCCATCTCTCTTGCAGAGGATCTAAATCCATCTGTGCTGGCACAGTGTATAGACAGGGAGCCAGCACCCAAAAGGGCCAAAAAAAGAGAGTAAAAAGGAGACTGATGTTGCAGTGTATGACAGAGGACACCTGGGTGCCAGACCTTACTCCCAGTGCTATTCTGCACGTGATGATACATCTGTTTGATGCAAAAAGTCCTCAGCAGACATCAGAAACAGCTGTTGGGAAGCTGTCCCTTTCCTCCTGCGGGTGGACAAGAGCGAGGAGTGTATGACACCTCTCTCAAAATCTTGTCTGTTCACACAGAAATTAGTCTCAGCCTGAAACTTCTTTCAAAAGAAATGAAAAGCAGAAGTGGAAGAAATTGCTCATATGCCATGGGGAGAGGGAGAGAGAGAAGAAGAAGGCATAAAGAATGCAATAAAAAAGAAAAGCTTGACTTAGAAAAAGGACAGATTCTATATCTTTGCCTTCCTGGAGGCTTGGATCTAATGGTAACTTCATTGCCTCCGTTCTCTGCATGGTACTGGTGTCTCTTCCAAGGCAATCACAAGGGCTTTTTCTCCTTGCATGGACCAGACCCACATCAACCATAGTCAGAGCAAATTCCTGATTCCTCCTTCACTCTTCTGCCTCCCTGGCGGGTCGGGGATGCACTTTCAGGAGACGAGGGCTGCAGACACACAAGCACACACTCAGATGCCCTTTTGCTCTGGCAGACTGTTTCCACTGTCTTGTGGAAATTTGACCTGCTCGCCAAGAACAAGAACAAGACAGACATGGGACAGTCCTAGCCAGCTACAGCATGAGAAAACACTGTCTGCGTTCAGGGAATGAAGGTCCAGCATCTTTTTTCTTCTCTAGCTTGAGTACTTTCCTCTCTTGGAAGCATTCATACCATGCAAATGTTACATCTCAGGTTAAGGTATGGGATTTTCATGTTGTTTACTCCAGTAGGTTTAATGCAGCTGACATGAAATCATATAGAAAAAGAAACCCTGGATGTCAGTGAGCACGAGGTTCAGTTTTCATGTGAAATACAGGATGCAGACAAATATTTATCCAAGCAGAGGATGTTTAAAGAGACAAAAGTATATCTTCTGCACTCCTATCTGACACTGATCTGTCCAAGTGTCCTTGTAGGACACCTCTATCTAACCTCAACACTCAATTTAGAATAAAATTCAATCTGCCCCATCACACTGTATTCACTGAAAAAATTCAACTTGTGCAAGACATGTTCAAGATCAAACTGTCTTTTTCTGTATGAATCCTGTTCTCTGGAGTGGCTGTGATTTTTTGGGGTCTGTTCGGTTAATTTCTACGTCTCTTACCAACTGTCCTCCCATCAGAGTAGGGAAACTGGTCTGCAGATGGCTTTCACTATTGGAACGTGTTTTTGTCTGCCACATCACGCTGCAAAATAGCGATCATTTCTTTGGAGAAAGGCTAAAGCAGCTGGGATTGAGATTTCTGTTGGGGAGGGGTGGCAAAACAGATGGGAGAGGGGTTGAATTTTTATTTTTCTTACATTAAGTGATATGTACAAATACGTGAAGCACTCAAGCCAGCCCACAAAATCTGTGGTGTAACAACTCTGACAGAAATTGGTCTGTGGTGTTGGCCATGTAACCAAACCCAAGACTTCAAGATATGGAACATCTTCCCTTGTCTGCTTGTGTCTTTGAACAGCATTGAACATAGGAGGAGCCCGATTTTGATGGGGATTCTATTGAATTAACAAGAAAAAAAGGAGACAAATATGAAAACTCTGTATGTGTAAATTGTTTAATACCTTACCATGCACTTCAGAGGGAAAAAAAAAGGGACCGCTGTCAGTCAGTTGTACCTACTCTTTCTATTGCACTTTCAAGCTTTTGTTATGAACCTTCAGGCTTGTGTTTTCAAGAATGAACATTTGAAAGATCATAGCTGAAGAAAAGGGAAGGGAAATGATAGCTGCAGTGTCTCTAGCATTTACTGCATACCCTCCTTTCTCCCTTGAACCGACACAATTTACTTAATCCTATAGAAAATTAACCCAGTAAAAAAAAGAGGAGAAGGAGACTTTTTTCTGTGTCAGTGTACCAAATTGGTCCACAGAAGGATCCAATGAGCACCAGATCCAGCCCGGGGGAGGACGTGAGTGAGAGGACTTTTTGCTTTGGGTGGCAATAAATCATTAAACTTTTTCAGCTGCTCAGGAAACCACAGCCACATACCTTTTATAGTCTACTAATCCATGTTTCTTCTAAGAAACAACCTACATGTGCCATTCATCTGCAAGTTTCATTGATCTCAATGTCTGTAATTTACCGTCTTTAACTATACAAATCCTTTTACAGATCACTGGATCCATAAGTCACTACAACATATGCTAAAAGCCCTGTTAACTTGAAGGCAGAAATGGGTTATGCATCACTTTTCCCGTCATTAACTTTTTATAGTTACTAGTAGATGAGCAAGATTCTTTTTATCGTTTCTTGAGATATAAAAATGGAAGAAACTCTCTTTGTTCTGAAAGAAGCAGCAGTCATTTGTTCCTAGCAACTATTCTGAGGAAGGTACATAAAAATAAGGAATCTCTAGTTATATCAAACAAAAGTCATTTCCATTTCAAGAAGTCTCCAAGTGACACCACAATGGTGGTTCACAGATCTCACTGAATCTTAATAGAAATCTTTCTGCTTTGTTTTCTATGTGGCTCTCATACAAAATTGTATCCTGATTTTTAAAACCAGTTTCTTAAAATTTGGATTTGCCCATATGAATTTGAGTCACAAAATGAGTTTGCTAACCAAACAAAGCTGAATAAGACATCTCTGTAAAGCATCTACATGGAAAAACATATTGATCCTTGTGAAAGACAAAATTATTCGGCCTGCTTTAAGCAATAAATCAAGCTCTAATCTTGGAATTTTAAACATAGCCTAAAGGACAAAAACATCACCCTTTCTTTTCTCCAAGGAAAAATCAACTCAACCTATACTGTTTCTGAGAGACATTTGTCTAATTTGTTCTTAAAAAACTCACAGAAGGAGACTCCAGCCCTTTTTTCAGAAATCAGCTGCAAGACTTCATTCTTCTTGGAGACTTTTTGTTTGAGGGTCGGGATAGTTTTTTGGAGGGAGAGTGCTTTGCACTGAGATTTCCCCCCCAAGTATCCTATATCTTTCTTACTTTAGTTTAATTTCATTACTTTTTATCTTTATTGTGATAGAAACAATGAACAGATTGTTCACTTTCTTCCTAAATAGATCCTTCCAGTCTGAAATACATACACTACAAATTCAGAAAATGTCAAAAAAGAATTAAAGACTTTTATAGGAGGAGCGATTCTACAGACATTTGTAAAGCTTTCACAACTGGTAGACATTTTTCCTACAGATGCTTCACACCCATCTACACCAAAAATACTGCATAAATCAAAAGAATGAGCGCCCCTTGCTTTTTGTCACAGACACAGTCATCAGTGTCACAGGGTGACGTTTCTTTGGCAAATAATACTTCTTAGTGAAAGAAAGCATATTTGGCAACGCTTAAATAAGTTATGAATTCAATTTTTTTTCACCAAACTTCTCATTCAAGTCTACTAGTAGAAATGAAAAGGAAAACCAGTTACACTGAAATTTTTTAACTAAAACTGTTGAGAAAGTGGCTGTTTATTTCAAAATATTTTTTTATTTTGACATACTTTCGCTTTTTTAAAAAGAGATTTGTTTAGAAGTTTCAAATTCAAACACCTTATTTGTGCACATAACAAAATGCATCATTTCTCTGAAATAGAACAGACTCAGACTTTTGACTTGCTTTCATCTTCCTCTTTCTCCAAATTATCAATAAGTTAAAGAGGAGAAGCATGAGTCACTGACACTTTTGGCATTTTTTTAATTATTATTTTTATATGATTCACACTCTGAAAGATGTGGGCTGGACTTTTTCACAGAAGACAAGTCTGGATGAAGGAAGAAATGCAGTGGTCCTTGGTGCTAACTGTGGTTGACATCTTCTCCGTTATGGCAGAGGAAAGTGTGTGTGTACTCACAGGTGTTTGTATGTATGCAAGTAATTCAATGAGGAAATTAAAAAGAAAAAAATAATCTTCCTGGAAGGAGGGCTGGGAAAGCCCCATGTGCTGTATCAAAAGCAACGCTTGTGTATAATGTCTAAGGACATAAATCTTTTATTATTATAACCAGTCATTATTAAATCAGTCAACAAGGTTATATAACAAGGAAATTAATTAGACCCTCTACTAACACCTAAAGCAGAGGCCTGGAAAATTCAACAGCATTGAGTAGTCTGAGGCTCTTTTCTTCCTTATGCTCCACCACTGAGTCCCACAGGGGATATCCCCAAAGTCTGTTCTGGGCTGTGACAAGCAAAGTGCTCATTAGGAGAGCTTTCCCAAGGGAAACAGGAGGTCTAGTAGGGAAAGGAGCAGCCATTGGTCATAAATATGTGATTTGTCAGGGTGCAGTCTTCATATCTTGGAGGCATTTAGGTTTTCCTAGATTTCAGTAGGGCTGACCCACTAGACCCAACTGAGACCGAGCCTTAAATCTGGACTGCTACAGTGGTAGGACTGAAAAAAAAAAAAAATGGAAATGGTTGAAATTAGGGTCTTGCTCAGTTCTGTCTTTTCTCCATCTGTGTGTTTGTGTCTACCCTCAATCATCTCATCTTTCACCTCCTGCCATGAAATTGGGACAGGGCTCTATTGAGTCAGTCTGGCAAAGAGGGTCATATATCATCTACAAGAATGTCCTGTAGGTAGGGCTGGGAAGTGACATGTCTCCCATGGACATCTCCTGGTCACTGCTCAGCTCCATAGCTCGCTCTTGCTTCAGGACTGCAAACAGCAAAAGATCTATTCACCTGCCAAGTCACTGCACAAAGTAGCATGGGACAAATATGTGACAGGAGACATTTTCATGGATCTCAGGTCTCTGCTGATGTGTGGGTGTTAGGGAGTATATCCCAGCTGTATATGGGTGCCCATGCATGATATCCTAACTCATGTCCTATTTGATACATTGGTTATGTAGGGCTTTGTCCATACTTGCATTTTTAGCTGGGTTTTTTGATTGATTTAGATGTTTTTAAGAGGACCTGATACAAAGAAAAAGCATGGGACTTAAATGTTCATAGTTGCCCAGGATTAGTCAGGAGAATCAAAGCATTGTTTTTGTCTTTATTGAGGCTTAGTGATCTATTAGCTTGTAATCAGTAACTTGTCATTCTTCTTCATATTTCACATATTCCCAGACATCTTCATCTTTTATACTTCCAGTGTCCTTGTCCTTTACATTATATTTTCTCCACTTTTCCCATATTTTTTCCCAGTATCTATCAAGGACAGGTCCCAGCCAGTGAAAGAACATGGCTATCATAGAAGAGATTTTCCTTTATGTGAAACCATTGCTGTAAAATCTGAGGGTCATGGAGGCACGACTGTCAGGGGAAATGCAACTCCTAATTTTGAATTTTGACAAAAATCGTGTACTGTTACTGTGTTCTGCATCCCTTTCAGCTCAGGGTTAGTGTAGTCCAGTTCCCAGAGGTTGCAAAGATGTCGGTGAAGCAAATGACAACTAAAAATGAAAGTAAGTGAAAATAAACCATGTGAAATACAGATCCTACTAAAGAGAGAGAGAAGCCACTGTTTGGCAGATGGGAAAGAAGGAAAAGATCAGGGGAAGGAAGGAAGGAAGAAAGGAAGGAAGGAAGGAAGGAAGGGAGGGAGGGAGGGAGGAAGGAAGGAAGGAAGGAAGGGTCTCTTTTCTATCCATCTGCTCTCTCTTTCCTCATATAAATTGACTTGATTTATAGCTCTGTGAGTATTTATTCTACAGCATTGACACCTGAGAAACTATGAGAAGAATGACTTTCACCAGAGACAAGTTTAGTTCAGTTTTCTCTGGCACAGCTGAGGAATGTTCCCAGGACAGAGTAGCTGCTTGTGAGCTTTAGTTATTGTGGGTCAAATCTCAGCTGTGGGGTTGGATACACATTTGCACCACATTCTCAGATGGCGGTGCTATTTGTTTATATCCACCACGTTGGTGGGTTAAACTTTCAGATTAAGACATCTGCATTTAGTTGTCTAGGTGAATGATAGGTTTTCAGGTCTCTGTGTATGCAATGGAAGTCTAAGGCTCAGTCCCCCACAGAGACGTCCAGTGGTATATGAAAGACCTTAGAGTATTGACAACATCTGCACCAAGATACGAGATATGACCAAGGACTCACCTACAGGAGACTCATGCCCTTCTGGAGCACCAGCTAGAGGCAAGGTACTCAAAGGCGTCTAGGATGGTTCTCAATGTCTGTATTTAAGCAACTGAATACCACCCCATCCTCATATATCTATGCATAGGTGTCCCTATGCATATCTATTCAATAGATTCCTATTACAGACAATGGATATTGGTCAATACAGTCAGCTAAGACTAGGAAGTGATTTCATTTAACTTCAAGAAGGCATCATTTGAGTTTGGTCCATTAGACATTTCGCTTATATGGTCATACCTAATTTCAGATGTCTGCTTTTTTTTAACTGAATCCCATCCATGAAATAGCCTATAATTTTAGACTTCCGCTTAGAACTCAAAAGTATAAGGATGGATCAAAAATGCAAATAAAGTTATTAGAAATCAGAAAATATAATAAAAATCATTATCAGAAGGTTAAATTTCTAAAAATTTCGTCTATGACTGTCTCAACACACACCAGTCTGTGCTTGATTTCCTGACAACAGGTATGGTTTACCGAAGCTAATACAGTGACTTAGAAATGTGGATTCAAGCACTTAGACTATCGTGAACCTCTTCTGTGTCTCAGACCATACCACATAGTTCCAACTTGAGCTGGTAGTCCATGTCAAAGACTGTCCTTTCCTCCAAACACATCATCTGAAACCACTAATATATCATACATGTTGATACTTATGCTCAGTGTTGTGGTCTCTCCCATGTTCTCTTGTTTTATGCAGATCAAAATCCTCTAATTGCTTTGGGGGATCAAGGTCTCAGTGGCCTCAGACACAGAAGTAATTGTGTCCCATCTTCATACAAAGTTTGCCACTCCCATGGTATGCTGTTAAGCATTTGAAGTGCCACAGAGTCATCATGAACTGACAGAAATTACTCATGTAGGTGAGCTTAAGAACTAATGTTTAGGAAAGCTAATGCTAAAGAGTGTCTTGGGACTCAGTAAGTAATGTAAGGTGACAATACACCAGTGTTAGCAAGCCAGACACTTTTGGAGACTCAGGTAGCAAATTTGGAGCACATGATGCAAGGAGATCTTAAACCAAGACTTGCAGAAGGACTATGTCTTTTGGAAGGACAGCTGGATGCAAGTTGGGATGCCCTCTGGCATTGGAAGTGGCACCAGGTACCTATACTTAGGCATCAGAACCTCTTCATTTGAGAGGCATAAATTTCCTAGGTTTTTAAACTGAGAAGCCCGTTAGAAGCCATAGCACATCTCACTCTGTCTCTAGCTGATCTTTCAGAACAGATCTCATCGATCCTATGTCATATCTGCCAGCCCTGTAGAGATGTTACAGACACCCAGAGGTATCTCAAATGGCTCTGTATACACGAGATTTGGCAACTGCATCCAACCTTAAGTTTCTAATTAAAGTGTCTAGTTTTTTTTTTGCATAGCAGAGAAAAGCAATCCATCACCCTTGTCTAAAACACTTAGAACTGAATATATCAGCCTCTGGAGGTACCAGTTTCTCTCCCCTTACATTAACAGCAGCCTAGATAATTAGGACACAATCCAGTTGCCTAAACATGGACATCTCATGCCATATAAGATGCCTGGGACTGTCTGAGAATACACACATGGCTGGCAGGTACAACTCAGGACCCATGGGAGATGTAAATCCTTCTGCAATGACAGATGGAGAACAGAAGAGTTTGCTAAAGATTGAAACAGGACTAGACACCCAAAGCTGAGCCTCTAGTTTAGACAAATACATGATTTTTAAGCAGCCATAATGAGGTGGAACTAACCCATCCTACGGAGACTGGGGAGTTTTCCTGATCCCCATATTATTACTCCTTCCCTTCCAAACCAGAGCAGCCTGGACACTCCAGTCTGTGCTTAGTCTGCTGCCAGTGATTCATTGCAGTCACCACCACACCCAACACACAGGGTGCATCACGTTTCATGGGTTTTTTGAGAGTTTCACCACTTGGACAACGGCATCTTTCACCACCACAGCCCTGGCACTTTCATTTTGCACAGGGGTTAGCTGATGCATTCAGCAAGACTATGGTTTGCCCGCTTACAGTGCAAATACACAGCTGCGAAAGGCACTAAAATAAAAAGCCTTCTGATCAGAGTTTGATTTTTTCTTTTTTCTCTGTTTCAAGCCTAAAATTTAGCACTGTTTTTCCTATTAAGCCTGTTTGGGGGTTTTGTTTTTCTGTGTATTCAATCATACAGCAGGTTATGTGCTTACAAGGAGTTCATGTTAAAAGGCTATAAAAATGAAAAATTAGCGTTGTCTGCGCAAACCCAATGCAAATATAAAAAGATTTTTTTAAAAAAGAATTATTTAGCTGCATATGTTCTAGCAGAGGATAATTTGGCTTCTTCTAAATGCCCAAGTTATGCATTGATTTGTATCTGAATTTTGCACAGAAGTTATGCAACTCCCTGGACAGTGCTTAAAGCTTAAAGCATGAGGTGGTGACAAATGCTGGAAATGACATAGGAGGAAAAAATGGACTTTGGTACGTGAGCCATCAGGTTGTCCTGAGAGCAATACATTTTGGAAAGAAATGACGCAGACAGGAATGACCGTTTTACATTCTGATTTAGCTCCCTGTGGAAGTATGTCCTGCATATTGCATATAAAAAGGAGGAGGAGGGAGAAATACAAATTATTGCTGACGTCTACTCAAAAAATGTGAGATCCCAAACTAATTGTGGCCAGATGTTGTAGTATAGAATAAGAAGGAAGCCCTATTTTATTCTCACTGAAGGTAGCAAGCATGTAAGAATTTCACATCAGCTGCAGTTGAGTGGGAAAATAATTTTTTTCTGGAAACTGTGGAATAATGTGAATGAACACATGGACTTTTGAAGTCTAGTTCTGCTAAAGGACTCAAGACTCTTCACATGAATAAATTAAGCATATATTAACTTTACTTTGCAGGAATTCTGAGATGAAAGTTGAATATTTTGGACTGGGGGGTTGGGGTTTTGTTCTTTTTTCCTTTCTTTTTCTTTTTTAAGTTGGTAGATAGTTTTTCATGGAATTCAAGTTTTGTTTGTTTGTTTATTAAAAAAACAATATCTTAATTTCAGTGACTTTTCCTTAGGTGAAAGAAGCATACTCATCACTTTTAAAAGTCTCCAGTCTACAAGTGTACAAAAGTTGGCAATACAACATAGCTGTGAACAAAACAGCTTTCTAATGGCTTGTTCACAACATCATCTATGTTTGGTCACACTATTTGTCCCTGCTTCTCAGGAACAATTTTTAAGCTACCGCCAACCTTTTATCAAGACCCGGACCAGACAGCTTAGAGAGAATTTCTCTGTATTGCTGTAACCAGTACAAGATAGATATAACTTACCATCGATGCACTGAGACACTCATCCAAGTCCATGGCAGTTTCAATAACTGATGACCAATATCAAGCTATTTAGGCTCCTAAATCACTTATACTCCATCCAAAAATTATCATTCCAACAGCATAGCTTTCATATGTTAGTAGATTCCTAAATCTCCTGTACAGACTACCCATGTGAGAGGGTTAAAAGCCCCCTCTCCCAGGTCTAAGACACCCTGTTATCTTACCCCTTCAAAACCACCATCAGAAGAATCTCCCACATTGGATGCCAGTAAATAGGTCAAGGTTTCCTCCTTGGACACTGGTCACAGAAGGAGAGAGCTTGACCCTCATGATCTCTTGGCTTTATACAGGCTATGACACATATGGATGGACTACTTCATTTGGTCAGGTTTGTGTCAACTGTCCAGCCTGTTTCTTCTCACAGGAGGGTTGCAGGTGTGACCCCTTTTCCCCTCTTTTTTTCCCAGCACATCAGAAAGTTAGCAGAACCTAGCAACGACCTTGGTTTCCATAAGAATAAGTATAAGCAAGAGTCTTTCTGCATACCATTTGTACGGTTAGTCCAGTAATAACTATAAACATAAAGCCCTATCACTCCCAGAAGCAGATTCTCTCTGAAAAGCTGTTCATTTCATAGAGTGCAGTGTCTCAGAAGAAACTTAACTGAAAAGTAAAATTACTAAAAAGAAAATTAGTTCTGTCCTAGCTCAAACCAGGGCACTTGCACAAATTCAGGGAGCAGTGCCACCATCTCCACTTAATTCTCAATACACTCCATCTCAACGTCTGTTTTACGTCTCGACAGCAGAGGCAGGCAGTTTGTATCTCAGTATGGACTCTATACTGAGACACTCATGTTAGTAGAATAAGACACATACTAAGTATAATTCTATGATTATTTGTTTCTTTATGGATATCCACAGGAAGTCTTTTTCTATATATGTATCTATTCACCCTCCCAGCTGCACCAAAGACTTGAGCTAAATTAATACCCCAGTTCTATACAGCTTAAATGGTACTCCAGTGTTAACCACATAGATCAAAGCATGTACAAGTGAAGACCTTCTGTGATCAAGACCAAGGTTTGCAGAGAGTAAGACCAATCAGAGCTTCTGGCTGTGTTGAAGCAAAGTTTCACTTCAAAATAGCTTTATTCCAGTGCCCTTTCTACTCTTATCATGTATTGATTATTAAGGGAAGGTTATTAAGGGAAAGAGAGATAAGAATGAGTCAAATGACATCTAAGATAAGAGAGTTCAGAAGATCACAAACATCAAAGTGATTTAGCACTTGATTCCATCTTTTCCTTACCTAACCTTTTCAATGTAATCCCCTTCCAACAAAGTGTCATAAAACAATAATAATTAGGTATGTAACACTGGCAAAGTAATGCAATCATTTCCATAAAATGCTGCAGACAAACTAACAAAAGACCCTTCTGGAGGCAATGTCCAATAGCTTCCAGATTTTAGTGATGTTTTAAAGCCTAGTTGCTTTTGTAGTTTTCTGCAGGTCTAAGACAACCTGTCATCATAGCAAAACCACTCCGAATTCTTTAGATGGTCACTGTTGCCTAACTGGTAGGAATGGACTCCAAAACATCCTCTATTACAAGTTCAAGTGAAACAAGGACCACCTCCTAGACTTGAAGCCAGTTGGCAGAGACCAGCTCCCATCCAAACAGCCAGCCTCTGTTATTATTCAGTGATGGTCTATCCGTTGAGGATAATCGCTGACCCACACTACCTCTGAAACCATGTCCAGAAATTGTAACAAAAACGAATCTCACCAAATATTTAAGAGTGAAAAAACTAGGCCTATTCCCAGGCAATATTGGGTGTTATAGTAGCCTGGTCAAAACCCGGGCAAAGAGCATTCATATTATGTTCCTCACGTAGCAGATTATTGAAACTCAGCCTTATCTTTAAGCAGGTAAATAATCTCAAGTGGGTGCCACATAAGCATGTGCACTGAAGTGTACTGGAGATCCATAACCTCCCATTCATGCCTCCAGATACAGCATGTGCACTTCCAATTAAATGATGCAGTCTTTTTGTAAAGATGTGAAGCAAGGACTAGTTTTCTGTTTGCCAGGCACAGGGATTTCATGTTTCTTGTTTATTAACCTGCCTTTCAGAAAATGATTTCACAGGGCTTTTGGTAACTGACCCAAGTACTGTCATTTCAGAAAAATAATGCTGATACGTAAATCAGGTAGGTGATCTCTTTTAGTTACTGAATGCTATCATTTGACTTCAATAAGTATTTACTTTCTAGGACCATGGGATGAACATTGATCTTAAAAACTTTTTTTTCTTTGACATCCCTGTCCAGATTTTAGAAATCTAAGCAATAACATCTTGATAAAGCTGTGACTTAAGATGAACCAAAGCTGCATGCTGTTTCTGACTCACCTGCAAAAAGGACGGAAGATCATATCTCATGAAACAGGTAAGAGTGAGACAAGCAAAAACCCAACAGAATAAAATGTGACATACTCATAATGAGGGAAAATCAGTCTTTTATTGTGGACTAGAGTTACAACAGATCTATTTTAGTGATGAGCACTTCCCCAAACATTTCAGAGTGTAATCTAAAATTCCCTGTATTCAGCAAAAAGACTAGATCTGATGTACTGTTCACATCGTCCAGAGCAGCAGGTAGTTCTGGCTGATACTCTCAGAGATTTCCCCAAATTTCGTAGAAGACTTTCGATCTTTCATTTTGCTTCCTCAGTTTGATCTCCCTGTTTGAGAAATCAGACCAACAGCCCAGTCTTATCTCAGTAGATATTACGAAGGTAAAGCTTACTGAAGCCTGGTGGTGCTCAGACAGTCATGCAGCAATGTTGTTCTTGATAGACAAATTGCAGGAATAGGCCTTCGTATCTCAAGATATGTGAGAGAGACATCACAAAGGTAGAAAAGGACTGTCTTTTAAATGTAATGTTACATTTTATGTGGGAAAATTTACATCATAGAAAATATTTGCATAGACCTGCCACCTTGGTTCATGAGATTACATCCATTTCCTGAGTCTCCAACCCTTGAGTGAGAAAAGGGAGCTCAAAGGTATTACCTATGAGTCTCATGCTACAAACAGAAGTCTGTCTAAATCTGCAGACATCCTGAAGAAATGGGTACACCAGTTATCAGCTACATTACTCACTTCAAAGAGGTGCCATACCTCTCATCTCTGCCATTAAGATGTCCTCCTACAGTGAACTCTGAAACTGCAAGAGGGCAAAATCCTTGGGGAGCCTGATGCCTACTCAAGAGGAATTCTAAGCAAATACTTAAACTAGAAGTTGGTGAAATGTCTCAAGAGAAAAAGTCACATCTTGCTGTCTGAACATATCTTTATTACCAGAGTATCAGTTTGTGGTGTGCCTTGGATGCTTCATAGTCTTTATCCTGCCTGGAGCTCTTGTAAGTGATAGAAAAAATATATCAAAGTACTTGTCAGCCCTAAATTTGCAGCAAGGTAAAAGTTCCCTCTTCTTGCATATCAACAAATAGATTAATTACGATAAAAAGTGCAATATAAACGATAAGCAGAACAAAGCTCACTCAGCATTTTAGACGTTTTTAGCATTTCACCAGTGGAAACAGAAACACAACATTCAAATAGCTGGGGGAGAAACAAGTTCTGAATCTTTTCCAATTTCCAATACGGAGGAATGCTCCTCTTTGCCTTCTGCCCTGCTTCCACCTCTGCCACCTGCATTCAGTGGGAAAGTATGGATAACAAGAGAGCAAACTCAAACAGTTATGAAGTTGCTTGAAAACAACATAAAATGTATACCATTTTACAACAGGTCTTAATTTTTTCCAAAGAACTATCTTTACTCCACATTGGTTTTGTGAATGTTTCTCTGCTGCTTCTTGTGAGGGAAGTTATATTGATAAGCACACTATGATCATATTGAATTAGACAAGTCAGAGCACATTGAAAAGCGCTGTCGTACTTTGGCTACTTCTTTTAAAGACAGTGAATAACCTGGCTGGCAATATTACCAGCTTCACCTTAGAAAATGAGGAGGAATGCATTTGCATATTTTCTTTCTGTCCTGGCAGTTCTTTCATTAAGATGTTCTCCCACATTTAAAATGTTCCTTTGTTCCCTTTAGGAAGACCTTTTTTTTCCAGAAGTATTTAAATTAATTTAGTATCTATTTTTCTCCATTAACTTCAAGGAGAGGCTGGGTTGACTAACTCAGGATGTAGAACACTCTGTCTGAATTTGTAAAATGTGGTTACTACTTATCCAGTCAAAATCTCTACACTAAACAGGTGAAATGATAGGCAATATATTGAAATTACGAGCAATCAGGGTGTATAGTTTTGAGTTCCTAGATGCTTTCCTGGATGTAGAAACCACAGAGGGCACCGGGTCTAAGCTTGCATGTAATTTGTGACCATAAAACAACCTTTAGTCTTTTGTTCCTACTGAAAATCAGGAAGATTGGTGTTCGTGTTTCCCATAGACACTGATAATCCCATGATCTAGTGCAAGCTATTAAAGGAGGAAATCCTTAAGGGGATTTTTATTCCATGTTCCCATTTGCAGTGATCTATAACTAGTGATTGGGAAAATGGGTTTGAACAAAAAAAATATTTAAAAAGTAAAACATCTGAAAAAAATCCCCCAAACCCAAACAATAAAATCTCTAAGTCTAATTGCAAACTTTCATTTTGAAAATTCTTAAAGAGTGTAGTTTATATGTTCTTCTTGTGCATCAGTTTTCTCCTCTGTCCTTTCTACCCCTTGTCTGTATCTTGGCTTCATATAAGGCTGAAGAATTTTGTGACAAATTTAACTGAGAAAATCGTAAATGAAAGGTACTAAAGATTACATAAAAATGATGCTGTTCTTCATGAATTTCCAAGTTATGTTGAAAGTGAAGGGTAAACAGATAATGTCTTGCCCTTTAGGAACACAGAAGTGAAGGGATAAACACTCAAAGTGATTTAAGCCAATTATTCCCTGTTTAATTCCCATTCTGTGAAAGTCACTATATAACACCGTGGATATTGGTATAAAGGTTAGCGTCATACGAACAGCTGCAGTCTGAAAGTCAAGTGTAAAGTACAAGCTGGTCATTGAAGACACGTCTTTACAGTCAATTTATAGCCTGTATAACGCCGTCTGTGAGCCATTTGATATCTCCATCTCAGACACTCCTGCCTATAGTATATGTTCTTTAGAAGACCAGTTCAATGGCTTTATTTTAAACTCAAACCCTAATTTTAATACAGCTAAGAATAGGATCCCATCTGCAGATGAAGATGCCTAGTATGAATGAACAGGATCACAGCTGCATTGTAAATTGGTGACAAAGATTAAGACTTACTTTCTAAGACCATCACTGATGTACACAAATAGCATCATATTGAGGTTCAGGCTCCAGAGTCTTTCCGGGCAAATTTATCTCCCAGACTAGTGTCAAAGTAATGGTGAAGACATGTTTTGCTTAATCCCAATGGGTATGAAAAAGAAACTCACTATGCTATGTTAATAACTTCCAAAAGACTGAATTAGAGCCCACTAGGTAAACAATTTATTTGGCCTGTGTGCTCTAATTACCAATAATTTCAAAACTGAAATTTAAAAGTTTCAGTTGTTACCGTAAAAACATATTTTTATGTTATTTGTAAAACTATCTTTTTTTCTTTTAAAACATTAAAAGTTTTTAAAAACTTTGCATTGAAAATGCTGGAGGTTTTTTACCTTACATGTAATCCTTATTCAGGTCAGAATTATAATATAAAATTATAAGTGATTTTAAGTATCCCCAGTTTGGGATTTTCTGCAATAATGTTCCAGTTCCTGAGTACTTCAGCAGAATAGCAATTCCCTTAAAATCACAGGAAATACAGGCAACGTATCCTTTTTCATCTTTTTCTTTGAAATGTGAGTGTGATCCATGTTTTGTATACTTTTAAAATAATACACTGAATTTCAGCTATTTTTTGCTTCTTCTAGATTTTGCTGTGTGTGGCCACTTCCATATTCACATGCCTGATGTGCAGAAAGATTTACAAAGTCAAATGGATGCTGTACAATATATGGTCTAAATTACTGTAATGCTCTGTAAAAATGTCCCCCACAAAGTCAAAAAATGATACATCTGCCCATGACATTCCCGGGCCTTTTCCATCCAGGCAAGTGGTCTGCTTACTGGAGAGTTTGTTCAGCAATAATTCATGGAAACCTCAATCGTAAATATGTACTAATCGGTGTTGATAGTTGCTCAAATGGATCATAATTTTCAAACTCAACTTCCCTTTCTTGTCAGTATGTTTGTTTGAATACCTGATGCTGAATTATTTATAAAGATATGAAAGAACTGCCTCTTCGGGAAGGATAATTCTGATGATCAGGCAATTTTGGAGAAGACACACTGCAGGTCACCTGGCAACTTAATTCAGCATGGTGCAGACTCAGCAGATTTGTATAAAATTCCCTGGGGAAACTGATAAGATAAATCAAGTAAAACATGAGTTTACTTCACGCCAAGCCCATCTGATATATCTAGAGGAGCTGAAATAAATGAGTAAGAATAATTCACAGATGAAAGGAGGCTAAGGGTAATTAATAACAAAGGCACTATTTTAACTAATAATTCTGCTTATCATGTTCACAAAGCAAAAATATTACTATGGTAATACTTTCCAACCTGGCATTAATGCTGAAAGTTCAGATGTGGAGAACTAAATACAAGAAGTAGAAGATTGCCTAACTTTATCAAAAAGTTCATTATATACTTTAGGATATTGGCCTATAATTCACCTCTAACCACTAGAGAAAGATAGGCTTTCTAGAAGGCAACTTAGAAAAGACATTGAGTGAAGGAAGCATTGAAAATTAATTCAGAAGAAAAGGCAAGGCTTACACTTTTCAGCTCTTTTGCTCTCATGACATCTCCTATTTGGCCATTCTTTTTCCATAGTTTTGAATTATGTCCTTCTCCTGTATCAGAGGTCTAATTGTTTAGTGATAGGCAGAACAGTAATCTATTGTGCCTTACACAGTCAAAATCATTACTGAAGGAACTTGGCTACAGAAAGATGGCCAGGAAAATTGAGACCCCATTTTTGTAATACATTTAATCAGTCTAGAATAGAAGTCCAAGAAAAAATTGGGGCAAAAAATAAATAATTTCTAAACCTGAGTAAAAGATGAGGTTTTTCTTTTGAAAATTGGTGTTTGGACCCAGAATTAGGTGTTTCAGAGGAATATACTGATTTGCAGCATGGAAGAGGGTAGAACAGAATGACCTACATCTAGCTGAAGAACTCTTACAAATATAAATATATAAGTGTATTGATATATTCAAAAGAGAATCATATTTTAGAAGTTAATGACATGGGACAAAAAGTAGTTTCAAAACATTGTAACTACATGAAAAATTGACGCACAGAAGAGAATTAATCCTTCAAATCTCTACTGAGTGTAAACTTGTACAGTGTCAATATCTACACCTGGAGGAGCTGCTCTAGGGTTTCTCCTCAGCCAGCTGAGTCAGTGAAGGCAGTGGCACAATGAATCTGATCCTAAAATAAACCTCTACAATGGGTCAGATAAATCACACCCTAAAAATCTTTTATATCTCTATACTGTTTATAAAGGAGGGTTAGGGTGATGCATGCCAGCATCTTGTACCTATAATGCAGATATCTAAAATGAAATTAGATAAATCTTAGGTATTACATATTTGAGATTTCCTTCTTAAAGGAGAAACAGCACTGTGACCCATTCAACTCAGTGTACATATGTATGAAAATGTAATTGTGCAGTGATGGGACTCCAAAACTGGCGGCCAGTTCCAACATGTCAATGGCTTCTTTCAGAAACCTGAGAAAATCCCTTCTCGTATTTGCTCCTTTGGGCTTTAAAGGCTGGGGTCAATGAGACACTGTGCTGTGTTGCTGAGATTAGACACTAAAGAGATATTTTATTTTACATAATTTTATCGTATTAAAAGACTCATCCCAGCTCCTTTAAATACCTATCTTGAAATGTGACAAATTATTTTCTGGAGGTATCTAGCTTTATCCAGAACTCATTGGCTGAGAGTAATTTATTAACAGAATACGTTCCCTGATTTTAGAGGCATGAATTAGGTGAGATGAATCCAGGAGCAGTGTGTATATGGTTTAGCTTTTGGGGTGTTCAGGACAATAAGGTGTCAGACATAGCCGAGGGCCTTAAAAATGTAATTAAAACACCATCGCTATTAAAATACTGACCTAATTTAAAGAACTGCATAGGGACCAGATGTATTTTGTTCCACACTCACTCTGAGTTTGAGATTTACTGTGCCCACGGGTGCCACAACAAATGTGAAGGGAGTGAAAACGGTCCGCTAAATATGAATCCAGACTTCTATGACACAAGAGATCTAAATGTCAAGAAACAGGCATTACGGAAGTCAGGCAAAAACAGGATGAGTCAATCCCCAAGGTGAAAAGAATTCAGCCAGATTAATCAATTATATCCACAAAGACTGGAATACTCAAATTATTCCTATAACATAAAACCAGACATGAAAAAATGCAGTAACATTTATTGTGACTGAAAGAAAAGGTTAAAAATGAGCCATAAGGAAATTATGACATTGTCTCTATTGCCAAACCTAGAAATTTTATTGCATGTCTTAAAATGCTTGGTATCTGGTTTTTAAAGCTTTATATCTTGGTGATTACATGGAACTTGTGATCTTTTCTGGATCATTTTGGAAAAATGCAAAGCCCAAAGTTTCACAAAAGAGACAACCAAAAAAGGAGTAACCATGTTGCTAAACAAATATATAAATTTCCATCCAGCAGGAAATTCTAACACTTCAAACTCTGCTTGCAAGTTAAAACAAGTTAATACCAAAGTCTAGAGACCTCTTGCAGAATAAGAAGTTTGGGTGATAAAATTGCCTTCAGAACTTGAAAATGCCTTATTGTGAAGATCGGCAATGTTGGTGATGGACTGATTCATATCATGAGAGCTGTAGTCCTACAGCTCATAGCTGCTAGATGACCCTACCCAAATGAGTGAAAGGAAAAACAAGTCACCACATCACAGTTATGATGGATACACTACTAAAATCCATGGTCTTTAGCTAACAGAAATGTTAAAAATGTTCTGAAGTATTTAGGCTAGTGAAAAGTGGCTTGCAATCTCATCTACTCAGACGATAATAAAAAATTTTCAGTAACATTGATATTTCCCCATAGAAAATGGTAATTTCACATAAATTGCTTTAAACTTCAAAAATCGGGAGCAGATGGCTTATAAATTATCATATGCTTATTTAAAATACACTGACTTTCATTAGTATCTTCAGATATTAGTCACTGACATTTTTTTCAATGCTATGAGTTTCTAAAGTTCAACATTTGCAAATTCCTGCAAAAAACAAAGTTATAGACAAATAAACGTACCTGCACTCACGCAAGGAAACAGGACAAGTTGAAATTATTTACTACCAAGAAAGACTGAAATGTAAAATGAGACATGGCAAAGCAGTAGAAGTACTGAAATAAGATGATCGGTTAGCATGAATTAGCACAAATTGGAAGTCTGCATCATTATTCCAATTTATACCATCTGAAAAGAGGGGTGTTTTTTTATACATATTCAGGGTAATGTGACATACAAGCTACATGCATTATACTGCATGTTCTAGTGAATGATTAATTTTGTATGTTTAGTTGACTTTCTGTACACTGATATTTTTCAACTATAAAGTCCTTCCCAGATATATCCAAAGGATCTGTTTCCCTTAGGCTGTGAGAGTACAAATGGTGGAATGATCCCTAAACATATTCATTTTTTCTTTGCTTTTTCTTCAACAATTACCCTGATTCTGCACTTCAGCAATAAAAGGCAGATGTTGAATGGGAACAGATGGACTGTAATATTTCTGATGTTGCGTTATTTCTGTGGGGTTTTCTGGAAGCTGAGTTGGCATTGAAATTAACCTGGTTTCTATAGTAGTTATGTCAAATAGACTCTCTGGTGTCTGCAAGTCCACCTCCCAGGCAGAAGATCTCAGGAGCTGGACTAGCAGAATGGTCCCAGCCTCCAGTTTTAGGCAAGAGAAAATGGAGAGTGAATAAAATTTCAGGGCAGAACTCACTATTAAAATTTCTTTTCCCCAAAAATCACATTTCAGGCATAAAATGACAACAAAATTCTTCCTTCTTCACTAGTTATCTAACTTTCACAGGCATGATTTTCCAAGGCACTGCTCTTGGAAAGAGCCTCTAGTTGCCTTTTTTTGTTGTTTCTTTAATGTGTCTTGAATCATCACAGCATAATGGAATCCTGTAGTTATAGAATTAATATTCCCTTCCCCACCTCAAATCAGTATGTCCTTAAGAAAGGGAGGCAAAGGGGAAGGGAAGGGAAGGGAAGGGAAGGGAAGGGAAGGGAAGGGAAGGGAAGGGAAGGGAAGGGAAGGGAAGGGAAGGGAAGGGAAGGGAAGGGAAGGGAAGGGAAGGGAAGGGAAGGGAAGGGAAGGGAAGGGAAGGGAAGGGAAGGGAAGGGAAGGGAAGGGAAGGGAAGGGAAGGGAAGGGAAGGGAAGGGAAGGGAAGGGAAGGGAAGGGAAGGGAAGGGAAGGGAAGGGAAGGGAAGGGAAGGGAAGGGAAGGGAAGGGAAGGGAAGGGAAGGGAAGGGAAGGGAAGGGAAGGGAAGGGAAGGGAAGGGAAGGGAAGGGAAGGGAAGGGAAGGGAAGGGAAGGGAAGGGAAGGGAAGGGAAGGGAAGGGAAGGGAAGGGAAGGGAAGGGAAGGGAAGGGAAGGGAAGGGAAGGGAAGGGAAGGGAAGGGAAGGGAAGGGAAGGGAAGGGAAGGGAAGGGAAGGGAAGGGAAGGGAAGGGAAGGGAAGGGAAGGGAAGGGAAGGGAAGGGAAGGGAAGGGAAGGGAAGGGAAGGGAAGGGAAGGGAAGGGAAGGGAAGGGAAGGGAAGGGAAGGGAAGGGAAGGGAAGGGAAGGGAAGGGAAGGGAAGGGAAGGGAAGGGAAGGGAAGGGAAGGGAAGGGAAGGGAAGGGAAGGGAAGGGAAGGGAAGGGAAGGGAAGGGAAGGGAAGGGAAGGGAAGGGAAGGGAAGGGAAGGGAAGGGAAGGGAAGGGAAGGGAAGAATAGGACTGGTACCCATAACTCATTTAGCTGGTGTATACAGTGGCTCTGTCTCACTTACAGAGAGACTGAAGGCACTTTGTCTACATATAGAATTCCTGTAGGATTTTATCTTCCATTTTCTATCTCCTAATTGGAGCTCAGGACTCTCTCCCATTCCCATACCTTTGTTTCCACCATGTCTTTCAACTTTGCATGATGCCCTTCCCTACAAATAACAGCACTTGTTGCCCCTGTGGATTTAAATGTTATGAGGAAGAGATTTTATAAACGCAGTATTCTTGTCTCTATGTCCTGCAACTCATGTTCTCATTCATGCTCTCTCTTTCCTGCTGTATGTCCAAAGACAGCTCATCCAAGTTAGTCAGGCAGAGCTGGAGACCAGGGAGCTCAGCAGGAGGTGATGAGCAGCCCACAAAATATGCTAGTGTTAGTCTAGCGACAGAACAATAAACACACGTGGCAGACAGTTAACCCGGGAAGGTCATTGGTACAATCTGGTAGAAGCATCTTCTAACATAGGTCAGTTATGTTATTGTGCATGTGGGTGGGTGGGTGAAAGTAAACAAAGGTCACATCTCAGAAATGCAAATCAACGCTAACAGTATTGCAGCAATATTAAGATGAAAGTTAAACGGCATTTTGCTGTTGTTTCATGGAAATTCGAGGGTGTCTCATGCATTTCAAAGAATACAGGAATATTGCTGGCTATGGATATTGAGAAAACATCTTTCTCCTGCAGGCAGATTGGGGAAATTATTCCGGAAATGTGATGCAAAGGACTCCTTGTTCGGGCAATCCAGTACTGGACAATCTTCCAGAAGAGATCTCAGCCTGTGGACCTGACAACTACAACTATTGCTGCATTTGCAGGTAAGCTTTCAGTTTCAGCATGGATTCAAGGTAGGTGTTTCCATTTGTACCCAGTATAAACCTCGCTCTGAATCTTGGTGACAGTTACAATTGGTAGATCTGAGTCACTTTTTGGCTTGCTCCATTCTGAAGTCAGAAACAAAAGCATAGTTACCCTGGGAGACAGGTAATCTCAGACATACAATGATAGAATCTATCCTCATTACTTCTAGTTAGAGGGCTTCGAGAGTTCAAGGACTGTGTTAAATCCTTCTACCTTCAGCATTTCACTGGAAAACATGAATTGAGAGCTAGGTTCCTCTACAATTTCTCTACAGTCAGGTCTTAGTAGAAACACCACTTTCTGCATTGTTTATAAAGAACACTTAAGATGCTTGTTGTCTTTTATAGATGGCTTTTAAGATGTGTATAGCAGAAGAAATTAATTCTATTACTCACTATATTGGGGGATCATACATCTCTGTTCCACACCCACTCTAATAACTTCATGCAGTGTTCTCAGATGCATAGTGTGTTCCAAATGGCTGCAAACTTCCCTGCTTTAACACAGAAATGAGCATCAGTTTCTGTCTTCAAGTCTACCATAGATTTCTATATACAAAGCAGCTGTTAAAATTTCTATCATAATCACGAAAATCTAGCCCATACTGCCAATAGAGTCTACAAATTTACTTAGTGCTTCAGTCCACAAGAGCACAAGGCCACTACAAGTCCTGTGTCGTATCTACCACTGTATTTGCATATGTCTTGGTGTCTCCTGAAAGAACACTGGATACCTGTGTTTGGGCATATCTTATTTAAAATGTCTAGACTTTCAGTATAGCAAATGGAGTTATAACCAGTGGAGCCTAGGGAGTGGTTTATTGGGCCATGTAAGTGGGATCAATTAATTTTCCTGGGGTAGGAGCATCTAAGTTCTTTTGAAATGCTTTAGCATAGCTGGGACACCTGAGTCAAGTTGCTAGATGTGTCACAGGACCTGTAAGAAACTTGTGCTTTTCCAGATTCATGTCAGACTCCATATGCCAACCAAAAGGGCGGAAGATACTTGTGAGTGGGCAACTGAAAGAACATCTGGATAACTAATAAAAAACGAACTGAATTCGCTAGACTTTATACTTGCTTACAGAAACCCACATCTTTGTCTCAATGTGTAACCTCACCCCAGCTCAGGCAGGGGTCAGCTCAGGCCTATCTATTTCACAAGCTTCCCCATGAAGAGCAACCAGCACCCTCTAACTATACCTGCACGCTTTTTTCAAACCCTTCTGCACATTCTCTGGGAAAATCAACCTGATTGTTGGGGACAAGAATTTGACTTTTCAAGCCTGTTTGTCTCTGAGAGCAGCACACCACATGATGGAGATAGGCTCACTCTGGGTCCTGTGATGAAGAATGTCTGTTTGTGTTCACATCATGAGGAAAGGTCTTTAACGAAGCATTGCAGCCGGGGAATGCAGTTTCCAAACAAAGCTGTTTGCTCCAGTTCCCCGGCTACTTCCCTCCCATAGTCTGACTCCAAACACCGAGATGACTGATAAAGCTCAGAGCAATCTGACCAGCTTTGACCAACACAGAGTCCTGGAAGGCCTTGGCAAATGTGAACGCAGCAGATACAGATGTAATTGTGAGGGTATTTGAAACAAGAACTAGTTGAATGAGGCTGACACATCTTAAAAGAGACTTGGCAAGTCTGTGGACATAACTTGTGAGAATTCTTTTAGGAGATGCAGTTTGCTCTCTGCTGTCTCCTCATGTGCACAGCCTAATGTAAGCCTGATTAATAATGTCAGTGGAGGATGTGAATTCAGAGAAAAGGTTTTCTTCTTTTGGCCTAGGATGGGGCTGCAGTTCTTCCTCTGCAGTCTGCATGAAGGTTTTGGCTGTCTCCAACAGCACAAGCTGGCTACACTTGGTGATGTTGCTTTCATTCTTGGTGGGTGGCTCCAAGTGTCAGACTGGGTTGGATTCAAGGCCTTGGAACAAATGCAAAAGACTTATTTTAGATGCGATGAGCTCAGAGCAGTTTGCTTTGAAATGCTGGAGGAGCAGAAGTTGACTGTGATGTAATACAATTCCTCTTTATCAACTTGGAGGATTCAAATGATCTTACGCAATGCTAGTGTCCCACCATCACAGTGGGAAGTGGTCCTCCCTTCACCCTGTAGAACACGCTTTCCCATGTTCTCTTTCCACATCATTTTCCAGCAACTTGGTTGCTAGATTCCCCTCTCAGGCCTCCCAGATCTCTCCAGCCACTGTTGTACCTCCATCTTCCTCACCCTCCCCCATCGTCACAATCTCGGCATCATGCCCCATCATCGTGTTATTTTCAAGATTCTACATCAGACAAGTCACTCATGGAGAAGGATGTGGGTTTGATTCAGTCATCCACTCATTGGTATCTGGAGTCCTTTGAGATCTTTAAGGTATTTTGAGTACTTACTTGCTCCTGGTAGATTTGACACAAGTCTTGTGTTTTTGTAGAGCAATAGATGCCAGAGAGGATACTCTGAGACATCTTAAATGGCATTAGATACTTGTCACAGAGAGCTGAATTGGGTACTCTTCACAAACAGTACAGCTCAGCACTTTAGTTTACGTTCCTGGGAGAAACTGTTGGCTAGCTAGCTAGCTGCCACAGTAACAGTGATCTGCAACCAGTAATTCGCTCTGAGGGGAAAACGAGAATCTTAACCAATGGAATTTTCCGTATGTCCATTTCTCAGCATGAAGAAAAACACCGAATCACAATATGACATGCCAAGGCTTTCCATCTGATTGGTAGTAACCTACTAAAACTTTCAAATTGTCTTTTTTACTTTTGATCAGTTGTGTTCTGGCTTGGCAGCAAATTCCATTTGGTCCCCCTTGTCTCATCACTGGCATCTCAGACATCAGTACTCCAAACTCTCTGTGCCTTGGTTTCCTATTCTTCTACTCTCATTAAGAGTAACCCTACTTCTTTAAGCTCTGATCCACCAAACTGTTTAAGCAAGAACTAAATCCTCATAAAGTTCATTTTGTGTCTGCATATTTTGTTTAATAGGAATAGATTTAGGCATATTACATAAAGGAAAATACATGCTTAAAAACTGTATTTAATTTATGACTGAGAAAGGAAACTTCTTAGGGTCAAGTCTGTCTTTTATTCTGTGAGGACACTGCCATCGTTATAAAGTCTGTAGCCTCACAGCAACATAAAGGGCAAATCATTATTCTTACATTTCAGAGACTGGAAAATGCCTTTCAGAAGGATATATATCTGTTAATCAAGGATGTACAGCATGTTCTCTACTGTGTGGTTTTGGTATATTCTTACATTTCTCAAATTAGTGGGTTAATTTTTTCTAGAAATTCAGTTCCATAGGCTAATAAATCTCACTGTTTGTAGGGTTTCTCTCAGACTAACTGTAGTCCATATTAAACTTATTACATTCCTCCCTTGCATGATCCCACCTCTCTGTGTAGTTTTAAATACCCTTAGCATATACCTGTATGTATGCGTTTCTTCAGTGATATGAATGCAGTCCACAGGTGTTTGCTGTCCACAGCAAATAAGTGAATGTGACAATGAAAGTTCTGACATGCATTGAAATTTGGGGGAAAATTAGTATTTTTTTGCCAATGAATGACTAATAGTATCATGAATGAACAGACAGGTGGTAGTATTGTTGACTTTTTGCTTTAGTTTTTGGACTCCTCAGTAAAGTTTTTGACATCCATTTTGATCAAAACCACCAAAGTCAGTTTGGTTCAAATCTCCTCTGGGAATGCCCGGATCCCTGTATTAGCTTAGCTTTGCTTATTAGTTCATACCTTTGCACAGTGAGGGCTCAGGCTTTCATCTCAGCTGTTCCACTTCCTCATTATAGGGGGATTAGTCAAATCACATCAGTAAATGGATCTGCATTGCTGGCAGTCAGTACTGTGAAACTTGCAAACCTGCATAAGGAAGAATTTTAGGATATGACTCTGAGTCAGAAGACTTGCTTATTGAACATGAATTAACTAGAGTGGTCTGAAACATGGCAGATCAAAATCTCAGAGGTTGTGCAACGTTGGAAAAAAAAAGAAGGAAAAATTAAAAATACTTGACTCTTCGCATTTCTGGAGTTTCTCAGAGATTCTGTCTTTGGTGAACTCACAAGAAAGGGTCTATTGGCTTTGAGTTGTACTTCACAAGTCATAGATATGTTTTTAGAAGAAAGAAACTTCATTACCAGCTTATTGGTTAGGGTCTGTAGAGGTTATCTACTTTCCAGATGTCTCAATGATTCCTGGACAAAAGCATTCATGTTTGTGCCTTAGCTCTTGCAAAATGGGGGACAATTTTTCTTTCTCAATTGGTTTGATTGAAAGGTCCTTCAAGCTTTAATTATTAACTTTTATTTTGAGTTAACACACTGTTGAACAGTGAGAAATCTGTGTATCATCTCAGACATGACACTCAAATGTTATAATCATGCAGTTAAATAAGAAAATGAACACTTTGACTCAAATACAATTACAATTTTGCTCCATTTGAAAATCCTCTCACTTTTCATTGTCAAATTAAGCAGGTTTGAATCTGGTGGCAATGCCCCTATGCAGGTCATCTCTCTCTGCACAAAGACTGATTCAATTTTAATATTAATCCTTGAAATTCTGAGCTTTCTTGGAATGGAAATGACTCTGTGGAATGACATACGGAAAATCCTTTCTGACAAAATCAACACTGCAGCTGTAGCCACACTGAGCTTCCCATTTCTTTTGAAAATTGACAAATTGGTACACAAGCAAGTGGATGTGACATGGACCTGGACTTTTGCTTATCATTTCTAAGTCTTACCAGCAATGAAAAAAAAAATTAAGGAAGAAAAACAGGGATTAGGAAGAAGTAGTTTTATTACTTTCATAAAGCCTCGGGAGACTCCTTCAGCTTGGAGAGCTTTCAAATGCTTTTCTGTAGCTCTTATGGACTGTAGCACCAGTTGGAAATGCAGAGTGCTGGTGAAGGGTGAGATGCTAGGATTTTTCCTACCTGTTGGCTCAGGATGAGGTAACTCACCCAACTAACAACAACATCGGCTTTTCTAGGTGGCCTCTGTCAAGCGTGACTGCAGCTCGCCCTCATACCTCACGCTGAGTTTTATGTCCAAAGAATTAAAACGGTGAGCCTGAGTCATTCCTCCAAGCTGGCATCCGCCACAGGTCTGGGGAGAACAAAACCCCGTCAGTCTCAGCGCCGGGTGCTGATAGCAAGGTAGCGCCGACCACCTCAGCCCTGCTTGCAAAACCTCATGTTTTCTCATTGCTGTTGTGTTTCTATTACCACTCCCCACACACACTCCCATTCCCCCTTCACAGCTCTGTTTTTAAATGACTCTTTCTTTGACGAAGAGAGAGGCTCCTGTTCACTGGCTTGACAGGCCCCATGAGTTTTACTAAGTCTATTCACAAGTGTCACTTAGCCCGTGTGGGTGGCCTTGAAGCAGACAACCAGCAACACCAGGCAATGTGCATTAGGCAATGGGCTTCATAATCCTCCTTTTTTCCTTCATCTACTTCCCTCTCTGACACTCTGGGCCCCTTCTGCTGGCCCAAGCCCTAACAAAATTAATGTGTTTCTTTGGACCATACTTCTCAGCACAGTAACCACATTCTCTTACTGTCTCGTTTCATCTGCATCTCTCTTCTGGCTGCAGTTACAATCCGGTGGGTAGGAATGAGAGAGACTGTGGCTTTGAATTCTTTGGCTCATTTACCCTACTGCCTGGAAACCTCTTGCCAGAGCATCTCATGTCTGTCTTTCACGCTGTAAAATGACAGCCTCAAAGGCTGGCACTCTGCTCAGCCAAAGGAGGAAGACAGCACATGAATCAGCATCTCTGTAAGATCTCCTGAGAAAGGAGATACCACACACGTCCTCGGTTATGGCTCAAAATAACAGTTTGTTATCTCTTGCTCAATTCAGTTTTCAGCAACTGGCTCCTGAAAGCCATATTCTTTTCCAATTGCAATGATCTTTCTCTCAAAGTGTGTCTTCGCTGATTAGGATTCCATGTAGACCCTCAAATCATTTCATTAAGTCAGGAAACAGAATGGTTTGGGGAAGAGGGGGGAAGGAGAGTGAAAATCAACAAAGATCAATTTAAAAAAAAAATATAATAATGCAGCTTCTGGTGGGCTGGTGGAAATTTGGTCATCCACATGCCTCACACCTCATCTCCCTTATCCAGGCATTGTTTATCAGGAGTCACTGATGAAAACAATATGTTAGATCTTCAGACCAGAGACAGGCTTCTTGTACAGATATCCACACTAAACACAAGTACTCTAAATACTATCATAATACAGACAGAGTAATTAATAATAGCTGCCTGGCCTTGTACATCAGGAGCAACACTGATGAGATTTATCCTACCTGAAGAAAAGCACACAGCTCATCTTAGAAGAAACTAGAGTGTCTGCTGGACTGGGTGCATCGTTGCACCAGTGGGAGAGACAGAGAGGGAGCTGGTGAGAAGGTAGCAAGAAAGACTGCTGGCTTCATAGGTCAACTCACAGGAAGGTCGAGCTTCCTCAGAGTGTGTTTCATCCCTAGACCCTAGGTGTCTCCATCTCAATTTATAACCCAATTTCCAATTTCATTCAATACACAGGAATAAGGTTTTTAAGGACTGATTCATCTGAACCATGTTGAGCAAAGACTTTCAGATAAGATGAGTTTCTTCTTAGACTGTATTGAATATGCTGGCTAGATTCTCAGTGAAGACCACATATGCTTAGGTGACTAGATCTGGCTGAAACATTTGCTTTACAGTAGGCATCTCTGTTTAGTCAGTAATCATATTCAGGAATCACGAATAGGGTATTAACCAGGCTGGAATGTAAGAAAAATCTACTATGTGTTGTAAGGTACCAAGAGAATTGAGCAAGAATTCTCTTTTGTGTGCATCCTCTACTAAATCAGTATCCCTCTTTCCATGTACAATGGACACAGACCCAAAGTTTACATGAGACTGTCCATACACGCTTATCATGATTCATGCCTTTGACCTCCTGAAATAGTAATACACAGGTTTTGTGTTTGCAGATTTAGCTAGGCCATGAGAGATAAGAAAGCAATACAGGATGCTAAGGTGAACACAGACCTTTCTTTAATGAAAATGGGATGGGGTTGTGGGGAAGTAAGGATGAATATGACTGACCCCCATCCTGGGGTCCATTTTCTATCCATCAGCAGAAATCTCCATCTTCTGATGTTAACACGGAGCATGTTCTCAGGTCATGTACTATATTAATAATTAAAAAGTGGATATTTTGAAGCATTCTTAATGCTGTGACTGCACCAGTCATTTTTCTCATCTTGTACTGATCAAAACTACTCCATAATTCTTCGTATTTCATAGCTGCTTAGCAGATGTCCAAGTTTATGGCATCACTGAAACATCCAATCACCACAGACTCTCTAAGAGTCGTTTAAAATAATACAAAAATAATTTGATCAGCTTCAACATGCCAGGAAAACAATCATCTGTTAAAGGGTGAAATCTATGCTGCCAGCTGTCAAGAGGGTCTGGATTCAGAATACAGTAAAACTTTTACAACCAGACCCTGGAGCCAAATTCCTCCCATCATTAGTTTTTTCAAGGAAGCAACCAGTAGTCAACTCTGAGGCACAAATTTTTTGAGAAGAGGTATAAAACAGAGAAATATATTAATAAATCTTGTTCATTTATTAGCCCAGGTATATTCTGGACACATTATCCTTAAGAACTTAAAATGGAGAATTTGATATATTCCACTTCCAGGGACTAGAGGACATTAAAAATCCATCAGAACTATTATGTTCTGAGCAAAAGAGATGGGACAGGAATGATTTCTTCTTCTGGAGAGCAATCAAACGCACGTATATATTATAATACTGCTCTACAACTTCCAGTCACAATACTAAGTGCTGTTTATGTGCATGGGAGAGGTAGTCCCATCCCATGAATCCTCCCATAGGAACAGATAAAACTGATCGGACACAGAAGAAAGGAATACTACTACTTTCATCTAAGAAATAAGAAACAAGGTAGAAAGGAATTGGATAAATTGACTAAGAGAATGGATGAGATTAGATAAAATTACTAAAGTCATAGAGTACCCCTACATTTCTACTGTCTGAACCCACACTCCCTAAGTCTGAACACCAGCACGTCCTTCCCTGTAAAAGCTGAGATGTCCATAGTTCCTTTTGGTAGTATGGGAGCTGTAGCATTAGGAAAAAAAAATAATCTGGAGGTCTTTTCTTGGCATCATGGCATATTTTGGAGACACATCATAATAGCAAAGAAAAGGACCCTTAATGTTCCATCATCCTTGAAAGGATTTGCAATTGGATTCTTTTGGTAATAAGATTAATGATATTTTGGGAAAAAAAAAAAATTGTTTTTCTAAATGCTGTGTTTATACATATTATCCACAAATATATACAAATATATTCCTTCTTTTGGAATATGTAAGTGTAGTTCCCTCAGTCTGCCTTCATGGGCCATGTTAACTGGACTTTTGATATTTCTTGATGCTTTCCTCTGAACTCTGTATAGATGGTTCACCTCTTGTTCTTGAAATACAGTGGCCAACACTGAATTCAGTAGTTGTCTGAAACCTTCACACCCTGCCCTCCTTTTCTCCCAAGTACAAACTTTAGTTAACTTTTGATATAGGTCCTATGACATCTACGGCCTTTACATGCTTTAACAAGATCAACAATCTCATTTGCAGTGGTGTGATTATATTTGTTTATATCTATGTGCACAACCATTTTATGTTCTTGTGTTTAATCTGATCAGGAAAAAACGTTTATGGTTTCTTAAGAGTTGTTTCAGTCTTTAATATGCCTCAAAACTAAGACTAATGACTTCACATCCTCAATAGTAATTCTATTCTCAAGTGGTTTGATCAGTCAGAACCTTGTGAGACACGACCTTAACAACCAAATAAATTACCTGCATAACTATGTATTTATACATGTGTAAAGCTCACTGAAAAATGGGATTTAAGTGCCTGCATGAGAGTAACCATGTGTTTATGTGCTTGCTAAATGAGGTCTTTAGTTCAATTCAGAACCCATAAGAGGAAAAGCTTTTCCCATCCATGGCTAATGTAGGCATCAAGGTAAATGTGTGAATGAGAAGATGCATATCTCTGTGCACAGCACCAAGGAGAGGGTAAATGAGTACTCATTTCACTTGTCACCTCCACCACATTAAATATTAATATCCGTTTCACTCTGTTTTCCACTGAAGTAGAACTTACCTCTGGATTCCTTTACCACCACTTTATTATTTTGTTTAACTTTCAGTACACTGTTAACAATGATTTGCTGATGGTTCTCTCACAAAGAATGAAATAAAATAAAATCAACTTCCAGGAAAGGAGGTTGAGAATTATTTATTTTTTCCCAATGAAAAATGTACCTTACTTTTTTCCAAGTAACTTCATCTCCTCTTGTCTTTCCTGAGCTCTCAAATACCTTTGTATACAGCCTGAGTAAACTTTCATGCATTTCGCAGTGCCTAAGGAAATTCTGAAGGTGTTGTATGTATGTACCAAAGCACGCTATTGTTCTGGAATGGGCTGATACAAGGAGTAAAAGGTCAAAAAGAACATATTATATAGATCTACAGGGCAGGTTTGGAGTACAGTCTGTCATGATTGCTTTAAAATTTTTTAAAAGTTTTCATTTATCTTTTGACTTCTAAGGTCAAATTTTATTAATATTATTTCTTTTTCCCTTCCCTTCTCCTTCTTTCCCCTTCCCCCTTCCCCTTTCCCTTCCCCCTCCCCTTCCTTTACTTTCTTTTCCCTCCCCTCCCCTCCCCTTCCCTTCCCTTCCCTTCCCTTCCCTTCCCTTCCCTTCCCTTCCCATTGTGACTGTCTATGACAGACACCAAGACTAAGAATTAGCAACAAAAACCAGGAGCTATCGGATAGACAGACAGGGATGAGAATTGTCTAGGGGCACAAAATAGGCAGGATAATCTCCATCTGCTGAAAAACACAACACTCCCATGGTGTCCTCTGTATCTCCAGTACCTTTGTGGCCTACTGAGGAAGGGTTACCCTACCTGAATTAGGAATGAGAGATCACTTTCCAGGATTTCCTCTGTTATGGTGCAAATCCCAGGTGAGGCAACATGCCAAAATTTATTTTCCCTTCTCAAAAATAGTTAATGGAAAATTGTATTGAGGTGCACTAAAAGGAAAATCTTATGGTTGCAAAATCAAGTTCTTTGACATTGGAAACCACCAAAATTAAGACAGTCTGAAAACTCTTATATCAGACCCTTCCAACATATATCTGATGCAGGTTTTTATTGCATGACAAAGTGCTGTTTCTCCCATTATACTCTTCTCTCAGTGACAACAGTACATGAAAGGTCTACAGCTGAAGGGGAGTGATTAATATGTGAGGTTGCCAGCTTTATGGTCCTTCCCTCGTTTGTTACAGAATTTGAGCGGCATTTCCAGAAATTAAACCCTGCTTTCAGGATTATACTCTGCCTCTTCCTATAGCTGCTGGATGACTCAAGTAAAGTTGTTTAGTACAAACTTCACACAAGTGGTCACTCATGTTGCTTTTGTGTGTTGTGACCTTGAGTTTCTGAAGTCTGATAGGCAGAAGGAGCATAGATGTGGTTCAGGTGATCTCCTCAAGTTCCTGACACCCTTAGTTTGCAGCATCGTAATGATGTATTGAGCACTCCCAACTGCAACTGAAATCAAGGGAAATTTCTTCAAATAAATAAATAATGTGGGATTTCTCTGCCGTAGTCCTTCTGGAGGGGGTTTCATGTTACCCCAAGATAGCCATCCGAGGCATAGTAGATGAGGAGCCTCTGAATGTGCTTGTTTCTCCCCACTATGAGAAAATGAGTAGCTCAGAGAAAGAAATGACTTCTAGACTGATAAAGTTGGATGAGATTAATAAGGTATAAATGCTTAAACCTTTGCCAAAGCAGACACTCAGAGCTCTGCCTGGACATCAAAATAGCAGGATACTTTTCATGTTAATCTAAATGTATTTAACAGATTACCATTAGTAAAATAAGGATAATATTCCCATCACAGAGGGATATTCTGAAGATGATTAACACTGGAAAACCACTCAAGAATGCCAAAAAATGCCCTGGAGGAAACGAACAGTTCTGTCTGTAGAGCGTCCTTTGAACTATGGGTAGAAAATAGATCCTGGGAGTAGCTACTGCATAATAAAGCAAAAATTTTGTAATGAATTGCGGCTGCTCTCCGGGCATGGTTCTCATCATGGGAGGTTCCCGTTTAAATATACTAGGCTACCATATCACTAAGTTGCAAGATAAGATGTAATAAAAGGGAGAAAGGTAAGGTTTCACAAGCAACTTTTATTTTGGCTTATCTTAATTACTGAGAAATTCACTTTGTAACTGCAGTCCCATTGATACTTTTTCATATAGAGTTGTGTGTATGTGTTGGTCTGTGTGTGCAATATGTAACAATGTATGCAAAAAAATAACGTGAACTTTTTCACCATCTGGACACTTTTCCTTCTTTCCAGGGAATAAAATGCTAAAAATTTTTCATTTTCCAAAATTAGTAAAATAAAACAAAAAAAGTTATAAATTTGGCTGTGGTTGGACATTGCCAAAAGAACAGCTTCAAATACTATTAGTGAAAGAGGATTGGTGTATCTCAAAGTTTTCAATCACTTCTGAAGGAGTTATCATTGTTCGTGTAGAGATTAATGATTCTAATTGCCTCGGTTTATATTTATATATATATATATATATATGTATATATATATATATGTATCTAGTTATTGTTAGTAAGTTCAGGTTCATATATATAAAGCCTTGAATTCCAAAGTGAATGTGAATAGCCCCCTCCCCCAAATACTAGGAATAAAGACTAGTAATAAACTAGAAAATTAATAGCAAGTGCACTTATTGCCATGGAAACACAGCCAAAACAAATACTAGGAGGTTCTGATTCCCAGAATTCACACATGCCAATACAATTATTCTGCAGAGTTACCCACAGCCCCAGTGATCCTTCGCGCACAATGTGCCTGCACAGCACTGATATTCCTCCCTGTATGTGCGGTGTGAACTCTCTTCTGCTTTTCAGTCTCTGCTGAGGTAATATCGACTGGAGTATTAATAATAGCATTGGTTTAAATTTGGAGTTGAAGGGACAGGGGAGAAGACTGGGTGGGAACAGGGCGATTTCAGTTTGTTTTGTCCTGTTTCTATGCTCATACGCATATTTGCCTCAGACTGCTTGGATGTTGCCATAGTGACCTTTGATAAATCCATGTTATGGATGCTGTGAAATATAAAGCCATGCCACATTTCAGGGAGTACAAGTTCACAGAATAAAGCAGGGGGCTGGGGGCTTCAAAGGTACATTAGTCAGATTCAGTGCTCTCATCCATTCTAGTAAATACTTTTAATTAAAAAATGTATGCCTGCTAGCATAGAAATTCATTATGCTTTTGAGAAGTTTATATGAGACAATTCATAAAGTGTCCAAAGCACTCAGCTGCATTTGATCAGCCTATATAATTTACGTTTATTTAGTATGGGTAAAAAAACACTTTTGCCTCACTGTTACCATGCTGTGTGAGTGTTTCTTAATTCAGGTGGGAAAAGAGAAGACATTCAGATCATTCTTCCTTCCAATGCACCAGTGTTCGCTGCTGAAACCAAAGAAACTTTCCACTGTGTACCTAAGGAATATGACAACACCCCTAAGAGCTCTGCTTCCATCTGGCAGATATCAGTCATGCTCATCTACATCTTGGAAGGCTTCGCTTGTTTACAGGTGGCCACTTAAAAATTGGACATTTAATTGAAGTTAGAGAGAAACAAACCATGAGCAGAAACAGGCATTTCTAAAGATGTTTTATTCTACCTTCTGTCTTAGACATCTATCTAGGATACGACTCAACATTTAAACTTTAGATGGTAAATGCTAGGTCAGGTAAACCCCAAACTAAGTGCTCCTATAGCAGTGGATAGCATTAGGAAGGAACACCCCATTGTATGCCTAAAAAGTAGAAGACCCAACTGCAACTCTTGAAAATCTCTGGGCTTTTGCAAAGATGTAAAGCCCATGTTCATGCTGCCTGGTTTTTTAGGAAAGTCACTGAAGTACCTTTCTGAAAAGCTTTCTCATTCCACACTCTATAATCAGCGCAAAGAAACTGCCACTTTAGAGGACAGTTTATCCCAGCAATCATAAACCACTACTCAAAGATGTACTGAACACTCCACGTGTCTTTACAGAGATGACAGGCAGAGCCTTGATGATTAACTTAGATTAAGTGTTGAGGGTAGAATTAATCTCCCTTAACCATATCCATTTAAAATGTAAGCCCTTGCTTCAAGCCAGATTTCCTGCTTTTATCAGTGAAAGGTCACTTGAGAGGGCATCTCATGACATCTGTTTTAGACAATTACCTAAGGCTAGATGAATCCAACAGAGGAGTCTGTGGCAGCAGAGGAAATTTTAGGTGATGATCTCCCTACCAAAGGCTAACACTAGTATCGTTTTCTTCTCCTTACTTATATTATTAGCTATGTCCATTGAAGGACAAAACCTCTAATGTTTCCAAGGTACAGCATGATCTCCATCCAGGAAACATTTATAAACTGCAGCTGTACCAGCAACCTCCTTCCACTCCAGCACCATGTACTTCCACTTATTTGTTCATTTCTGACACTTCCCCACTTCCTTTAACACCTGGACATCCTCTGTCATGGACCTGCTGCTCCAATTCCTATGATGACTGCACTAGCAGAGTGCTCAGACAACCTCTCAGCCTCTTAGGAGGGCTTGCTAGTTTTGCTGTCCTCTGACAGGCATTGCAACATCTTCCTCATTCAACAGTGGATCCAGCAGTGACTAGCTGCTCACACAGCAGTTCCCAGTGGCTATGTGACTACAGTTCAGATCATAACTGAAATTTTCTCTTCTTGTGTTGTTTTGGAAGACTATGATGGTGTGGTCTTCTCCTTAATTAATTTGTGGTGTCTAAAAGTTAAGCAATTAGACAAAGCAAGATCTCCAGGCTCCCTGTATAGTCAATAAAGAGAACAAAGCACCTGAGAGAGAGATTTAAAGGACAGCTGTATAGCCCAGATGATTTGCCCTCTGGTAAACATTGCCAGAAGGCAATTCATCCCATCTGTTAGTGTCTGAGATAGAGAGTATTTCCTGCAGCTGTTGTTCATCTCTCTGTTGACTATAGATAGAGATAAAACTACCAGCACAAGCAAGACTTTTTTTTTCTTTAGAGTGCTAAAATTATAGAATCATAGAATGGTTTGGGACTTTTAAAGATCATCTACTTCAACCCCCCTGCCATGGACAGGGACATATTTTGCTAGATCAGGTTTCTCAAAACCCCGTCCAACCTGACCCTGAACACTTCCAATGATGGGGCATCCACAAGTTCTCTGGGCAACCTGTTCCACTGTCTTGCCACACTTATCATAAAATAATTCTTCTTTATGTCCAATCTAAATCTGCCCTCTCCCAGTTTAAAACTATTGACCCTTGTCCTGTCACTACAGGCCTTGGCAAAAAGTCTCTTCCCATGTTTCTTATAAACCGCCTTTATATATTGAAAGGCCATAATAAGGTCTCTCCTTTAGTCCTTCAGCCTTCTCTTCTTCAGTCTGAACAACCCCAACTCTCTCAGCCTATCTTCGTAGGAAAGGTATTCCAAACCTCTGGTACTTTTTGTGTCTGTCCTCTGGACCTTCTCTAACAGGTCCATGTCTTCCCTGTGCTGAGGGCCCCTGAGCTGGACACAATACTACAGGTGGAGTCTCACAAGAGCAAATAGTAAGAATCACCTCCCTTGACCTACTGGCCACACTACTTTTTCTGTAGCCCAAGGTACAGCTGGCTTTCTGGGCTGTGAGCGCACATTGCCGGCTCATGTCCCAGATTAACACCATTTTTAGTACCTACCTTAAGTATTATGGCTGTTGTGGCATCTTAAGACCAAGAAAATGCAGAGCAGATCAGACTTCCTTCACCTCAGGCTTCCAGATTTTGCATCCTGTAGGTCCAGCAATGGGGAGATGTTGCTACACTAAAGGTAAGCTGAAAACATAGTATTCAGTCTTCACCAAGACATTACACTGACACCCAGGCTGAGTCAATGCTCCAGGCTCCCACCATGATTGACTTAAGTGGACTATATGTGATTTCCATGCTTCTCTCTCTTTGTAGTCTTTTTATCTGCCATATTCTCTTACCTGTATGTTAAGAACATGACATTTACCACACCAGGTTGTGTGTACATGTATGTGTGACTTTGTAATGCTTCCAAAAATTGCTTTAGTATGTGGGATAATTTTAATCAAATTTCTGAGAATAGGACATTCCATTAAATTCACAGACATTTAAGAAAAACAAGTGGTGAAATGGAAAAGATAGGTCTTATTAAGACCTTACCAGATGCCAGATAACCAGTTAAAAGCAAAAAACATCTTGTACATCTCAAATGTAAAAAATCTTCACCCGTGGCTTACTTGTCCACTGTCATAAAAAAATTAGGCTTTTCTACCGTGCTGGTGGCAAATAAGAGGACAGAGGATGGGATGGAAATGAATACCAGTGTGACTGGAAGAATTCAGAGAGGATCAGTAAGAATGAATCCGAGCCTGGAAAAGCACTGAGAAACTAAGACAGCTCCCTCTGTTTATCTAAATGTAGAGAAGATTAAGATGTGTCCTGGTCACTGTAAGTGTTTATATAGGACAAAATTTTCTCATAATGGAGAGCTTTTTAGCATACTGGACTTTAAAAAAGTTGGCATCTAGTTATCATAACTTGGGGGAAAAGAAAAAAAAACAACATCCAAAAAATGTAAGTTCCTTGCATCAAAGAAAACTAGCAATTGAGATGACAAGCAAGGGAAATAATGGATTTCCCAATTGAAGAAGAATTTAAATAGAGACCAGATGCTCTTCTGTGAAAGAGTCTCCAGTAGCAACAGCAGATAAGAGAAAAGTGCAACAATCCCTGGGTCATATTATCCTGTTCTGTGATTGGAGAGGTGTTAAAATAGGTGATTACAATGTTCTTTTCTTGCCTTGAAATCTGTGCTACCAGAAATGAGAAGTAGACTCTTTTGTCTAGTCGGCACCAGGACACTAGGTGGCCCACAAACCATGCACGCACACACGCACTCACACACATACATCAGCGTGCGTGCACATGTAGGCACTCATCCGGAGCTGTTGTAGGACCCGCTGTAAACCTTGTAGAACACATCTGTCAGAGCTCTGCGTGGTACTGCCAGGGATATTGCTCGTTACACGATTTGTACATATTTAGGCTTAGCCAACCTAAGCTGATTGCAGGTACTTAAAATTGCTTTTGTGCCATGAACACTTAACGCTAAACCTCTTTTAATTTGCACCGTGCTACTCAGAGAGATCATATCATTCTTCTGTTCAATATAAACTCCCAATCTGGCAGTCCTAGCCTACTTGGGTATTTTTTAAATAATAATTAAAAAAAAGAATTTAATAAGGATTTGAGTTTCTTTATTGAGCTTTTGTTGTCAAGTCTTGTAATTGAATCACTCTGCTGTGACAGCACGACTGAAGCTGTTATTAGCAAATTCTATAAACAATGGACTTGATCCCTTTATGAAAAAGCATTGTAGGAGGAATAGATAATCTGGGCTAAAAATTGAAGCTCTAGGAGGGGAAGGGGGGGAAATACAATTGCAGATTCCAAATATTTAATACTGTTTCTGTGCTTTCCCATTCCAGTCAGCTCCTGCCTCCACTTCCCTTCTCCCACCACCCAGCTGCTCAAATCTCTTTTTGTTCTTTGTATGCTGACTCTCTGAGGCAGAACTTGTTTGCAACATGATCACCAGGGAGGAAATTTTGTCTACAGAGCAAAACCTCCTCTCTGAGAAGGCCATGCTGCCACTGCTTTTCTAGGTAACTTTGATTGGATTTTTGATGGCAAGCCACCGCCACTGGAAGACTGTACACTCTGATTTAACAGATACTAAGGAGAGGGAAGCAGTGTTCATCAGACAATGTTGACACTTAATTTGGACATCTCCATTGAAACTAGTCATTCTGGGCTCTCTTTGTAGTTGGTAGAGTTCTAGTCAGAAGTATTGATGGGTGCAATTCATCCCACTCAAAAGTAGAAAACTAGATGAGTCAGGTGATGTTCCCTAATCACATTGTACTTAAGCACAATTTCCACTGGCTATGAGAGATACAAGATCTAGCTCCTTAGCTGACATCGACTTGGTAGTGGTATGTATACACTGGAAATGAACACGGAATTTCTATTGGCATCAGGTGTTCCAATTGCTACTTTGTCTCCTTGGACTTCTTTGTTTTTTTGTGTGAAAAAACTAAAGATGGATGGATGACCATTTCTATTGGAATGAAAGCTAAGTGTTCCGATGTTCCAGGGCATAATCAAGGTACACAGAGTGTTAGACAAGTCCCTGGCCATAGACTAGACATTGTCAACTTTGGAAGGGCTCTCTGCTTTGTTGTCTGAGTTCTCTACTCAGTTCATTATTTCTCTAGGGCAAAGTCTGTTTCTTACTGTGCTTTTATATAGGCCACATCAGGAGATGAATCTTGGCTGTGGTCACGTAGCACTACTGCTGTAACAAACATTAATCATAATAATAAATAACTGATCAGGACTGTAATGATAGTGAGGTTAAAGAAATATTGGTTAATACATTATCATAATAGTTCTAAATGTAAACTTTAACCCAGAGTCTGCAGAAATCAATAGAAATGTCATGGAGGTTTTTGTAGCATTTAGACCAGGTTCCATTGACCTTGCATAACCAACACCAAGACCATCAGGTTTTTTTGCAGGCATCAAGGGCAAGGCTGGTTTCAGAAGAGGAGAGCTAATAGGAGAAACCTAATGTTCAAATATGGAATAAAGGAGACACCTATGTGACACATAGACATGAAAATCAGACAAAAAGCCAGAATTATGAAGAGCTTTGTGAAGCTAGAAGATGAAGTTACATAACACAGACAGATTTCTGTATTCAGTAGGAAGACTTCCTTTGAGTAAACCATGGAAGCTGAAACATGAAGTAATCAGATTTGGGGAAGATGGAGGATTGGATGCATGTTAATAAGTTGGATGAAAGCTGGGGACATAATGAAGGCTGATAGAAAGGATTAGTTCTAGGGACAGCAATGTAAAGTCAGATTTGAGGTTTCTGTCAGAAAGGGAGTGGACAGCGTTCACAGTTTTTCTTGATGCTTTTCTTGCGGTGTATCAAGCAAGATGGGTAATTTGAAGGCAAAATTGTCAAAGTATGTAGACAATCTATAGTAGGTATGACGGAAGTATGGGAAGGACAAGAAATTTTTTTCTATAAAATATTGATAAAACAAATAGCTTGAGTTTACCAATTTTAGCCTTATTTGAGTAAAGAATAAGGTTTGGGAAAGAATGACACAGGGCAAGGCATAGGATAACAAAAGCGGAAGACGTGGTCGTGCTGGAGATCAAGGAAAATGACAGACAAAAACGTGTAGAGGTTAAGGCCCAAACTTAGGCCACTAAGGACCATGGATACACATTGAGAAGAAACAAATTGCAAACACTCTGTCTGAAAAACTCTTGAGACCCTATAAAAAACCATCTACATCAGTACCTCTCGCTCTCCCTGGCAGTAAGCACTTTCAATTATGTTTAGCCATTGGTAAAGTGGAGAACAAATCACAAACATCCACTACGTAAATTGAGTTGGTGGAGACGTAGCTTCTCAGAGATGTAGAGCAGAAGGTCAAGAGCCACGAGCTGCAGAAAGCGTAACTATGGTTGGATATAATGAAAAAAATGTCCAAAACTCAATTAGACAAGAGCACAACCTGGCTTTTGATATAGCTCTGTTTTTGAGTGGGAGGTCAGACTAGGGACCTGCAGAGGTCTTTTTTTAGACTAGAAATATTTACGGTTCCATGACAATATGAGAAACCAGTGAGACTTTCAAAACATCTAACTAAGCAATTTTCAACTCTGCAGGATCGTCTTCTAATTGATCTCTGATTTGTGCAAATCCATTTGTCCACTGTGGTAAGAGGGTTTGTTTAAAGCATACTCAGTCATTTGAATACACACATGTGTATAAGGAACTGGAAAAATGGATGGGAGAAATACAGCAAGAGTGAGTAACAAGTCTGTTGACCCTGTGTATGGAGCCCTTAAGCAGTAATAAATTGAAAACTTCCACTAATACCAGAGCTTTTTGCTTTGAATTCTACTTGTATTTCAATTAGCTACTAATGACTATATGGAGAAAAAGTTGGCATCTCTCACTAGGATGAATCATCTGCTTTGTAAGTCACGATCACTGTTTTGAATAGCAATATTTGAACAATATATATATTTGAATACACGTCAGGCATTTTTCCTGTGCAATGTATAGAAAAAAATTAAGCCAATTATTTTAGTGTGATGAAATTTACAAGTTGATCTGAGTGTTTCCATGGTCACAGACCTCTGTTTATAAGTTTGATCTTCCCTTAGCTGTTAAAGAGGAGCCTGGTGACCAATAGGAAAGCAAGACCTCATTCTCCACATTCCATTAGCTTCATAATTCCACATTAAATGATGAGTTTAGTACCATATGGTGAAGCCTGATATGAAGAAGAAAGAGGAATAGATTTATATATACACACTCATGCACACATGCATATGCACACACATATATATTTGTATGTGTGAAATATATGTGTATACGTATATACTTTGCACATGATTAAGCTGTCTGGCTTCCTTCAGGAAATGGCATATATTGATGAAATGAAGCAAAAATTTTTAAACCTTTGCAATGATTCTTCATGCTGTTAAGATTTGCTTCAGTCTGGATTTGAGTTTGAGATTTTTATTTTAAATTTAACTGTTTGGATAGCCTCACTGCAATTCTAATTTTCTGGAGTCAGCCTGGAAACCACAAAGCAGAATTCTTTCCAGGCGCTATGACTTTCAACACTTAACCTAAATAACAATACTTTTTTACCTAATGGTCTAAACATCTTAAGCATTAAATTAGGGGTAAATTTGTCATGAGGTCCACAGTTAAGAAATCTTAAATAAAAGCGTATTGAGAATGTGTATGTGAAAGACAGCGGTAATATAATTTCCATGCATCAATTTTATTTTCAGATTTTCTTTTCAGATTACAATTCCACTAGCAAAATGTGTCTGGGCTTATGTTATGACAGTTCCAAATTTGTCTTAAACCACAAACTCAGAAGGTCTTGGTATTCATCTGTTCAGCCATCACCTGGTTCTTCTGACTGAATATGAAAAGATAAATTAAGTTATTTTAGGCAGAATAAGCCTGCTAAAAATTGTCACCTTATTACCAATATTACAGCAGTGCCAGGGAGCTCTCAACTAAGACCTTAATGGTGCTTTCACACATTGCAAAAAAAAAAAAACTTGTAAAAGACGTACTTTGCTGCAGAGACAGAAAAACAGTGAGAAAAATGAGATTTCCTTATTACAAGTAAGGAAATAAGGTGCAAATTTGCTTTGCTCAGGGTGAAATCAAGCATCTCTAAAAGTGAATGCTGGTCTTGGAATACTGATTCAATAAGAACCTGAACATGGGCTTACCAGCATTGGTCAAATTAAAAGGTGACATCAACAGCCCTAGTTCATTAGCATTTATGATATAAATCAATTGGTACTCACAGGGGTGAATTTTGCTTTTCACATGAGTTTTCCTTACATTAAAATGCTGATCTGTCAGGGAACAAAAAGCTTTCTACTAAAGGAAGTACATCTTATGGGCATGTCTAAAACTAACTCTGGGGTCGTGTATTTGGGGAGACTTCAGACTGGCACTCAGTACAAAGGTACTAATCCAGATGTAAAGGGAGAAACTCAGCTTCAAGCAACCTCTATTCCACTTCCCAGTGCGGACTTTCTGCATAATTGCAGCCATGCCATGTCAACTCTGAACCCACTGATAGGTCTCAACACACCTTGACTGTAAATCTCTAATAAAGGGGTGTGCTATGATCCAGAATGCACTGATTTTAAGGTGTTGGTGATCCTGGTTGGAAACTCTATATGCTACCTCAATGCAAGCAATATCAGATTGATCTTATTAGGTCTTGGACATGAAAATGGAGACAGACTGAGTCAGTAGTTGGCTGGGAAGTAGACCTTTTCCCTAACAGACCCAACCACTACCGCTCCGGGAAGTGGTGGTGGTAACTCAGGAGGTGTTGCTTTTTCCAGTGCCTGTGTCTGTACTACTTTATTTTTCCCTTCAAGTTCCCTTCTGTTGCTTGTACACGTCAATGTCGAGGTCTCCACAGCTGGGAAGTCACTCAGTGTTGAACTACCCAGTAGTCCAGGCAGTCTGGTGGGGAGAAGGGATGAAGGAACATTTCCAAAGAAGGTCAGAGGACCACAATCAATGCTCTCTTATTTTTTTTCCACAGGACAAGCAGTGCATTGACAATTATTCTGCTTTCTCCTGCAATGCCTCAAGTGATCAAAGGAGGGCATAATGAAAGCAGAGGAGCTAATAAGAGATTGATCTCAGAGGAGCATATTTTCAATTCATAGTTTCACATGGATGTTTTGAATATGTTCCCTTCATGGGTTCTTTAGTTAAAAACTGCTCATATTCATCTCTGAAAGACCAGACTCCAACAGTGTACTCTCACTGAGGTCTGATCAACTCCACACAGCTATTCAAGAAAGCATGACCATGTTGGGAGATCTGCTGGTACTGGGAGGTTCATAGCAATGCCACTGAATGAGTGGAAGTTAGAAGAAATGAGAAAATATTTTTTAGGGAGAAAAAAGACTGAAGCTGCTTCTCTTTTGCAGGGAAGACAGAGCAATATTTATTGTTTTCCATATCTCTCAGCATATTCTGAAAGAAATATTTCTGTTTCAAAACACAAAGGATTTCCTGTGAAACAAGTAAATTATGTTTGTTGTCATTGTCTATGCTTCACATACAATATTGAAACAAAAAATTAGTCCCACTTGGGCATGTCCTATAATATTCTGAATTCAGTGGTGCTCAATTTTTAATTTCTTTTAGAAAAGAAAGCCATTTTTCAGTGGAAGCAAACTGTAAAAATATTTTTAAGCAGTCATAGCAGGAAATGATGGAGAAAGTTCAATGAAGAACTATGAAGATAAGACCCATGGAAGCTGCACTGTGGGACTTAGCTGACAGAGATGAAGCCTAAAGAGTGAGATAGGAACGTGAAGCCACTATGCTTTAAAACAATCCAAGCCTTTGGACAGGCTTTGCCTGCAATATCAGATATTATCCTGGCTTCTCTTATCCTTTCATTGGGATCATTGTCTTGGTGGAGGAATTTTCTTGTTAAAGATGGAAATAGTGGAGAACAAAGAAGAACCTAGTGAAAGTATCTGCTGAAGAGCACAAGGACAGGAGAAGGGAATGGAAAAATTTCTGAAGTAGTGTGCAAAGTTAATTGAGCTACAGTGGGAACTTTAATTAATCAAATGGTTTTGAATAGCAAAAGCACCCAAACATATGCGAAACATCTTCTATGGGAAAAGAGAGATCAGCCATAGAAGGAATGGATCTGAATTTGAAAGCTGAGGGGCTTGTTTCTGCCTGACCTATACAATCTGGCTTGGGTAATAAGCATCTATATGTTCAAGACGGAAGGAGACAAGAAGTCAACTGTGAAAGACTGACAGATTTACATATCTCAGGAAAATGACAACTTAACCAGAAGATTACTCAGATGAAAATCTGGGATCTCACCAACCAGAGAAGAAGATTTCTTGGAATTTTTTTTGTAACTAAACAGAGAGTAAGAAATGTGGAATCAGCAGTCATAGTATACTTAAAATTCAATACCAGTAGGGAAGTGTTCACAAAACACAGCAAAGCAAGGGAATCAGTTTGCAGGATGCCCAGCTCTTTAAACTGCTGCGAATCACCCTATGTGGGGCTTTCCTCAAAGACATGTTCTTGTTCTTATGTAAGATATTGCCAGACAATAATTGATGTCAATGGGACCATAATGTGCTTTGTAAGTCAAAGACATCAGAAGAAAAATCTGTCCCTCACATTAAGTGAATGATCCTAAAGACTATTCTCATAGCACGCGTAATGAATGTCATAGGACTCTCTTCAAACATAGATGTGTGGTCTGAACTGGTGAGGCAGGCTTCCTGGACAACCACTGAAAAGAAACACATCTCCAAAGGATGCTTCATTTTAGTTATGTTAGGTATCTACTGGAAGCTGGGAAGACTCATCTTCTGGAGATGTTTATCTCTCCATTGACTATCCAGAGAGTCTAAACAACAAACTTGGCATGGATTTTGTCCATTTTTTGGTCAGAAGTAGATTATAGAAACCAGCTTTCAAAAAAGGAGTACAAGAAATGGTCATTGCCGGTCTCTGAATAAAGTTGCTAAAATATTCTATTTATAAGTTCAGGAACTAATCAAGAATTCGAAGAAGTTCTGCTCACTTGCCTTTCCCCAAAACCCAAGATTTTTTTTCCTGAGAAACACAAAAAGGAAATATTATTTTTTGTCAACTTGATTGACTCTACCAGCAGATCTCCAGCCAAACCCATTCATAATCTAGTAAAGAAATGTTTCTGTCTCTGTTTACTGAAAAAAAAAAAAAAAAAGTATTTTGAACTAAATCATCTATGACAGTCACATTTGGGCCCAAAACACAGAAATTAAATCTGTACTGAAATTGGAAATCTGAAAGCAATAATGAAAAAATAGTCAGGAAAAAAACCCATTATAGAGGGAAAAGTTGTCCTGAATGTCTCGGTGGGTACGATAGCTCAACGGGCATTTATTTCACTTACTGCAGGAGTGCCTGTTTGAGTATCTCCAGGTTGTGCTAATCCTGGAGGTCAGAAAACAGCCATGCACTGGGACTTTCAAGTGTTAACATCATGAGTCTCTGAAAATAGGTTCATATGTCAAGGACTGGAGAAGAGAACATGACAATCTTTCTCTGAGCCTCATGTTTCTTATTGATTTAAAACTAGGGCTTAAGGCTAAGGGACCAGAAGGAAAATTTTGGACGCCAGGAGATCTGTGATGGTTCTGTGGGAGGTTCAGGGAGAAAGGAGAGCAGCCCAGGTCACTTGCAAGAGCAGAAGGAGGCCCAAGTCACTTCAGAGGCAGAATGAAATAGTCTGGGAGCCCTGTTATTTGAAACGGAGAAAAGGAATGGCATTGATAGTGTCAAGTCAATTGGGGAAGGTGGAAACTGCAACAGCATGCAGGAAAAATCTCATCTGAGACATCTGGGAAAGCAATTTTTCATCTTCTACTTCTCCTTTGCATTGTCACAACTGAACTAGGACATAGTTACATAAATATATATGGCTGGAGAACCCTCAGTGTTTGGAGATACCTGACTGGTTAGAACATTACGGGTTTAATCTGAATCGCACCAAAGAACCAGTTGAGGAAGATGACCTTTGAATTTCACTCGTCAGAACAAGGAAGACACTATCAGCATTCCTGGAAAAAAAAGCTTTAATTAAATTTCAGTTCTAATCTGAAAAAACCACTGTGCTGTGAACATGCAGTTTTATTGCTCTGGCATCAGCATCTCTCAAGTGGCTCCTGAGGAAAATATGTTTGAGCTATCACGTAACTAACTGAGACATCCGTTTCAGAATATTTACTCTGTCATCTTATGGGTGAACATTATCATTAAAGAGCCTGAAAAGAAACTACACCTTTACGCATTTATTTGATTCTCACCTAACTCTATTCATCTAAATGTTAGGTGTCCATTCAAAGCTAATCATCTGCTCATCTGTAATTCTCTAGTCACTGGAAAGACTGTGATGTCCAGGGGAATCGTATGTTCATCCCATACGTCTTAGGTTCAGATTAATACTTTTTAGATTTTTCCACTGAATACATATGTGATACAGACAGCTATGTTGACTAGACATCTAAATTTTAATTGATGTAGTTAGGTGAAATAATAAATACATTTTATGGCAACGTAAACCTCTTTTTCTTAAACACTGAAAGTTTTCCGGGTCATGTTTTCAGGTGTTCCTGATCAAAAGTATTTCATACAAAATTAAGATAAATAATCTTAAGTAATTGCAAGGGAACTAAGACTTTAGGTAATATCCCACATGTCACAACACAAACAGTTAACATATCCATAGTGATGACACCATTGAACAGAACTTACTAAAAGCTTCTGTTGCTGTGTGAAGAAAGGACACACGCAGTCTTTATGCAGCTTCATATACTGACCATAAAATCATGTTACTGGGTGCTGGATGCAGTTAAATTCATCAGCTATAAAGATCTCAGTCCATGTAACCACACACTGACACATTTTTGAACTGTCAGGTTTTACCAAGCCTGTTCCTCACAAATGACTAATTCTGAAAACATTTTCATTTTTGCCCTAAGGTACATTGTAAATAAATCCTTTCCGTTTATTCTTGTTCTCTGAAACTGGATGTAAACTCCTATGCTCATTTCATCACAGTTTATTTACCAGACTTTGAAGGAAAACAGCCTTAGTTTCTCTGAGACTGCTGAGATTCAAAGTCAACAATGTACAGGAAAATGCTCTAGAACGTGCCAACATTTTGGACATGACAGTTTCAAGGTTGACCCATGTGCTCTGTAAACAATGGGCTTATGAGTTCATTTAGTCACTAACACTTTCCTTCAGCTTCGTCCCAAACTTCCAAGCCATGATATAAGGTAATGCTCAAGCATCCTTTGACTCCCAAACACAGGGAAGGAGGTGTCACCCAGATCTCAGCTAAATATAAACATCACCCAAAAACATATTCAGTCACAATGTAATTAAACGGAGGCTTCAAAGATCATGTGTTGTGAATTCAAGGGTGCATATGTTGCTGGATAGTGATAATAAGTCAAAGATCTATATCCTCACTACCCTCTCCAGTCACCACAGGTAAAATGTGAGACATGATACTAAGTATGGAAAAAATATTTTCTTTATACCAAAAGCAATGCGGATTCTGTGCTAAATTAATTTGTACAAAGGTTGGAGTTTACTGCTGTTTGGGAAACCTTCTAGTCTCTGGATTGCACTCCAGAGGGAAATGAAAATCCCTTTCAAATACTTCTAAGTAGCAAATATCTTAAGGTAGTTCATAATACTTGGTAGCTCTGTGTCACCTTTCCAGGTAACCTTGGGCTTCTCAGATGACACTCAACACTTGTTTGGGGAGCAAACTGAACGCCTAAGGCAGGATTTGTCTTGCAGACCAAGATGCCCACATTTATGTGTCTCCACATGGAGTAAGTGTCTAAGCTGCCACCAAAGTCAGCGCAGTGCTTGACTGAGGCAGGGAGATCTGCTCCAAGACATCCACTTACCAGGATCCTTCTCAAGTGTACAAGTTCAGGCTAAGACTGACTCCTCTTTCTCCTTCAACTTGGCAAACGCCTGGAAAAATACCCACACCAGATTAGGGGCAATTTTCTCTCCATACTAGGGAGACCATTGTAGACCTGTTAGCCTAACAATACAATGTCAGAGTGTTTATCCTCCCCACTTTTCCTATGCACCCATTCTTAGCATTGTTTCCTAATTGTGTGCAGATTTATGAGCAATAACTCCCCTTTCTTTTATTCCTCTTCCTCAACTCATAATTGATCAGACACTGAACAGCTGCTGCCTATTTTCTCTTCCTGAGAAACACACAGTAATTGTATGTATGGGCTCCAAATCCCTAAACATTTGGAGAGAAGAAGGACTTGAACAGGAGCCAGTTCTTTTTACAGCACTGGTACCAGCAGCAGTGGTAGGCATTTAAATCATGTCAGTGGAGAGGGAGCTGGTGAGATTGGGGCGGGGGAGTTGCTTTCAAATCTTCTGCGATTCACTTTGAAAGGGGGAATAAAGTGAACAAAAAAATGTTAAAGAAGAAAAAAAAGAAACCAGCGATCGACAAACCAAGGCAGCTCAAACAGCTGGAATACATCCCAACCCTAGAGAAGTCATATTACCCCCAAAACTAAAGGGCACTGCTTCTTGTTCACCCATATTTCCAAGGTGCAGATCGCTGCATGGCAAATAGACAAGCTTCATTCCACTTTAAACTGAGGGTTATGCATTAGGAACGTTGCCATTTTCGTGTCCAGATCTAATCTCTGAAGAGAAATAGTCCCCTGCAGAGGCAAGTCTCAACTGTTTTGGAGGTGTTTCTCCTGCTCTTTCTGCTATGTGGAAAGTCTAAGATAATAGCCCCCTCATTAGGACATCACAGCTTTGTGCTGAAAGTTAACCAGGTGAACTCAAGTCATACCTATGTGACAATGTATCCCAATCAAGCACAATAACTCATTTCTCTGAGAATGATGGTTGCTTATCAAAACATACAATATCATGCACTTGGCTAATTGGCCTTTTCTAACATAAAAACTGTTAAAAATCAATGGTTTATTTGCTAGTGAAAATGTGAGAAGCAGAGTAAGCAAAAGAAGAAAAATCTTCACCTCAGAAAAATTCCTGAGGTGTTTCACAAGAGTTTTAATTTACATGCATCAAGTCAACTCTTCAGTTGGCTGCTTTTTCAATACTAATATTAAATACAATGTAAGAAAATGAACTACCACTGCAGTGGGATACATCTGTCATCTGAAAGTAGGCACCTAACCTAACCTAAGACATTCATAATCCCTCTCTATCAACACATACAAACACTTCTAGAAGGTAATTTATCATATTTCTAATGAGACAGTTTATTTCAGCTTAGTTTAGCTAAAGGCTAGGTGTTTAGCTAGTCTAGAGAATACCTAGTTTAGCTGAGACTCAGTGTTTAATGGCTAATGTTTAAAATTAGGTGAGATGATTTCCACTCCATGTCTCAAGCTATCTCAACATTTCAGGTGTAGAATTCATTTGACTTTAAATTTAAGGGTTAATCACATTAAGGTCAATACCTCATGTTTCATGTTCTTTACAGAGATAAGCAAAGCACTTTTTATTCACAGTAAAGCAGCACAGAGGAAGCTTGAAGATTTGATTTTCAGTGGTCATGTGGAAGTACAGTTAGGCATGAAGTGTCCCACCCTTGAGGTATCACACATGACAAGAAAGGGCTCACAGCAATGAGGGACGTCTCTTGGGGCTGTGTAGACACATCCTCTTCTTGATGTTGGTAGCTGAAGAGTAAAAGCTAGTGCCCATCTCCTTCTCTGTGCCTCCACTCTCCAGATCATACATTATAGATCATATAATGGTCACAGAACAGTTAGAAAGTTTTGCGTTGGAAGGGATCTTAAAGATCATCTAGTTCCCACCCCCTTGCCATGGGCAGGGACACCTTCCCCTGAACCAGGTTGCTCAAAGCCCCTTCTAACTTCGCCTTGAACACAGATATATCTAAACCACAGGTCAGGCCAAAAAAATGCATCTGACATTGAGATCACAGCGAAGAAGAGGGTGGGGATCTCTAATACAAGCACGGGTGATCTAGGCCTGAATGTGAGGAGATGTAGGGTGGGAGTTAATAGCATCGATCTCACAAAATGAGAGTTGATGTTCTTCTAATATAGGATGATGTCCTATTCTATCCTTCAAGCAGTTGCAAAGAGGCTTAGCTGGTAGAGTCAGTGTGAGCTGGGTCCCTCCCACCCCACACTTTGTTAGGGATAAGTGAAGAGGAACTTATCAATGGCAATTCTGCATCACTGGGATAGAGAAACACCATGAAACATCCTCCAGCACAATGTTGTAGCAGATTCTACATTTTTTCCCAGAGGACCCTAATCATGATTTAGCATTGAACTTTAGAAATAAAGTATTCTGCTTTATCACCGAGAAAAAAAATTACCTCCCAGACTCTAAGCTCTTGCTTCCAATTTTGGTGTCTCAGTAAAATTTGAACTCCTCACACAGCCTAAGGGAAGAACAGATGCTGATATGAAAATTGACACCTGTGCTGCTGTCGTTTCAGTTCAAAAAGACAAAACAATATGTAATTCCAGGAATAGCTGCTAAAATCTGATAAAATTTTATGCGGGCCTAGTAACCTTACACTGGACATTTGTGGCTACTTCCTAGAGAAACAAGAGAAAGCAAAGAAATTCTTCGACAAATAGCACATGTAATACTACAATTGGCTACATTCCTAATAGGGTCTCCATGCCAGCAATACAAAGACAGTAACTTTAGAAGAGAGGTGTGATTGCTGTCTTGAACTGAGCTTGCTCTTTAAGGAGCTTGCAGCACACTTAGACCTGTCTCGGGTGTAGTTGCCTCCTCAGGTAAAGCAAAGGAGTCCTGGAGTCACATAACTGGAGAAGGCGATTAAGAAATCAAGTCTGCTGGGAATACAAGCAATGCCTACACGGCAGCTTAGTTTTCCTCAGCCTCCAGAAAGTGCCCTAAACCACACAATACTAACCACACATAAGAGTTTCTCTATAAAATTGAGTCCAGTGTTTGATTTTGAGTCCTTGAGGAAGCTTGGGCTGACACTTAAGACCACTACCTAGGATTTCCCATCGTGCTGCATGGATTAAAAAGCAGCCAAACCACAAATCCTGAGCAGAAATCTTTGCTTATAATGTTTAGTTCACGTGAAATGAAGGCAAACAGATATCCTCTGTAATTTTATTTCGTACACAGTTGTAATACTTGCAAATGCCACAATGTATGTATGAGTAAACGAGCAAAATGAGTAAAAATTCTTGCAAAAAGCACGATTTTACACTAGAGGAACACATCTCCCACAACAACATTGCAATCTAATTTCTGCCTGTGTAAGTGTGCTTGATTTTGAAATATTTACCATTTTTAGCATATTTAATCTCTTCGTTTTAGAGGACCATCCAGAAAGCTCATCTACAGTTTACTAAGGAGTTATAAGTATTAAGAAAAATCAATCATTAAGGCAATAAGATTACTGCATCTGCACATTCTTGTTCTACAGGAAGACACAGCATTTTCCCATGTATGGGTGGTGAATGAACCCCACACTTGACATCAGTCATGTAAAGGTGTGTTTGTAAATTTAATCCAAATGATTACTGGGAGTTAAGAGAAAGAGACTGGAAAAGGCAGCACGAATTTTGTGAAGTGAAACCCTTGCTAAGGTGGCTTAAAAGACCTGCTACCTTGGACTGTAGCTGTAAACAAGAGGAAGCTCTGATAAAGACCTGGAAAGACCTTTGAGCCATTATACATGGAAAGGCCTAAATGCAGCTGGGAAAGGAGGCTGGAAAGTCTTGATTATCCTCTTCTGGGAATAAACCCCACCCAGAGGGAAGCAGGATGGAAAACACCATCTGTGGCAGATGTGGCTGATGTGAGAGGGAGCAAGATTATGTAAAAGTCTGCTATGACTGACATGGAAGTCTTCTCTGCCACCAAGAATAAGGTTGGTAACATCAGCTCTTCCCTTCAGTTTTGAACTTAACATACATTTTGTTTTGAATTTACATACATACATACATACATACATACATTTACATACAAATACACTTGATGGAGGATGTGAAAGATGAAATGCAAGGAGCAACAGGTGCATTCTTTAGCACAAGAAGAAATGTATCTCACTTTACATTAAAAGTTTATCAGTTATACCCCAAGCTCTCTTTATATTCCCTTTATACCAAACAGACAGTCACACTTTCCTAAAATATGATTCCTTGGACCTATTGCAGAACTCTGCTAAAAAATGAGATAAATTTTGCACTAGATACCTTCGGTGACAGTGGCTTTAAAGGGAGCCTGAAGCAACAAGCTCAAACGCAAAACTTAGATGAATCCCAGCCATTTTTTCAGGTGTGCAATACCAGAGTGGTTGATGTTGAGCATGAAAGGCTCTTTGGCTCTGGGACTTCACAGGCTTTCTGCCTGTCTTTCTGCCACCACCTTTCAGCTCTATGGTCTCTAATAAAAGGTTGAATTCAAACTGCAGCCATTGCCTTAGTGGAGATATTTATAGGAAACCTCCCTCCTCTGCTGATCTGACTAATTTCCTCAGGCTTACAGGTACGGATTACCATTGTGTTCTGTACCCCTCAATTAAACATGAGTATTATTGACCTTTTGATTCAAAAGGTGAGGAAAGAGAGAATTGCCTATTTGCATACCTGGCATCCAGCATATCCATTCAGTTCTTCCACTTCCACAAAACAGCCTCAAAATGGATCTGTTTCTCAAGCTCATCAGATCATGGGACAGATGGGACAGAACAGGGAGCTACAGCAACATCGCATTCAAAACGGTTTTGGTTTTGGGGTTATTTTTTGGCAGAAAGATGGTCCCATGTATTTTCCCAGCACAGGAACTCTCAGATTGTCACAAACAATGTGATATTTACCATGGTCCAACCCATTGTCATCTAATTTCTCCTACCTTCTTGTTTCCTCCTCATTCCAATTATGTAACGTTTCATTCAACAAAACACATTGGCATGGTCCCCCATGTTGCATCACAAACTTCTGTTCCAACCAAAGTTGAAAGCAAGTTTCAGGGCTAAACAAGGTTAAAATTAGGACAGTCCTTAAGGGCATCAGCAAAGCACATGTTTACAAGCGCAATGAAACAGGTTACAATGATTTTTCTTTCCATCCAAGACACAGTTTCCAGCTATGGGTTGTCATGATTTTCTTTAAAATAATTATCACGTCTCCAAAGCCACTTGCAGCTGTAGGCACTCTTACCCTCCCTAATTACACAGCTAATAAGGGAAGCAGAGAGGACGTCAGAGTGAAACGAAGGCCAATGGCAAATCCAAACACCTTGGATCCACCACTTAGTAACTGAGCTGGCCAGAAATCCTTCTGATCTTGCCAAAGAGGGATGAGGATATGGAATGAGCTTCCCACAGACAGCTAATGTGGCAGTGAAACTGTCTGCTTACGAAAGGACACTGCTTGTACCTTCTTCTAGACACATAGTATCATCACAGCAGGTTTAGAAGTATTTGGGGAGTGCTTGCCCTACAATAGCCAAGAACTCACTACCGTGAGGTTGCAGAAAGTGATTTTTGGGGGACACGAGTCCAAGTTGTGCCAACAAGGGAATTGAAATTCACTATTCCACATCCCATGGGATTGTCCTGACCCCATTCTCTAAATTGGAGGGGGCATGACTCATTCTCTCTCTTTGGCAGCTTCATCCTGCACCGTCGAAGAGGTTCCCATTGAAAATATCATGGAGACTGGAACATTTCTGGGGGGAAAAATCTTCTAATTTTTGTCATTTAAATGAAGTAATACAAGAAATTTGATCAACTGTTCCTGTCTAGCTGTCATGTATGATCATAAAGACAAGGCCAAAATCAGCATTAAATCCCATCATGTTTTGAGATGATTCAAGTTTGTTCACTCTATAAATGGGAAGGATAAATAAAATAATATTTTATTTTATTAAAATAATATTTTATTTATATATTATTGATATTTTATTATTTAAGTTCAAGGTAGGTTGTGTTTTTAAAAATTTTTCTGCCCACTGATCCTGAATATTAATAGACACAGATCTTTAAAAGCTTTGCTTGATTCCTCAGAACCACTTGCACAGGGTTTGCCTGCAGAGGTCACCTGCAGAGCTCCAAGGGAGACCGACAGCTCAAATATACTAATAAGTGAGGGACAAAGCCTGAGATTACCCTGTCTGGCAAACTGACCTTCACCCTCTGCTGTCCTTTTGAATCACCAGGCATGAGCCATTTGCAGCTTGGACTCCTGTCCCATAATTTGATTTCCCCACCCACAGAGTAGTGAAGTGTTGGCTGCTCCCCAAGTGCTCCCAATGCTTCTGGAATTATAATGTGTGTTTGGAATAAAGGACAAGCACCATGTCCTTTCTGCCTGCTAGCAAAGATGACCACAGAAAGAGTGACGGGCCTTCCATGAGAAACCACCTCAGCCATATCCAAGCCATGACCTGCAGAGGGCGAGACCAAGGCATTCCTTCTGCCCTCTCTATTTGGAGTGTTGCTAATCTTTGGAGGAGGCACAGGCTGTCAAGCTGTGAGTGATGCTTGAATTCATAGCATCTCAAATCACTAGCTCTTGCCTGTTAGATAATGCTTCATGACAGCTGAAGACCACAAACAAAATGTAATAAAAAAGAAACTAAGGCAGAAAGAAGGAAACAAGCTGTGTTACAATATCACTTCACTATGTATATCAGTATTCTCCTAAAGCTGAGGAGAGAAAGGAAAAGCCTTTAGTTTCCTTCCCTTTGAGCATCATTTCCTATGCATGCAAGTAACATGAATACTACAATTATATAGTCAAGCTAGCTGAAGACAGAACATGAGAAAAAATAGAAGGAAAGATTTACAGATCTTCCAAAAGATGGAGTTGAAATATGTAAAACAGGGCAGCACTGATTGCCAAAATACTGGAGGTTTTCTGTTCCTTCCACCATGCTGTATTGTAAGCGGTGTTTGGAAGATTGGGGGGGGGGGGGGGGGGGG